>CM059450.1:25384224-25925472 GCA_030390025.1 Squalus acanthias | reverse complement strand
CGCTCACGCTCTCCGCCCACGCTCCCCGGTCACGCTCTCCGCCCATGCTCTCCGCCCACGCTCCCCGGTCACGCTCTCCGCCCACGCTCTCCGGCCACGCTCTCTCCGCCCACGCTCTCCGGCCACGCTCTCCGCTCACGCTCTCCGGCCACGCTCTCCCGTAACGCTCTCCAGTCACGCTCTCCGGTTACGCTCTCCGGCCACGCTCTACGGTCACGCTCTCCGGTCACACTCTCCGCTCACGCTCTCCGGTCACGCTCTCCGACCACGCTTTCCGATCACACTCTACGGTCACGCTCTCCGCCCACGCTCTCCGGCCACGCTCTCCGGTCACGCTCTCTGGTCACGCTCTCTCGGCCACGCTCTCCGCCCACGCTCTCCGGCCACGCTCTCTGGTCACTCTCTCCGGTCACGCTCTCTCGGCCACGTTCTCTGGTCACGCTCTCTGGTCACGCTCTCCGGCCACGCTCTCTGGTCATGCTCTCCGGCCACGCTCTCCTGCCACGCTCTCCGCTCATGCTCTCCGTCCACGCTCTCTGGTCACGCTCTCCGTCCACGCTCTCTGGTCACGCTCTCCGGCCACGCTCTCCAGCCACGCTCTCCGCTCATGCTCTCCGGCCACGCTCTCTCGGCCACGCTCTCCGGTCACGCTCTCCGGCCACGCTCTCTCAGCCACGCTCCCTGGTCACGCTCTCCAGCCACGCTCTCCCTCACGGCCTCTCCCGATGATACTGACTTTTGCTGGGGGTCAGTTTCCGAGGGCTTGCTTCGGCCCCAGCCCCATTCCTTGTCTGCGAGTCTAGACAGTGAACGTCGGCAGGGCAATCGGCCATGGGGAGCTTTGTGACTGTACCCGATCCGGTCCTCACCCGACAGCCGTCCACACACCCTCTCCATTCAGGGGCCAGGAGACTGTGATCAGGATCCCACTCCCACTCCCAGTCCCACTCCCCCGCTCTTCCCCATATCCCTGCAATTTTTTCTCCTTCCAGTTTTTATCCAATTCCCTTTTGAAGGCTCCTATTGAATCTGTGTCCACCGCCCTATCAGGCAGCGCATTCCAAATCCTAACCACTCGCTGCGTAAAAAAGTTTTTCCTCGTGTCACCTCTGGTTCTTTTGCCAATCACCTTAAATCTGGGTTATCAGCCATTGGAAACTGTTTCTCATGATTTTGAACACCTCTATCAAATCTCCTCTTAGCCTTCTCTGCTCCAAGGAGAACAACCCCAGCTTCTCCAGTCTCTCCACGTAACTGAAGTCCCCCATCCCTGGAACCATTCTGGTCAATCTCCTCCGCACCCTCTCCATACTGTGAGCAGTTCTGGTCTCCGCACCACGGGGAGGAATAACTGATTCACCAGACTGATACCGGGGCTGAGAGGGTGAAATTACGAGGACAGATTGACACAGCTCACAGTAATAAACTGTCTTATAATCGCAATAAAGCACAAACAAAAAGACAAGCCAAATTAAAAGGTGTGAGTTACAACTCGGGGGGAAAACCGAGAGATAAGAAGTGAGCTTCACGATACAGTGACCTCGCCAATCTGCTCGAACAATCTGCTGGTAATGTGCATGTTGTATCCGGGGACTTGTTTACAAGAACGCGGCGGTTGACCTCCATTATGAAGCATTGACGTCTTTTAACTTCCATGTCAAATATAATTACTCATTACAGCAAGGCCCGTAATCACACATCCTCTTTCCTGCAAGATAAGAATCAAGAGGTGAAGACGGCGGATGCAGGCGTCGCTGGCAAGGCCCAGCATTTATTGCCCACCCCTCGTTAAGAATCATAGAATAATGCAGCCCATTGTGCCTGTGCCGGCTCTTTGGTAGAGTTATCCAATTAGTCCGACTCTCCCCTCTCGTTTTGAAACATATAAGATTTTACAGGGATTGACAGGGTAGATGCAGGGAGGATGTTTCCCCTGGCTGGAGAGTCTAGAACCAGGGGGCACAGTCTCAGGATAAGGGGTCGGCCATTTAGGACTGAGATGAGGAGGAATTTCTTCACTCAGGAGGGTGGTGAATCTTTGGAATTCTCTACCCCAGAGGGCTGTGGAGGCTCAGTCGTTGAGTATATTCAAGACAGAGATCGATAGATTTTTGGACTCTAGGGGAATTCTACAAGATGCACTGCAACAACTCGCCAAGGCTTCTTCGGCAGCACCTCCCAAACCCGTGACCTCTTCCACCTAGAAGGACAAGGGCAGCAGGCGCATGGGAACACCACCACCTCCCAAGTTCCCCTCCGAGTCACACACACCATCCTGACTTGGAAATATATTGGCCGTTTGTTCATCGTCGCGGGGTCAAAATCCTGGAACTCCCTCCCTAACAGCACTGTGGGAGCACCTTCACCACACGGACTGCAGCGGTTCAAGAAGGCGGCTCACCACCACCTTCTCAAGGGCAATTAGGGATGGGCATAAATGCTGGGCCTCGCCAGCGACACCCACATCCCATAAGGAACGGCTGATACATTTCTAAGTCAGGATGGTGTGTGACTTGGAGAGGAACTTGGAGGTGGTGGTGTTCCCATGCGCCTGCTGCCCTTGTCCTTCTAGGTGGAAGAGGTCGCGGGTTTGGGAGGTGCTGCCGAAGAAGCCTTGGCGAGTTGCTGCAGTGCATCTTGTAGATGGTACACACTGCAGCCACGGTGCACCGGTGGTGGAGGGAGTGAATGTTTAAGGTGGTGGATTGGGTGCCGATCAAGCGGAACGTATACTATTTATACGTTGAGACAGTGCATCGTGACTTTAAGACATGCATTCAAACTGCCCCTCGAGATTGCTGGTAATTACACCCCTTAGCCCGCTGTCAAACATCGATTCAATTATGCAAAAACATCGAGGGGTAAAAATTCAGTTGGTTGCGCCTCCCGTTAGCGCCTTAAGAGGGCGCTAATGGGGCGCAAAGCCGCTAACACCCGGGCGCAGCGATGTTTGCGCCGCTCGGGAACTTAACTAGACATTGTGCGGCGGCGCTAAACTTTACCGCTGCGACCACCTGCGCGCGCAGATTGTGACGTCATTCCATGGTGCAACGCCCTTGTGGCGCCCCGGAGCGGAAATTGAGTGGCGCCCCCTGCCTTACCGCCTGGCGCATCCAACGACCGGAAGACTGGAACGCTATCAATCGCTGTGGGGCTGGGGGGGGCGCTATTTAAAGGGGGCCTCTTCCTGTCTTTTTCTGTGGTTGACATTTTTGCACCACTCGTTCTGAGAGAGAGAGAGAGATTCGGAGAGAGAGAAAGAGAGACTTCTGCATTGAGTCAACACTTTGTGAGGTAGTTTTGCCTACTGATCCTAACTTCGCTGGTACTTTGGTTGCTGTCCTTCATAACTTTGCTTGCAAAGAGACTATGGGGGCTGCACTGATTGGGGGCGTCGTCCTGCTCCAGCTGAATCGGAGGACACATAGACGCAGAGAGAGAGTGGCAATGATGGCCAGACGGAGGAGGGCCAACAGGCGTATGTACAGGAGAGCTTACCCTCCCAGGGTATATCGTGAACAGCTCTCCTACATTCATATGTCTGAGGAGCTGTGTTTGCGAAGGCTGCGATTCAGCAAGGAGGTGGTCACTGAGCTCTGCCACCTGCTGCAGCCAGATCTGCAGCCTCAACTGAGGTCCAGGACGTCTCTGTCGGTGGCAGTGAAGGTCACAGTGGCTCTCAACTTCTATGCTACTGGCTCATTTCAAGCTGCTGCTGGGGACCTCGCCAATATCTCCCAGTTCGCGGTGCATTGCTGCATCCGGCAGGTCACAAATGCCCTCTTTAAAAGGAGACGAGAGTTCATCTCTTTCCCCATGACCCCAGACAAGCAGCGTGACCGCGCTCTGGGCTTTGCGAGGATAGCGGGCTTCCCCATGGTGCAGGGCGCCATTGACTGCACGCATGTGGCTTTGCGTGCTCCACATGAGAATGCCGAGGAATTCCGGAACAGAAAGGGGTTCCATTCCTTGAATGTTCAGTTGGTCTGTGACCACAGACAGCTGATACTCGCTGTCAATGCCCACTATCCTGGCAGCTGCCACGATGCTTTTATCCTGCGCCAGACTACTGTGGCAGAACTTTTCGAGGCACCGCATCAGCCAGTTGGTTGGCTTCTCGGGGACAAGGGGTATCCATTGAGCACCTGGCTGATGACACCGCTCCGTACGCCCAACACCCCTGCTGAGCTGCGGTACAATGAGAGCCATCAAGCTACCAGGAACATCATTGAGCGCACAATCGGCGTGCTGAAGCAACGGTTCCGCTGTCTCGACCATTCTGGAGGAGCCCTGCAGTACTCGCTTGAGCGAGTATCCAACTTCGTAGTTGTGTGCTGCATGTTGCATAACATGGCAATCGTCAGGACCCAGCCAATGCCACCAGGCCTTGGAGCACCACCAGAGGAGGAGGAGGAAGAGGAGGAAGAGGACGAGGAGGATGATCATCAGCAGCACCAAGGTGGGAGGGCGGCCCACAATGGTGAAACTGCAAGGGCCGTCCGTCAACGGCTGATAGCAAGCCGCTTCTAGGGCCCCTGCTGTGGAAATGGCTTCTGCCATTGCTAACAACATCAATGAACCCAGCACGCAACCCCTAAGCCGGCCAAGGCACCAATGATTCCAAACACCAAACATGTATATTTTGAATACAAAAACTTATTTATTTTACAAACTCTGTGTGTGTCATTTCCTCATGACAAACTCATAGAAATAAACACAAAAAAACAGTCATTAACATAACTGGTTCTCACAACCTGGAGATAATGTCCAAAACACTAGACAAAAGTTGGACCACGAACCTCGGCCTTTAATAAAATAATGACCAGCATTTTGTCACACCTCCTACTTTTTGCCCTTCGAGGGTGATCTCCTTCCCTTGCGCACTTCCCCCCTTCTAACCCTACTGCTCCTCCGTAATGGGACCTCAGTGGCTGCAGCAAGGCTGGTGGAAGGCTGCTGATCGTCAGACCCTGACACTGCAGATGCCCCTGAAGGACGGCCTCGACCAGTTCTGGGCCTGGAGGGCCCGGCTGCAGACTGCACCAACTCTGCATGGGCGGCAGCAGTCTGTCCTACAGGCGGTGGCAAGTGCAGTGGAGACGTGACAGTGTTGGCAGCAGGAATGCTGTCATCGTGAGAGAGGACAGCAACTCCCTGCTCGCCCAACACACTGGCACTCCCACGGGGCAGCACTTCAGCATCCGGAGCAATCTGCTGGAGCACAGATTGCTGGCCTGCTGCGGCGCGGTGAGAGCCCCGGGGACATGTGAACGAACCATCGAGGTTGGCAGCAGTCAGTGCTCGCGTGGCCTCAATCTGAGTCTGCATGAGAGCAGTCAGAGATGGGATCACGGCAGTCAGTGACTGAATTGCAGCACTAAGCGTTAGTGTGGCATCCGCCTGTGCTACAGCGAAGTGCTCCACACTCCTTGCCAGTGACTCAATGCATTCGGGCACCCTTCCCACTGCACCCATGAGCTCAGTGTGCATGCCCACCGCCTGGGTGTTCATTTCTGCGATCAGCCGCTCCTCCTCTGCGTCCATTGCAGTAGGAGTCTCTGGCATACTCTCCCTCTGGGGAGAAGGCCCCCGTTCTTCCCTACCCCCATGGCGTTGCTGCAGCCCGCTGGGTCCTGGAGCTTCACCCTCATCAGACCCTTCCCCCCTGCTCCCCTCCAGGGAAGGCGTATTCCCAGTGTGGGCATGGGCTTCCTCGGGAGAGGGTGGCACTGATGCTCCGGCTTCCTCTTCCTCCTCGGCTGCAGCTTCACTCCCACTGGCAGCTTCAGGGCCCGTCTCCTCAGCTGGTGAATCACCATCTGAAAGCAGGGAGGTACAAGAGTGGCTTTAGCGTGAGGACAGGGTGGCAGTAAGGGAGGAATAAGTGCAGCGAGTTAGCAAGTTGGATTGAAAGTGTCAAAGGCTGGTGTTGTGAGGGACAAGTGGAAGGACAGAGGACAAAAAGGTGATGACCTTACCATTGCTGTCCAGAACGGGGTCGGCGTCTCCAGTGGCGACGGGACCGATCACCCGGCTTGCCACAATCCTGTGGACGCGCTCCTCAAGATCGCTGAGGGGTTGCAGCTGAGGCCGCCCTCCACCTGTCCGTTGCTGCTGTCTCCGATTATGCGCCAGCTTGGCCTGCAAGTAAAAGGACAGCATCTGAGTAAATATACAGCCATGGTCTTGCCTGATGTGCCTCCCATAGGTGAATAGCCCTTACTGTATGCAGCCATGGTCTTGCCTGATGTGCCTCCCATAGGTGAATAGCCCTTACTGTATGCAAAGTGTGGAATGTGTGTGTGTGTTTCATGAAAGGGCCATAGGTGTCGGATGAGTGTTGTGCATTGGGGTTTTAAGACCCTCTGGCCATAGAGTGAGGTTGAGATGGAGGGATGGAGAGGTATTGAGAAAAAGCCACTCACCCTGACGACCCGAGTGAGGTCGTTGAACTTTTTGCGGCATTGAACATGGGTCCTGGGCACCATGCTCCTGGAGGAGACGCTCTGAGCCACCTCCCTCCACACTCTTCTGTACTCGCGTGGCAAAGGCCTCCTGCCACTCTCAGGGAAGAGTATACATCTTCTGCACTCCACCGTGCCAACCAGAGCATCCAAGGCCCGCTCGGTGAAGCGATGAGCTCGTTCTCTCACCCTCTCCATCCTTGGCAGCAAAATGGATTCACAGGTCTCTCCAGGCCGAGATTCAAGGCTGCAATGAGCAGGGTGTGGCTGGGGAGCAAGTTGGCCCCCCCCGCTTTAAGAACTGGCCACCGCCAGTGTGTCTGTGTTCCCTCGCTAACTGGCAGCAGCTGTGCTGCGCTCGCGCGCTGAGTTAGCGCCTCACTGCTCGGCCTTTGCGCCTTAAGACAGGTGTGCAGCGCCTGATTTAGCGCTCCACTCACCTCCCGGGGCGGTAAAAGTGAAGTTTCCTGTCAGTGGCGATAATTAGCGCCAGGCGCTAATATTTGCGTCCAGACGATATTTGCGCCCCAAACGGGGCGCGACCTAATTTTTCCCCCCGAGTGTGTTAGCAACCCGACACCTGCAGCGTACAGGTGCAAATAGAATTCAGCCCAATCTGTTGGTCCCTGTGGACCTGCGAGATTAATGATAACAGGGGGAGTAATAGATTATCACAGTCCCCAGATCCACAATCACACCCTTCTCAATCAGTCATTTGTCCAGAACTTCAAGAATTTTCAGTCTCCATCTCTCTCTCTCTGCCCTGTCTCTCTCTCTCCGCCCCATCTCTCTCTCTCTCTGCCCCGTCTCTCTCTCTTTCTCTCTGCCCCTGACTCTCTCTCTCTCCGCCCCCGACTCTCTCTCTCTCCGTCCCCGACTCTCTCTCTCTCTCTCCGCCCCCGACTCTCTCTCTCTCTCCGCCCCCGACTCTCTCTCTCTCTCCGTCCCCGACTCTCTCTCTCTCTCTCCGCCCCCGACTCTCTCTCTCTCTCTCCGCCCCTGACTCTCTCTCTCTCTCTCTCTCCGCCCCACTCTCTCTCTCTCCGCCCCACTCTCTCTCTCTCTCTCTCTGCCCCTGACTCTCTCTCCCTCTCCGCCCCCTGACTCTCTCTCTCTCCGCCCCTGACTCTCTCTCTCTCTCTCTGCCCCTGACTCTCTCTCTCCGCCCCCTGATTCTCTCTCTCTCTCCGCCCCGTCTCGCTCTCTCTCTCCGCCCCGACTCTCTCTCTCTCTGCCCCTGACTCTCTCTCTCTCCCTGCCCCCTGACTCTCTCTCTCTCTGCCCCTGACTCTCTCTCTCTTTCTCCGCCCCTGACTCTCTCTCTCTCTCTCTGCCCCTGACTCTCTCTCTCTCCGCCCCGACTCTCTCTCTCTGCCCCTGACTCTCTCTCTCTCTCCGCCCCTGACTCTCCCTCTCTCTCTCTCCGCCCCTGACTCTCTCTCTCCGCCCCGACTCTCTCGCTCTCTCTCTCTGCCCCTGACTCTCTCTCTCTCTGCCTGACTCTCTCTCTCTCCGCCCCTGACTCTCTCTCTCCGCCCCTGACTCTCTCGCTCTCTCTGCCTGACTCTCTCTCTCTCTCCGCCCGACTCTCTCTCTCACTCCGCCCTGACTCTCTCGCTCTCTCTCTGCCTGACTCTCTCTCTCTCTGCCCGACTCTCTCTCTCTCTGCCCCTGACTCTCTCTCTCTCTCCGCCCGACTCTCTCTCTCTCTCTGCCTGACTCTCTCTCTCTCTCTCTCCGTCCCTGACTCTCTCTCTCTCTCTCTCTGCCCCTGACTCTCTCTCTCTCTCCGCCCCTGACTCTCTCTCTCTCTCCGCTCCTGACTCTCTCTCTCTCTCCGCCCCCGTCTCTCTCGCTCTCTCTCTCCGCCCCTGACTCTCTCTGCCGACTCTCTCTCTCTCTCTCCGCCCCGACTCTCTCCCTCTCTCTCCGCCCCTGACTCTCTCTCTCTGCCCCTGACTCTCTCTCTCTCTCTCTGCCTGACTCTCTCTCTCTCTCTCTCCGCCCCTGACTCTCTCTCTCTCTCCGCCCGACTCTCTCTCTCTCTCTGCCCGACTCTCTCTCTCTCTCTGCCCGACACTCTCTCTCTCTCTCTCCACCCCTGACTCTCTCTCTCTCTCTCCGCCCCTGACTCTCTCTCTCTCTCTCCGCCCGACTCTCTCTCTCTCTCTCTGCCCCTGACTCTCTCTCTCTCTCTCTGCCCCTGACTCTCTCTCTCTCTCCGCCCCGACTCTCTCTCTCTCTCTGCCCCTGACTCTCTCTCTGCCCCTGACTCTCTCTCTCTCTGCCCCTGACTCTCTCTCTCTCTCTCCGCCCCACTCTCTCTCTCTCCGCCCCACTCTCTCTCTCTCTCTCCACCCCACTCTCTCTCTCTCCGCCCCTGACTCTCTCTCTTTCTCCCCTCCCCCTCCTCTTCCCTCCCCCACAGGTTGAGCGGTTGCTATGAAGCTCTCTCGGGTGGCAGCACGTCCGAAGGCTTTGAAGATTTCACAGGAGGGGTGACGGAAATGTACGACCTCCGCAAATCCCCTCCGGATCTGTACCGAATTATCCAGAAGGCACTGGAGCGAGGATCGCTCATGGGCTGCTCCATCGATGTAAGTGCTCTGTCCAATTTACTTACCTCGGGAATGCCTCACGTGTTCTTGAACCGAGTACTGATTCCCGGGAGTTCACCGTCCCGTGATTACACTCACAGATCAGCTTAGGGACCCGGCAGCTGTTCCATATTATACATGAACAAATAATATTGTGAACCTCCCACAGACTCTTCCTGCTCCCTGTGCCCTGAGTTGAAATTGTTTCCTATTCCAACACATTCTTTCCCAGCATCTGAACAGTGTGGGAAAGAAAGATTTGCATTTCTCCAGCGCCTTTCACCACCTCAGGACGTCCCAAAGCGATTTACAGCCAATGAGGTACTTTTTGAAGTGCGGTCACTGTTGTAATGTCGGAAACACGCACAAATTGCGCACAGCAAGCTCCCACAAACAGCAACGTGATAATGACCGGATCATCTGTTTTTAGTGATGTTGATTGAGGGATAAATATTGGCCCCAGGACACCGGGGAGAACTCCCCCTGCTCTTCTTCCAATAGTGGCCGTGGGATCTTTTACATCCACCTGAGAGCAGACGGAGCCTCGGTTTAACGTCTCATCCGAAAGATGGCACCTCCGACAGTGCGGCGCTCCCTCAGTACTGCCCCTCCGACAGTGCGGCGCTCCCTCAGTACTGCCCCTCCGACAGTGCGGCGCTCCCTCAGTACTGCCCCTCCGACAGTGCGGCGCTCCCTCAGTACTGCCCCTCCGACAGTGCGGCGCTCCCTCAGCACTGCCCCTCCGACAGTGCCGCGCTCCCTCAGTACTGCCCCTCCGACAGTGCGGCGCTCCCTCAGCACTGCCCCTCCGACAGTGCGGCGCTCCCTCAGTACTGTCCCTCTGACAGTCCAGCGCTCCCTCAGTACTGCCCCTCCGACAGTGCGGCGCTCCCTCAGTACTGCCCCTCCGACAGTGCCGCGCTCCCTCAGTACTGCCCCCTCCGACAGTGCGGCGCTCCCTCAGTACTGCCCCTCCGACAGTGCGGCGCTCCCTCAGTACTGCCCCTCCGACAGTGCCGCGCTCCCTCAGTACTGCCCCTCCGATAATGCAGCGCTCCATCAGTACTCCCCCTCCGATAATGCAGCGCTCCCTCAGTACTGCACTGGGAGTGTCGGCCTGGATTATGGGCTCAAGTCTCTGGAGTGGGACTCGAACCCACGACCTGCTGATTTTAGGCTTTTCCTTCCCAAACTTGTCTCCATGCCTCCTTGATCTGCCTCGTCTTCGCTCCTACTTTAATCATCCTTGGTGGGCCCGCCCTCCTCCCCCTTTCAACCTGGGTCTCACAATAAAGATTGATGAGCTGCCACGACGGCTTAATTGGTAACTGCTGCCCTGCCTGGAGTGGACAGAAGGCCCCAGGGGATGGACCTGCCCTGGGCAGAGTCACTGTCCTCAGCCCAGGGAGTGGAGGGGCTGCTACAACAGGCTCAGAACAAAACCCGCTATCAGTAACAGTGACCGTAAAAACCCAACCGGTTCACTAATGTCCCTTTAGGGAAGGAAATCTACAGTCCTTACGCGGTCTGGCCGACGTGTGACTCCAATCCCCAACACCAACGTGGTTGGCTCTTAACTGCCCTCTAGTGGCCTTGCGAGCCAATCCGTTATATCAAACCGCTACACAACGGTTCGAGAAGGCGGCTCACCACCACCTTCTCAGGGCAATTGGGGACGGCCAATAAATGCTGGGCCTGGCCAGCGACGCCCACATCCCCTGAATGAATTAAAAGAAGGAACAATCAGCCAGGGTTTCTGCTCCTGATTTTTCATCAGTGACCCCCCCTGCCTGGTGGTCGGGTGAGGGAAAGATTGGCCATGAGCCAGCGGAGGGGGAGGGGAGACACCCTTCAGCCTCAGACGAAAAGGGGATCCTTCCCCTCGGAATCCCTACAGGGCGTCCGGATCCCAGAGGAGACCCCGCTCTCTGCACCTCTCGGTGAATCGCCCGCTGTTAATTCAGGCTCGTGATTGGTTCCTGTGTTTCCCCCCCCCCAGATAACCAGCATGTTCGACATGGAAGCTGTGACGTTCAAGAAACTGGTCAAAGGTCACGCCTACTCCCTCACCGGAGCCAAGGAGGTCAGATTCGAACCCGCTATGTCTAAAATACGCACACACAGACAGACATGTACACATACAAATACGCTCACAGACAAACACACACTCTCACACACACACACACACTTACTCACTCACTCACACACACACTCACACACACACACACACACTCAGACACACACTCACACTCACTCACACACACACTCACAAACACACACACTCACACAAACACTCACACACACACAAACACTCACACACCCACACTCACACACATCCGCACTCACACTCACGAACACACACACATTCACACACTCGCACTCAGTTACACACATGCAAACACTCACACACACACTCACAAACACTCATACACACACACTCACACACATATTCACACACTCACACACACACATATTCACACACTCACACACATATTCACACACTCACACATACTCACACACACTCACAAACACACACACACACTCACACACAAACACTCACACACACACACTCACACACACACAAACACACACTCACAAACACGCACACACACACTCACACATACTCACACACAAACACTCACACACACTCACTCATACACATACACTCACACACATATTCACACACTCACACACACATATTCACACACTCACACACATATTCACACACTCACACACACTCACAAACACACACACACACTCACACAAACACTCACACACACACTCACACGCACACACACTCACAAACACGCACTCACAAACACGCACACACACACTCACACACAAACGCTCACACACACACACACAAACACGCACACACACAAACACACTCACAAACTCACACACATATTCACAATCACTCACACACACTCACAAACTCACACACATATTCACACACTCACACACACACATATTCACACACTCACACACACTCACACATACTCACACACACTCACACAAACACACACACACTCACAAACATGCACACACACTCACACACAAACACTCACACTCACACACACACTCACAAACTCACACAGATATTCACACACTCACACAGATATTCACACACTCACACACATATTCACACACTCACACACAAACACTCACATACTCACAAACACACTCACTCACACATACTCACACACACTCACTCACAAACACACACACTCACAAACACACACACACTCACAAACATGCACACTCACAAACACTCACACATACACACAAACACACTCACACACATACACACACTCACTCACATTGACACACACACTCACACTAACAAACACACACACAAACACACACACATATTCACACACTCACACACACACACTCACAAACACACACATATTCACACACTCACACACACACACTCACAAACACACACACATATTCACACACTCACACACACACTCACAAACATGCACACACTCAAACACGCACACACACTCACACAGACAGACACTCACACACACAAACACATTCACACACACTCACACAAACACACACACACACACTCACAAACACGCACACACACAAACACACACTCGCACACATGCAAACACTCACACACTCATGCAAACACTCACACTCACACACACACACTCACAAACACACACATATTCACACACTCACACACTCACAAACACACACACATATTCACACACTCACACACACACTCACAAACATGCACACACTCAAACACGCACACACACTCACACAGACAGACACTCACACACACAAACACATTCACACACACTCACACAAACACACACACACACACTCACAAACACGCACACACACAAACACACACTCGCACACATGCAAACACTCACACACTCATGCAAACACTCACACACACGCACACACACTCACATACACACACATATTCACACTCACACACAAGCACTCACACACACTCACACTCACAAACACACACACACATACTCACACACAAACACTCACACACAAGCACTCACACACACTCACACTCACAAACACACATACTCACACACACTCACACAAACACACACACACTCACACACAAGCACTCACACACAAACTCACACTCACAAACACACACACACATACTCACACACACTCACACACAAGCACTCACACACACTCACACACAAGCACTCACACACACACACATACTCACACACACATACTCACAAACACACACTCACACTCATAAACACACACACACACACACTCTCACTCACACACACAGCCCGTGCGCTCCTGGTGGGTTTGGCTTTGATTTGTGGCGAGCTGCTCCTGATTCCTGAATCCCCTTCCTCTCGCCGTGCGCTGTTTATTGGTGACTGGCTCAAGACCCTCTCTGCTCATTCCCAGGTGTATCACCGAGGAGCTTCGGTGAAGCTGGTGCGGGTGCGGAATCCCTGGGGGGAGGTGGAGTGGACTGGAGCCTGGAGTGACAGGTACGTGGGATTCCTGGCGCTGGGCCCTTCAGGCTGGAAAGCCGTGGACGGCCTCAAACTGATGAAAGGCGTGTCCTTCTCCGCCGATTGAGCGCCGCTGACAGACAGGCCGGGTTTATGATCGTGCCTTCAGCTTCCAACGCTCGGGTCTTGGCGCTCGCAGCAAAAGCAATGTTTGTTGTTGTATCTTCACATTCTCTTCCCTCAGACAACAGTGTGAAGTAGTGGAAGGAATTACATAGAATACGCAGCACAGAAACAGGCCATTCGGCCCAACTCGTCTGTGCTGGTGTTAATACATAGAAAGATAGGAGCAGGAGGAGGCCATTCAGCCCCTCGAGCCTGCTCCGCCATTCGATGAGATCATGGCTGATCATCCAAATTCAGTACCCTGTCCCTGCTTTCTCCCCATATCCCTTGATCCCTTTAGCCTTAAGAAATATATCTAACTCCTTCTTGAATATATTTAATGAATTGGCCTCAACTGCCTTCTGTGGTAGAGAATTCCACAGGTTCACCACTCTCTGGGTAAAGAAATTCTTCCTCATCTCAGTCCTAAATGGCTTACCCCTTATCCTTAGACTGTGACCTCTGGTTCTGGACTCCCCCGCCATCAGGAACATCCTTCCTGCATCTAGTCTGTCTAGTCCTGTTAGAATTTTATAAGTTTCAATGAGATCCCCTCTCATTCTTCTAAACTCCAGCGAGTATAAGCCCAATCGACCCAATCTCTCTTCATACGTCATTCCTGCCATCCCAGGTATCAGTCTGGGGAATCTTCGCTGCACTCCCTCCATGGCAAGAACATCCTTCCTCAGATAAGGCGACCAAAACTGCACACAATACTCAAGGTGTGGTCTCACCAAGGCCCTGTACAACTGCAGCAAGACATCCTTGCTCCTGTACTCGAACCTTTTCGCTACGAAGGCCAACATACCATTTGCCTTCTTAACCGCCTGCTGCACCTGCATGCTTACCTTCAGCGACTGGTGCACAAGGACACCCAGGTCTCGTTGCACTTCCCCTTTTCCCAATCTATTGCCGTTCAGATAATAATCTGCCTTTCTGTTTTTCCACACGAGTCTCCTCCCGTTCCAGCCACCTCATCTCAGCCTGTCAGCATATCTTTCTATTCCCTTTACTCTCATGTACTCATCTGGTTTCCTTTTGTAAACACCTGAGCGATTTCCCTCGACCACGGTTTTGGTCTCCTTATTTAAGGAGGGATAAGAACATAAGAAATAGGAGCAGGAGTAGGCCAATCGGCCCCTCGAGCCTGCTCCGCCATTCAATAAGATCATGGCTGATCTGATCCTCACCTCAAATCTAAAGAACACAAGAAGTAGGAGCAGGACCCGGCCACTCAGCCCCTGGGCCCGCTCCGCCACCCACAGGGCCTCGACCGATCCGAACTCAGCCTCATGTCCAATTTCCTGCCCGCTCACCGTAACCCCTAATTCCCTTTACTTCTAGGAAACTATCTATTTCTGTTTTAAATTTATTTAATGATGTAGCTTCCACAGCTTCCTGGGGCAGCAAATTCCACAGACCTATTACCCTCTGAGTGAAGAAGTTTCTCCTCATCTCAGTTTTGAAAGAGCAGCCCCTTATTCTAAGATTATGCCCCCTAGTTCTAGTTTCACCCATCCTTGGGAACATCCTTACCGCATCCACCCGATCAAGCCCCTTCACAATCTTATATGTTTCAATAAGATCGCCTCTCATTCTTCTGAACTCCAATGAGTAGAGTCCCAATCTACTCAACCTCTCCTCATATGTCCAACCCCTCATCCCCGGGATTAACCGAGTGAACCTTTTTTGTACTGCCTCGAGAGCAAGGATGTCTTTCCTTAAGTATGGACACCAAAACTGTATGCAGTATTCCAGGTGTGGTCTCACCAATACCTTATATAACTGCAGCAATACCTCCCTGTTTTTATAAATTATCCCCCTAGCAATAAAAGCCAACATCCGTTGGCCTTCTTGATCACCTGCTGCACCTGCATACTAACTTTTTGATTTTCTTGCACTAGGACCCCCAGATCCCTTTGTACTGCAGTACTTTCCAGTTCCTCGATATACTTGCATTGGAGGCAGTTCAGAGAAGGTGCACGAGGTTGATTCCTGGGATGAAGGGGTTGTCTTATGAGGAAAGGTTGAGCAGGTTTTTGTTAATTCGTTTATGGGATGTGGACGAATGGGCGGGCTTTTCAAAGTACACGCCTGCCACCTGGTGGCAGGAAGCAATACAGCGAGTCAGCGAGCAAGGTGGGTGATACACCCATAGACAGGGGGAGCGGGAGACTGGGGCCTCGATATTAAAGCCTTTTTTTATGGCAGTGGATATGATCGTTTGAAGTAATTTGTCTCGGAGAGGGTGCAGAGCAGATTCACCAGAATGATACCGGGGGCTAAAAGGGTTAAATTACGAGGACAGGTTACACAGACTGGGCTTGGTAATCCCTCGAGTAGAGAAGATTACGGGGTGATCGAATCCAGGTGTTTAAGGAGTTGATAGAGGAAATAAAGAGAGAAACTATTTCCTCTGGTGGGGGGAGTCCAGAACAAGGGGGCATCACCTTAAAATTAGAGCCAGGCCGTTCAGGGGTGATGTCAGGAAGCACTTCTTCACACAAAGGGTGGTGGAAATCTGGAACTCTCTCCCCCAAAAAACTGTGGATGCTGGGGGTCAATTGAAAATGTTAAAACTGAGATTGATGTATTTTTGTTGGGTAAAGGGTATTAAGGGTTATGGAGACAAGGCGGGTAGATGGAGTCGAGGTACAGATCAGCCGTGATCTGATTGAATGGTGGAACAGGCTTGAGGGGCTGAATGGCCTCCTCCTCTTCCTCTGATCCCTAAGTGCATCCCCTGTTGTTATGTAGACGTGTACAACAGTCAATTTGCGCACAGTAAGATCCCACAAACATCGAATGTATTGAGTCTGTTTATGGTAATGTTGCTTGAGGGAGGAATATTGGCCCAGTTCACCGGGGGGGGTGTTGGGAGAGCGCCCCTGTTTTTCTTCCAATAGTGCCCATGGGATCTTTAACATCCACCTAAACGGCCTTGGTTTAACGTCCCATCCGAAAGACGGCACCTCCGACAGAGCAGCACTCCCTCAGTACTGACCCTCCGACAGTGCGGCGCTCCCTCAGTACTGCCCCTCCGACAGTGCGGCGCTCCCTCAGTACCGCCCCTCCGACAGTGCGGCGCTCCCTCAGTACTGCCCCTCCGACAGTGCGGCGCTCCCTCAGTACTGCCCCTCCGACAGTGTGGCGCTCCCTCAGTATTGCCCCTCCGACAGTGCAGTGCTCCCTCAGTACTGCCTCTCCAACAGTGCGGCGCTCCCTCAGTACCGCCCCTCCAACAGTGCAGCGCTACCTCAGTACCGCCCCTCCGACAGTGCGGCGCTCCCTCAGTAATGTCCCTCCGACAGTGCAGCGCTCCCGCAGTACTGCCTCTCCAACAGTGCGGCGCTCCCTCAGTACCGCCCCCCCGACAGTGCGGCGCTCCCTCAGTACTGCCCCTCCGACAGTGCGGCGCTCCCTCAGTACTGCCCCTCCTACAGTGCGGCGCTCCCTCAGTACTGCCCCTCCTCCAGTGCGGCGCTCCCTCAGTACTGCACTGGGAGTGTCAGCCTAGATTATGTGCTCAAGTCTCCGGAGTGGGGCATGAACCCAAAACCTCGTGAGTCAGATGTGAGAGTAGATTTTTAATTCACTCACGGGATGTGGGCGTCGCTGGCCAGGCCCAGCATTTATTGCCCATCCCTAGTTGCCCCTTAAGAAGGTGGTGGTGAGCCGCCTTCTTGAACTGCTGCAGTCCGTGTGGTGAAGGTGCTCCCACAGTGCTGTTAGGGAGGGAGTTCCAGGATTTTGACCCAGCGGCGATGAAGGAACGGCCGATATATTTCCAACTCAGGATGGTGTGTGGCTGGGAGGGGGACTTGGAGGTGGTGGTGTTCCCATGCGCCTGCTGCCCTTGTCTCACTGAGTCACGTTGACCGCTGCGACTAGTTTTGAACCAGTGACGCTGCAGTAACCATGTGCTTGCCTCTTGTTGTTGTGCAGCTCAAACGAATGGAACCAGGTGGACGCTGCCCAGTGCAGCCAGATGCGAGTGAAGCTGGAAGACGGCGAGTTCTGGTGAGTGTCCTGTGTGAGGGAGGGGGTTAATCCACGGGACTCTTTTCGAATTTCAGGCGATGTCAAGACACACAAAGGAGGCGGCCCTTATTATTAATCGTTCTTTCCGGTTTCGTCCCCGTCAGGCCTGATGTCTGCGACTCTTTGTGAGCCCAGATATTCGACCATGGTGGTCATCACCCGATTACCCCACACAAGCACCTCACAGCAGGAGCGCTGGCTGAATCTTCACATCTCGAACCCCAGGGGATACGGAGGCTAATTGTAATGCCTATCGTTACTCCACGGGTTAGATACAGAGTAAAGCTCCCTCTACACTGTCCCCATCAAACACTCCCAGGGCAGGTATAGCACGGGTTAGATACAGAGTAAAGCTCCCTCTACACTGTCCCATCAAACACTCCCAGGGCAGGTACAGCACGGGTTAGATACAGAGTAAAGCTCCCTCTACACTGACCCACCAAACACTCCCAGGGCAGGTACAGCACGGGTTAGATACAGAGTAAAGCTCCCTCTACACTGTCCCATCAAACACTCCCAGGGCAGGTACAGCACGGGTTAGATACAGAGTAAAGCTCCCTCTACACTGTCCCGTCAAACGCTCCCAGGGCAGGTACAGCGCGGGTTAGATACAGAGTAAAGCTCCCTTTACACTGTCCCATCAAACACTCCCAGGGCAGGTACAGCACGGGTTAGATACAGAGTAAAGCTCCCTCTACACTGTCCCATCAAACACTCTCGGGGCAGGTGCAGCACGGGTTAGATACAGGGAAGTGTGAAATTATCCACTTTGGTAGGAAAAATGGAAAAGCAGAATATTTTTAAAAATGTAAATGTGGGTATTCAAAGGGATTTGGGTGTCCTCGTACATGAAACACAGAGAGTTAGCATGTAGGTACCGCAAGCAATTAGGAAGGCAAATGGTATGTTAGCCTTCATTGCAAGGGGGTTGGAGTATAAGAGTAAGGATGTCTTGCTACAATTGTACAGGGTCTTGGTGAGACCACACCTGGAGTACTGTGCACAGTTCTGGTCTCCTTACCAAAGGAAGGATATACTTGCCTTGGAGGCGGAGGGACGAAGGTTCACTAGATTGATTCCTGGGATGAGAGGGCTGTCCTATGAGGAGAGATTGAGTAGATTGGGCCGATACTCTCTGGAGCTTAGAAGAATGAGAGGTGATCTCTTTGAAACATACAAGATTCTGAGGGGGATTGACAGGGTAGATGCAGGGAGGATGTTTCTCCTGGCTGGAGAGTCTCGAACCAGGGGTCACAGTCTCAGAATAAGGGGTCGGCCATAAGAACTGAGATGAGGAGGAATTTCTTCACTCAGAGGGTGGTGAATCTTTGGAATTCTCTACACAGAGGGCTGTGGAGGCTCAGTTGTTGAGTATATTCAAGACAGAGATCAATAGATTTTTGGACTCTCGGGGAATCAAGGGATATGGGGATAGTGCAGGAAAGTGGAGTTGAGGTAGAAGATCAGCCATGATCTTATTGAATGGCGGAGCAGGCTCGAGGGGCCGAATGGCCGACTCCTGCTCCTAATTCTTATGTTCTTACGTTAACCTTTTCCACACATCCTTCTTCCCAGGATGTCCTTTGCTGACTTCCTAAGAGAGTTTAACCGCTTGGAAATCTGTAACCTGACAGCGGACACGCTGAAATCGGATAAGACCCATAAATGGAGCACCGCGCTGTACGAGGGAGCCTGGAGACGGGGCAGCACCGCGGGAGGGTGCCGGAACTTTCCAGGTACGGCTCGTTGATCAGGAATGGTTACAAGACGGAAACAGGCCACTCGGCCCGAAGGATTCGTGCCAGCACTGACCCTCCCCCCCCCCGAGCAAGCAGTCCCGAATCACGTTTACCATCCCTGTTCCCGGCTCCCTTCCTTCTCTTTTCCTTCACTCTCCGATCCAATCTCATCTTGAGCGTTGACATCGTTTCGGCCTTGAGCGCTCCCCCGGAACTGAATTCCTCAGCCTCACAACTCTGTGTGTGTGTGTGTGTGAAAATGTTTCTCCTGCTCTCTGTTCCCAATCTCTTCCATTTAATCTTACATCAATGAGCAGTGATACCTGTGCGGCCGCGCAGTAATGGCAAACGTTCCGCCCCAGGCCGCAAGAATTTAAAGGGACCGCGCACTAAAAGAAACAGGCCGCGCGGAACGGAGCGCAGCTCGCTGGGGACGTTGTCTGCGACCCCCCTCGTTCTAGACCCCTCGACGCCGAGAAACCGTCTGCTTCTGTCTGCCCTGTCCCACCCTTTCATCATTTTAAAACAATTCTACCACATCCAGTGGTCCCTTTAAGCGGCCGCCCAGCACTCCGGAGCTCCCGCTCCCCGGCTTTTGAATGGAAAAACCGGGCAGGCGGGGAAATTCGAACGGGCCGCACCGCCCGTTAAAGGGGCAGCGCACCCAAAAAAGAATGAAAGGAAACATTGATCACATCGGCCCGTAATCCGCATTGTTCTGAAGAAAACCACCAACTTTTCAATTCTTTCCATTTCTATCTCCTCATACCTGGCAGCTAAACAGTGAATCTGCGTGGTACCCGCTGTAAAAACCTATATTCTATTACCTCACGATAAAAGTTATTCCTGAATCTGCTTCCACCGCCCTTTCGGGCAGCGCACTCCAGATCACAACAACTCGCTGCATAAAAACATTTCTCCTCATTTCCTCCCTGGGTCTTTTGCCGATTATCTTCAATCTGTGTCCTCTGGTTACCGACCCTCCTGCCACTGGAAACAGTTTCTCCTGATTTACTCTCATCAAAACCCCTAGGGGTCCATCAATATAAGATGGTCACTAATAACTGAGCCTCCACAGCCCTCTGGGGTAGAGAATTCCACAGGTTCACCACCCTCTGAGTGAAGAAATTTCTCCTCATCTCAGTCTAAATGGCAGACCCCTTATCCCGAGACTGTGACCCCCCAAGTACTTGTCAACTTGAGGTGCAGCCTTTAAATGTCCTGGGAACCTGTCCTCCCCCCAAAATCCCACTGATCTTCCACAGCATCAAGCTTTACTGATTTCCCTTCCTCAGGGGGATAGTGAGTCCAATTGTGTGGCCACACTCACCCTGTACTGTCACTGGGAGCAGTCAGCACCCTTTTAATATATTTGGTTCTGTGCATTTACCGAGCAGACCAGCAGAGGGAGACGATGTCACTGTTTAAATTACTTTATCAAAGGGGCTTCACTCAGCATCTCAAAACTCTTTCTAGTGAAAGAAAGACTTGCATTTCTACAGCATTCCCTCAGGACGTCCCAAAGCGCTTTACAGCCAATGAAGTACTTATTGAAGTGTGGTCACTGTTGCAATGTAGGAAACGCGGCAGTCAATTTGTGCACAGCAAGCTCCCATAAACAGCAATGAGACGATGACCAGATAAACTGGGATAATTATTGGCCCAGGTCACTGGGGACACCTCCCCCTGCTCTTCTTCGAAGTACTGGCCATGGGATCTTTTATGTCCACCAGAGAGGGCAGGCGGGGCCTCGGTTTAACGACTTGTCCGAAAGACGGCACCTCCAACAGTGCGGCACTCCCTCAGTACTGCCCCTCAGACAGTGCGGCACTCCCTCAGTACTGCCCCTCAGACAGTGCGGCACTCCCTCAGTACTGCCCCTCCGACAGTGCGGCGCTCCCTCAGTACCGTCCCTCCGACAGTGCGGAGCTCCCTCAGTACTGCCCCTCCGACAGTGCGGCGCTCCCTCAGTACTGCCCCTCAGACAGTGCGGCACTCCCTCAGTACTGCCCCTCAGACAGTGCGGCGCTCCCTCAGTACCGCCCCTCCGACAGTGTGGCGCTACCTCAGTACCGCCCCTCCGACAGTGGGGCGCTCCCTCAGTACTGCCCCTCCGACAGTGCGGCGCTCCCTTAGTACTGCCCCTCCGACAGTGCGGCGCTCCCTCAGTACCGTCCCTCCGACAGTGCGGTGCTCCCTCAGTACTGCCCCTCTGACAGTGCGGCGCTCCCTCAGTACCGCCCCTCCGACAGTGCGGCGCTCCCTCAGTACCGCCCCTCCGACAGTACGGCGCTCCCTCAGTACCGTTCCTCCGACAGTGCGGCGCTCCCTCAGTACCGCCCCTCCGACAGTGCGGCTCTCCCTCAGTAACACCCCTCCGACAGTGCGGCGCTCCCTCAGTACCGTCCCTCCGACAGTGCGGCGCTCCCTCAGTACCGCCCCTCCGACAGTGCGGCGCTCCCTCAGTACCGCCCCTCCGACAGTGCGGCGCTCCCTCAGTACTGCCCCTCCGACAGTGCGGCACTCCCTCAGTACTGCCCCTCCGACAGTGCGGCGCTCCCTCAGTACAGACCCTCCGACAGTGCGGCGCTCCCTCAGTACTGCCCCTCCGACAATGCGGCGCTTCCTCAGTACTGCCCCTCCGACAGTGCGGCGCTCCCTCAGTACTGCCCCTCTGACAGTGCGGCGCTCCCTCAGTACTGCCCCTCCGACTGTGCGGCGCTCCCTCAGTACCGCCCCTCCGACAGTGCGGCGCTCCCTCAGTACAGCCCCTCCGACAGTGCGGCACTCCCTCAGTACCGCCCCTCCGACAGTGCGGCGCTCCCTCAGTACTGCCCCTCCGACAGTGCGGTGCTCCCTCAGTACTACCCCTCCGACAGTGCGGCGCTCCCTCAGTACTGCCCCTCTGACAGTGCGGCGCTCCCTCAGTACTGCCCCTCCGACTGTGCGGCGCTCCCTCAGTACCGCCCCTCCGACAGTGCGGCGCTCCCTCAGTACAGCCCCTCCGACAGTGCGGCACTCCCTCAGTACCGCCCCTCCGACAGTGCGGCGCTCCCTCAGTACTGCCCCTCCGACAGTGCGGTGCTCCCTCAGTACTACCCCTCCGACAGTGCGGCGCTCCCTCAGTACTGCCCCTCCGACAGTGCGGCGCTCCCTCAGTACTGCCCCTGCAACAGTGCAGCGCTCCCTCAGTGTGGTAACACAATACAGCTTCCTGTGACTCGAACTTTATTGCATCACTTCCTGTGATTAGTCCAGGATAAATACTGGACTGATCAGTTGGATCCTGGAGAGGCATAGAGTAAGACCTCTTTTGTATGTAGCATCTTTTTTAGTTGATTAAAGCTTACTTTAAGTTCACCACGCGTAAGGCTCATTCTTACGACACTCAGTACTGCCCCTCCGACAGTGCGGCGCTCCCTCAGTACTGCCCCTGCAACAGTGCAGCGCTCCCTCAGTACTGCCCCTCCGACAGTGCGGCGCTCCCTCAGTACTGCCCCTCCGACAGTGCGGCGCTCCCTCAATACTGCCTCTGCGACAGTGAAACGTTTGGTTAATACTCTTTATTAAATCAAATCAATTATATAATAAAACACAACCCATTACTTACAGTGCGTATGAGATCATTATTGATTGTAACTCACTTGCAAATTACTCTTCATAACGTTTCATCCTGATTGCTTACAACAGCCGCATCAGTGCTTGCTCAAAAGTTCCCCAAGGATCTCCGTATCGTTTATATGTTGAATTAATTCTTCCTAACGTAACGTCATTTCGTCAACGCGCTTTGACCACGTCTGGTTAATCTCCCTTCAACGAGCCTGTGCAATAACTTCTGTTTACTCACTATTGAGTGGATCTGTTTTGTCCTTCCCCCTAACTCTCCCCAGTACAGTCGCAACGCAAGCTTATTTATGCGAGATTACCTCCCGACACCTGTCGGCCGTGGCTCAGCGGGTAGCGCCCTCGCCTCTGAGTCAGAAGGCTGTGGGTTCAAGCCCCACTCCAGAGACTCGAGCACAAAAATCCAGGCTGTCACTCCCAGTGCAGTACTGAGGGAGCGCCGCACTGTCGGAGGGTTCAGTACTGAGGGAGCGCCGCACTGTCGGAGGGGCAGTACTGAGGGAGCGCCGCACTGTCGGAGGGGCAGTACTGAGGGAGCGCCGCACTGTCGGAGGGACAGTACTGAGGGAGCGCCGCACTGTCGGAGGGGCAGTACTGAGGGAGCGCCGCACTGTCGGAGGGGCAGTACTGAGGGAGCGCCGCACTGTCGGAGGGGCAGTACTGAGGGAGCGCCGCACTGTCGGAGGGGCAGTACTGAGGGAGCGCCGCACTGTTGTCTTTCGGGATCGGGGGGGAATAAATGAAGAGGGAATCTCACAGTCGTTGGGCTGTGGGCCGGGCTGGGCAGTGGGCGGGGCCTGCGGGCGCGGCTGTGCGATGACTGACCGCTGCTGTCATTCCTCCAGCCACTTTCTGGATAAACCCGCAGTTCAAAGTTCACCTGAAGGAGGAGGATGACGAGCGGGAAGGGGTGGAGTCGGGCTGCAGCTTCCTGGTGGCGCTGATGCAGAAGGACCGACGCAAGCTGCGGACTGCGGGGAAGGAAATGGAGACTATCGGCTTCGCCATCTATGAGGTAGGAAGGCCGCGGTCTGGGCGGGGTGGCGAAGCGGTTTCCATGCCAACAGAGGGTTGTCTGTCTTGAAGGGCCGACTCTCGCCCTCCGCTACCCGGCTCGAGCCTCGCTTTTTGTCATGTGCGGGTCGGCCATTCGACCACAGGAGGCCTCACGGTTCAGCCCGATCCCCTCCTCGCCTGACAGCGTCGCCCCCACCTTTCCCCGCGGGAGTCACTGGGTCGTAAAGAGTAGCAGGGAACCCTGGCTGATTTTCGTTCTACTTCAAGATAGGTGCTGAGGCTAACTGGATTAGAATAGGCTGCGCTGACGGGGTGAGATGAAGTAGGGTGGGAGGAGGCACAGGCCAGATGGGCCGAATGGCCTGTTGCTGTAAATCCGATGTCGTTCTCTGGCTGAGGTCGGTTAACTTGGCCCAGAATGAATTTGGGACCCCACTTGGTCTGTGAGACTCAGGCCCACACTGGGCAGCGCATTCACCCACAGAGCCATTGAGGGTGGGGGAGTTGTCTCAGGGAATGTTGTTGGGTACAACTGGGGGGGGGGGAATGAGGGAATAAAATGGGGGCTGGGCGCACAGCAAGGCCCTGAACTGTACTGTGGCAATCAAAGTTTCCAGCCCTGTCTGAATTGTTGTTGGTGATATTATTAATCCATGTATTGATTTTCCTGTCATCTTGATTCTTTTTCTGTTTCTCTGCAGGTCCCGGATGAGGTAAGTCTGTCTGTGCAGTGGCTGTGGATCTTGCCGAGAGCAGGTAAAGATCCCACAACATCTTTTATATGAGGGGGAGCGATTAGAGTGCAGGGGAGGGGATAGAGCGGGTACGGAGTGAGGGGGAGGGGATAGAGCGGGGCACGGAGTGTGGGGGAGGGGATAGAGTGAGGCACGGAGTGAGGGGGAGGGGATAGAGCGTGGCACGGAGTGTGGGGGAGGGGATAGAGCGTGGCACGGAGTGTGGGGGAGGGGATAGAGCGTGGCACGGAGTGAGGGGGAGGGGATAGAGTGGGCACGGAGAGAGGGGGAGGGGATAGAGCGGGCACGGAGTGAGGGGGAGGGGATAGAGCGGGCACGGAGTGAGGGGGAGGGGATAGAGCGGGGCACGGAGTGTGGGGGAGGGGATAGAGTGAGGCACGGAGTGAGGAGGAGGGGATAGAGTGGGCACGGAGTGAGGCGGAGGGGATAGAGCGGGCACGGAGTGAGGGGGAGGGGATAGAGCGGGCACGGAGTGAGGGGGAGGGGATAAAGCATGGCACGGAGTGAGGGGGAGGGGATAGAGTGGGCACGGAGTGAGGGGGAGGGGATAGAGCAGGCACGGAGTGAGGGGGAGGGGATAGAGCGGGCACGGAGTGAGGGGGAGGGGATAGAGCATGGCACGGAGTGAGGGGGAGGGGATAGAGCGGGCACGGAGTGAGGGGGAGGGGATAGAGCGTGGCACGGAGTTAGGGGGAGGGAATAGAGTGAGACACGGAGAGAGGGGGAGGGGATAGAGTGAGGCACGGAGTGAGGGGGAGGGGATAGAGTGAGGCACGGAGTGAGGGGGAGGGGATAGAGCGGGGCACGGAGTGAGGGGGAGGGGATAGAGCGGGCACGGAGTGAGGGGGAGGGGATAGAGTGAGGCACGGAGTGAGGGGGAGGGGATAGAGCGGGTCCGGAGTGAGGGGGAGGGGATAGAGTGAGGCATGGAGTGAGGGGGAGGGGATAGAGTGGGGCACGGAGAGAGGGGGAGGGGATAGAGCGTGGCACGGAGTTAGGGGGAGGGAATAGAGTGAGACACGGAGAGAGGGGGAGGGGATAGAGTGAGGCACGGAGTGAGGGGGAGGGGATAGAGTGAGGCACGGAGTGTGGGGGAGGGGATAGAGTGGGGCACGGAGAGAGGGGGAGGGGATAGAGCGTGGCACGGAGTTAGGGGGAGGGAATAGAGTGAGACACGGAGAGAGGGGGAGGGGATAGAGTGAGGCACGGAGTGAGGGGGAGGGGATAGAGTGAGGCACGGAGTGTGGGGGAGGGGATAGAGCGGGTCCGGAGTGTAAATAAGGGACGTGCGGTTTGAAGGCAGGCGGTAGAACAGACATCACTGGGGGTGGGTTATGGGTGGACTAATCAAATAATCATTTTCCCGTGGCATTGCACGTGGCGAGTCAAGGCTAAAGTGTAGTCAGGTGCAGCGAGGTCAACGGACAAGCGGTACTTGGACCAAGCTGAGCAGACATAATTCATCCCCCATTTTACAATCAGACGGTCCGTCCTTATTTTGTACGCTCGTTATATTTTTAGCGGATCATTTATAGTTAAATAGCAAAACTGACAGGAATTTGGGTAGAGTCGGGTTGGGTTAAAGGAAAGGCTGAGGAACTGGGAGAAGGAAAATTAATCGCCATAGCACCGCCACTGGCCGGAGTGTGTAATTACAACGTGACATGCTTACACAGGAAATTCCCATTATAAATGTGGACGTACGAATTCATAACGGAAACCGCAGACAATTGTTTTTTTTTAGATCAGAGTCTCACGGATGCAGGTGTAAGATTAAAAAAATATATTATATGTAGATGCTTTGAAATGTAATTTCTCCACCTCTTCTGATTCTTCTGAGGTCTGGTTCCACAGGCATTCTTCCCAAATGACTCTCTTACACGTGTGGTCCAATATCAGCCAGCTTTTGGAGCCTGGGGGGCATTACAACTGAACCCGATCCTTTCCTCACCCGATCTCCATTGGCATACGTTTTTTCAGCCAAAAAAAGAAATCACTGGATAGCAGTGAGGAGTGGGTGACCGCCGGCTAATTTCATTCCCTCCTGCTAGTCGGAGGTGTTCCCATGAAGTTTAGGCACCTTGAATGAGACCGGCATTTGAAGCCAAGACCTGCCTGGTGCGTACGGCCCAGTGTCAGGCGCATGGGCTCATCGGCCGCGAGAGATCCTGAGGTGCGGATCTTACCGAGTGCGGAGAGTGGTGGGCGACTGAATCGTACCGCACAGGAGGAGACCATTCGGCCCATCGTGCCTGCAATTTGCTCCCACTCGCCACTTAGTCCCACTCCCTCGCTCTCTCCCCATAGCTCTGCAAATTTTCCCCTTCAACTATTTCTCCAATTCCATTTTGAAAGTTACTATTGAATTTGCTCCCACCGCCCTTTCAGGAAGCGCGTTCCAGATCACAACAACTCGCGGTGTAAAAATATTTCTCCTCATCTCCCCCTCTGGTTCTTTTGCCAATTATCTTCAATCTGTGTCTCTCTGGTTACCGACCCTCCTGCCACTGGAAACAGTTTCTCCTTCTTTATTCTATCAAAACCCCTCATGATTTTGAACACCTCTATTAAATCTCTCCTTAGCCTTCTCTGCTCCAAGGAGAATAACCCCAGCTTCTCCAGTCTCTCCACATAACTGAAGTCCCTCATCCCTGGTACCATTCTGGTCAATCTCCTCTCAACCTTCTCCACTCTAAGGAGAACAACCCCAGCTTCTCCAGTCTCTCCACGTTACTGAAGTCCCTCATCCCTGGTACCATTCTGGTCAATCTCCTCTCAACCTTCTCCACTCTAAGGAGAACAACCCCAGCTTCTCCAGGTAACTGAAGTCCCTGGTTCCTGGTCAATCTCCTGCTATATTATTCTGTGCTCTCGCTGTGTTACAGTGCGCCGGACAGTCTGCGATCCACCTGAAGCGGGATTTCTTCCTGTCGCACAGCTCGCGAGCCCGGTCTGACCTGTTCATCAACCTCCGGGAAGTCAGCAGCCGCTTCAAGCTGCCCCCCGGGGAGTACATCATCGTCCCGTCGACCTTTGAACCCAACAAGGAGGCCAACTTCTGCCTGCGGGTCTTCTCGGAGAAGCACGCCCACTCTGAGTAAGTAACGGGTTCAAGGACGGGAACCCGGTGTGAAAGGAAAATCCCTGCATTTAGACACAGCGCCTTATCCTGTCCCTACACGACAATGACCTACAGTGAAATGCTTTGAAGGGCAGCCATTATGCAGAGGGCCGCGACGAGCATTTTGCGCACAGCACGGTCCCGTGATGTGAGATGAGTTTTTGATGATGTTGGTTTGAGGGAGGAATGTGGGCCCAGGACACCACCATGCTCTTCGAATAGCGCCCTGGGCTGTTTAGCGCCCACTGGGGGAAGCAGACGAGGGCCTGGGTTTAACGTCTCATCCAAAGGACGACAGCTCTGTCAGTGCCGCCCTCGCTCAGTATTGGAGCGGCGCTCACGGCGGATGACAAAACCCGGCAACTGACTGGGAGATCTGATCCAGATTAAGCGCTAAAGTCCTGGAGTGGGGAATGCAGGAGGAATGGGCCAGAATCAGCCGTGGCTCAGTGGGCAGCACTCTGTCGCCTCTGAGTCTTCGGCCCATAATCCAGGCTGACACACAGTGCCAGTACTGAGGGAGCGCCGCACTGTCGGAGGGCCGGTACTGAGGGAGCACCGCACTGTTGGAGGGGCGGTACTGAGGGAGTGCCGCACTGTTGGAGGGGCAGTACTGAGGGAGCGCCGCACTGTCGGAGGGGCAGTACTGAGGGAGCGCCGCACTGTCGGAGGGCCGGTACTGAGGGAGCACTGCACTGTCGGAGGGGCAGTACGGAGGGAGCGCCACACTGTCGGAGGTGCAGTACTGAGGGAGCGCCGCACTGTCGGAGGGGCAGTACTGAGGGAGCGCAGCACTGTCGGAGGGGCAGTACTGAGGGAGCGCCGCACTGTCGGAGAGGCAGTACTGAGGGAGCGCCGCACTGTCGGAGGGGCAGTACTGAGGGAGCGCCGCACTGTCGGAGGGGCAGTACTGAGGGAGCGCCGCACTGTCGGAGGGGCAGTACTGAGGGAGCGCCGCACTGTCGGAGGGGCAGTGCTGAGGGAGCGCCGCACTGTCGGAGGGGCAGTGCTGAGGGAGCGCCGCACTGTCGGAGGGGCAGTACTGAGGGAGCGCCGCACTGTCGGAGGGGCAATACTGAGGGAGCGCCGCACTGTCGGAGGGGCAGTATTGAGGGAGCGGTGCACTGTCGGAGGGGCAGTACTGAGGGAGCGCCGCACTTTCGGATGTGCAGTACTGAGGGAGCGCCGCACTGTCGGGGGGGCAGTACTGAGGGAGCGCCGCACTGTCGGAGGTGCCGTCTTTCAGATGAGACGTTAAACCGAGGCCCCGTCTGCCCTCTCAGGTGGATGTAAAAGATCCCACGGCCTCTATTGGAAGAAGAGCAGGGGAGTTCTCCCCGGTGTCCTGGGGCCAATATTTATCCCTCAACCAACATCACTAAAACAGATGATCTGGTCATTATCACATTGCTGTTTGTGGGAGCTTGCTGTGCACAAATTGGCTGCCGCGTTTCCTACATTACAACAGTGACCACACTTCAAAAAGGACTTCATTGGCTGTAAAGCGCTTTGGGACGTCCTGAGGGTGTGAAAGGGGCTGGAGAAACGCGAGTCTTTCTTTTGGTGGGCACCGACTGCTCTCTCAGCTGCTTCCAAGCTTCAAGTGTGAGTCCAGACGGGGAGGCGATTTTATCATGGCCAAGCGCGACCTCTGACCCCACAGTCAACCGACGGCCACACCGCACCAGTCGTAACCCCAGGTGAAGTGAAACTCTCTCTCGCTGAAGATGTCCGGGGAGCGCAAGGGCTTTTTCATCCTTAACTGTGAATGGGAGGGAGAAGTCCATGGCAGAACTATCAGAGAGCGGTGGCTCTGGATAGAAGGGGCTTCATGGGCTGAATGGCCGATTCGTGCTCCAGACGTATGTAATGGCAGCACAGAGCAATAACAGCGAGGCAGCACCTGCCCATGCGGAGTCCCCCTGCGTTTGCTGGGCTCTGACGCTTGTGGTCTTATCCGCTTCACGTCTCGTTCCCGAATGCGCTGGTTCCCAAACTCGAGCCGTAGTTGACCCGCCCGTTGGTGAGTTCAATTATCCAGTTTTACCCAGTGGTATTCCCATTCACAATGTGTCGGACTGGGAGCACTGACCGTTTCCAACCTCGTTTTTTACAGGGAACTTAACGATGAAATCAGCGCTGACCTGGGGGAGGAGGTAAGATGTCAGCGGTTTAAGGGTGGAGTTTGGTGGGGTCAATGGACCATTATATCCACTCTCACTTCCTCTCTATTGGATGGTGTTTTCAATCCTGAGGCTGAAGGCTGTCAGTGCTGGGGGAAGGGTACACTTCTATCCCTAGTGTCAGCATCATTCACCAAACATGGCAAGGTTAGATACAGAGTAAAGCTCCCTCTACACTGTCCCATCAAACACTCCCAGGGCAGGTACAGCACGGGTTAGATACAGAGTAAAGCTCGCTCTACACTGTCCCATCAAACACTCCCAGGGCAGGTACAGCACGGGTTAGATACAGAGTAAAGCTCGCTCTACACTGTCCCATCAAACACTCCCAGGGCAGGTACAGCACGGGTTAGATACAGAGTAAAGCTCGCTCTACACTGTCCCATCAAACACTCCCAGGGCAGGTACAGCACGGGTTAGATACAGAGTAAAGCTCCCTCTACACTGTCCCATCAAACACTCCCAGGACAGGTACAGCACGGGTTAGATACAGAGTAAAGCTCCCCCTACACTGTCCCATCAAACACTCCCAGGGCAGGTACAGCATGGGTTAGATACAGAGTAAAGCTCCCTCTACACTGTCCCGTCAAACACCCCCAGGGCAGGTACAGCACGGGTTAGATACAGAGTAAAGCTCCCTCTACACTGTCCCATCAAACACTCCCAGGACAGGTACAGCACGGGTTAAATACAGAGTAAAGCTCCCTCTACACTGTCCCATCAAACACACCCAGGGCAGGTACAGCACGGGTTAGATACAGAGTAAAGCTCCCTCTACACTGTCCCATCAAACACACCCAGGGCAGGTACAGCACGGGTTAGATACAGAGTAAAGCTCCCTCTACACCGTCCCATCAAACACTCCCAGGGCAGGTACAGCACGGGTTAAATACAGAGTAAAGCTCCCTCTACACCGTCCCATCAAACACACCCAGGGCAGATACAGCACGGGTTAGATACAGAGTAAAGCTCCCTCTACACTGTCCCATCAAACACACCCAGGGCAGGTACAGCACGGGTTAGATACAGAGTAAAGTTTCCTCTACACTGTCCCATCAAACACTCCCAGGACAGGTACAGCACGGGTTAAATACAGAGTAAAGCTCCCTCTACACTATCCCATCAAACACACCCAGGGCAGGTACAGCACGGGTTAGATACAGAGTAAAGCTCCCTCTACACTGTCCCATCAAACACTCCCAGGGCAGGTACAGCACGGGTTAGATACAGAGTAAAGCTCCCTCTACACTGTCCCATCAAACACTCCAAGGGCAGGTACAGCACGGGTTAGATACAGAGTAAAGCTCCCTCTACACTGTCCCATCAAACACTCCCAGGGCAGGTACAGCACGGGTTAGATACAGAGTAAAGCTCCCTCTACACTGTCCCATCAAACACTCCCAGGGCAGGTACAGCATGGGTTAGATACAGAGTAAAGCTCCCTCTACACTGTCCCATCAAACACTCCCAGGGCAGGTACAGCACAGTTTAGATACAGAGTAAAGCTCCCTCTACACTGTCCCATCAAACACTCCCAGGGCAGGTACAGCACGGGTTAGATACAGAGTAAAGCTCCCTCTACACTGTCCCGTCAAACACTCCCAGGGCAGGTACAGCACGGGTTAGATACAGAGTAAAGCTCCCTCTACACTGTTCCGTCAAACACTCCCAGGGCAGGTGCAGCACGGGTTAGATACAGAGTAAAGCTCCCTCTACACTGTCCCGTCAAACACTCCCAGGGCAGGTGCAGCACGGGTTAGATACAGAGTAAAGCTCCCTCTACACTGTCCCATCAAACACTCCTAGGGCAGGGACAGGATAGGTTAGAGTGAGAGGGAGTTGGCAATGTAGGTGGGAGTTTTACTGGGCGGGTTTAGGAACAAATTGCTTCATGTTTAATATTTCTTTCTGTTATCTCCCTCAGGAGGAAGTACCTGAGCATGAAATTGATGAAACATTTAAGAACCTCTTCAGGCAGCTGGCTGGCGAGGTGAGCGTGCGGTTCGGAGCGTGTCAACAGCGTCTGGGTATGAGCGTGAGTCTGAGTATGTGTGTCCCAGCGTGTGGATCAGAGTATTTTGTCCCCCTGGTGAGTTGCCTGGTTCAGAACAAACCTATCTCTCTGAGAGAAGTCCTTCTCCTGAGAATCTCACACGACTCTGACAGAGAGACATTAGCACTTGCTGGTCCCGCCCAGCTGTGAGACTCAGTTGCCCACTTGGCCTGGAACTGGCACTGCCCTGGGGAGTCATGCATCAGCTGGTGGCACTGCTCAGATTCTGAATTTGTTTCTCCTCTCTCGATTTAGAAATGTCGACACCTGCTGGGGTGTAGAACAACAAGAAGGTGTATTTGTACAGCGCCTTTAATGTAGTAAAACGTCCCAAGGCGCTTCACAAGGGCGTAATCAGACAAAATTTGACCCCGAGCCACATAAGGAGATATTAGGACAGGTGACCAAATGCTTGGTCAAAGAGGTCGGTTTTAAGGAGCGTCTTAAAGGAGGAGAGAGAGGCGGAGAGGTTTAGGGAGGGAATTCCAGAGCTTGGGGCCCAGGCGGCTGAAGGCACGGCCGTCAATGGTGGAGCGATTAAAATCGGGGATGCTCAAGAGGCCAGAATTGGAGGAGCGCAGAGATCTCGGAGGGTTTGTAGGGCTGGAGGGGGTTACAGAGATAGGGAAGGGTGACGCCATGGAGGAATGAAAATTTTCCTCTGTTGCAGACCTGTGTCACAGTGAAAAAGACCCATTTCCCTGGGTCTGTCGGCAATTAAGGTGACTGGCGATTCAGGGTGCCTAAAGCTCTCTCTAATCTAATGTGATGTATTTTTTTTTGTCTTTCCGCAGGACCTGCAGATCACGGTGAAGGAGCTTCAAACAATTCTTAACCGAGTAATGGGCAAACGTAAGCATCACGCCCACTTCTGTCGCCCGCAGTCACTCTCGGTGCCAACTCTCAGGTGTCACTCCCCCATAATCAACCCCTCTGTTGTGTCTTGTTTCCAGACAAAGATCTGAAGACAGCTGGGTTCTGTTTGGAGTCTTGCCGCTGCATGGTCAACCTCATGGACGTATCCTCATAAAGAACGCCTCATGTAACACCTGTTACACGCTGCGGGTCTGCACTAGATATTCTCTTGGGTTCAGTGTCGCTGGTCGCACATGTAAATAAAGAGAAACTGTTGCCAATGGCTGAAGGGTCGGTAACCTGAGGGCACAGATTTAAGGTGATTGGCAAAAGAACCAGAGGCAACACGAGGAAAAACTCTTTTACCGAATGAGTGGTTAGGATTTGGAACGCGCTGCCTGATAGGGCGGTGGAGGCAGATTCTATAGTAGCCTTCAAAGGGGAATTGGACAAATACCGGAAGGAGAAAAAATTGCAGGGATATGGGGAGAGCGCGGGGGAGTGGGACTAACTGGATTGCTCTTCGAAAGAGCCGGCGCAGACTCGATGGGCCGAGTGGCCTCCTTCTGTGCGGTACTGTTCTATGATTCTATGTAAGCGAGCATCTGAAGGTGGGTGATGCCGACTCCAGGTGTAGGATCTGGAGGTGGGACGTGTACAGTTCTGAGGCCTGGGATCGGGAAACAGCACATTGTCAATTTACAAGTGAAAGTTCAGGGGAGCAAGAAGCATCATTTGGATATATTGGACATCCAAATAATCCTGCAGTTTTCCTTAAATCTTGTTCCTGTAAACAGCGAGACGGAAATGCAAGGCTCGGTCTCACAGAGTTCAACGTGCTGTGGAATAAGATACGGAAGTGGCTGGTAAGAGAAGATTATTTTCAGCACTTTTCCCCAAATTATCCCCTCCCCTCCTGAGGGCGCCGACTCTTGCTGGAGTACAAGTCACCATTGGCGGCCGTGCCTTCAGCTGCCCGTGCCCTAAGCTCTGGAATTCCCTCCCTAAACCTCTCCGCCTCTCTCTCCTCCTTTAAGATGCTCCTTAAAACCTCCCTCTTGGACCAAGCTTTTGGTCCCCTGTCCTAATATCTTCTCATGTGGCTCGGTGTCAAATTTCTGTCTGATAACACCTTGGGATGTTTGTCTTTCGGAGGCCCCGTCTGCCCTCTCAGGTGGACGTAAAAGATCCCACGGCACTATTGGAAGATGAGCAGGGGAGTTCTCCTGGACCAATATTTATCCCTCAATCAACATCACTAAAACGGATGATCTGGTCATTATCACATTGCTGTTTGTGGGAGCTTGCTGTGCACAAATTGGCTGCCGTGTTTCCTACATTACAACAGTGACTGCACTTCAAAAGTACTTCATTGGTTGTAAAGCACTTTGGGATGTCCTGAGGTTGTGAAAGGCGCTGTAGAAATGCAAGTCTTTCTTTCTTTTACTACGTTAAAGGTGCTGTATAGATGCAGGTTGCTGTTGAAGTAGGTCCTCTGAGCACCCTCTTTATCTCGCCCAAGGGTCCCCTCTTCATACATGAGCCCAGCCTATTTGTGATATTCTGCTGAGATTAGCCTGTCTGCACCCAATATCTACACAGTGCGTTCTCCAGTAGGGGGGTTAGTGGACAGTGAGTGGGAGTGGGAATAATGGGTGATATTTTCCCCCCCTGCTTATCCCAGGGGTACTGAGGTCCAACAGACGCGATCAGCACAGACTGGGGTTCGGAGCTGTGATCCAGTCCCTCACAAGTGGGGCACTTACCCACTCAGCCATCAATCCCGGAGGGGAGCGGGAAGGGGGTTGTTGTCTGGGAAGTGATGATAATAAACGGAGATGTGGATGTTTTTCCGCAGGGAGTTTTCAGACAGTTCGATTTAGATAAATCTGGAACAATGAATGCCTACGAGATGAGACTGGCCTTGGAGTCTGCAGGTACTGCTTCACATACGGAGTCGGACTGTCAATGCTGCAGCATGATCTTTCAAAGGAAGGCCTTGATTTTTCTATTCCTTCTAGGGATGTGGGCGCCGCTGGCAAGGCCCAGCATTTATTGCCCATCCCTGATTGCCCCCTTGAGAATGTGATGGTGAGCCGCCTTCTTGAACCGCTCGTGGGTTGATAGAACTGAAAGTCTTGCTAGACCGCTTGAGGGGAGCAGTTAAGAGTCAACCACCTTGGTGGGGGACTGGAGTCACTTATAGGCCTAGACCAGGTAAAGACGGCAGGTTTCCTTCCCTATGTGACTTTAGTGAACATCAGTTGGGTTTTTACAACAATCTGTCACTTTCTAGATTTAAGAAAAAGTCTTTACTCAAATTGCCATTGTGGGATTAAAACATTTTTTTTTTATTCGTATATGGGATGTGGGCGTCGCTGGGAAGGCCAGCATTTATTGCCCATCCCTATTTGCCCCTGAGAAGGTGGTGGTGAGCCGCCTTCTTGAACCGCTGCAGTCCGTGTGGTGAAGGTGCTCCCACAGTGCTGTTAGGGAGGGAGTTCCAGGATTTTGACCCAGCGACGATGAAGGAACGGCCGATATATTTCCAAGTCAGGATGGTGTGTGACTTGGAGGGGAACTTGCAGGTGGTGGTGTTCCCAGGCGCCTGCTGCCCTTGTCCTTCTAGGTGGAAGAGGTCGCGGGTTTGAGAGGTGCGGACGAAGAAGCCTTGGCGAGTTGCTGCAGTGCATCTTGTATTCGTCTGGAATAACAGTCCAGGACTATTACTAGTCTAGTAATATAACCACTACACTATCATACCCTGCAGTCCTGTAGCACCCTGCTCAATAACTCACTGATTCTCCTTTTTAATGTCACCTTCTCCAATCTCCTTTCTGAAGGTGCGGACTCCTGTTGGGATACAGTGGGGGTCCTGGGGTGCCCTGGAGTAGTTTTCTGCTCACGGCTGTCTAATTGGAGCTGCTAGCATTGATGAACCACCCTTTGTTTCCTCCAGCACCTCACCCAAGTGGTCACGGGTGATACATGAACCGGGGCAGTGAGTGTGAACAGAGGGGGTTCAGCCGTGCCCTCACCTGTTGTGACTTTCCAGCACTGGACAAGGATCCAGTGCGGGAACCCTGATTTTTCCCCCTCCCTAACCCAGAGGGTAATGGTAGCAGCCCACTGGCAATGATCAGCTACTGCAGCAGTGACTGGGGATTGAACGGGGGACTTTCTAGTCTGCCTGTCCAGTTCCATATTCCGGCCACGTTCCTCGTCCTATAACATAGGCTGGTGGCTCGCATGCAGGACTGAAAGAGGGGCCGTTCTTCCCATGAAATGTTAACCCAAGACCCAGCTGCCTGTTCAATGGGTGTTAAAGATCCCGCAGCACTATTAGAAGAGCAGGGAAGTTCTCCCAGTGTCCTGGACACATTCCTCTCTCAACCAACACCACCAAATATAATGTGGAGAAATGTGAAGTTATCCACTTTGGTAGGAAAAATAGAAAAGCAGAGTATTTTTTAGATGGTGAGAGATTGGGAAATGTTAGTGTCCAGAGGGATCTGGGTGTCCTTGTACACGAATCGCTAAAAGTTGACATGCAGGTACAGCAAGCAATTTGGAAAACAAATGGTATGTTGGCCTTTATTACAAGAGGATTTGAGTATAAGAGTAAAGACGACTTACTGCAATTATATAGGGCCCTGGTGAGACCACACCTGGAGTATTGTGTACAGTTTTGGTCTCCTTGCCTAAGGAAGGATATACTTGCCATAGAGGGAGTGCAACGAAGGTTCACCAGACTGATTCCTGGGATGGGGGGATTGTTCTATGAGGAGAGATTGAGTAGACTAGGCCTATATTCTCTAGAGTTTAGAAGAATGAGAGGTGATCTCATTGAAACATACAAAATTCTTACAGGGCTTGACAGGGTAGATGCAGGGAGGATGTTTCCCTTGGCTGGAGAGTCTAGAACCAGGGGTCACAGTCTCAGAATAAGGGGTCTGCCATTTAGGACTGAGATGAGGAGAAATTTCTTCACTCAGAGGGTGGTGAATCTTTGGAATTCTCTACCCCAGAGGGCTGTGGCGGCTCAGCCGTTGAGTATATTCAAGACAGAGATCGATAGATTTTTGGATATTAAGGGAATCAAGGGATATGGGGATAGTGCAGGAAAGTGGAGATGAGGTAGAAGATCAGCCATGATCTTATTGAATGGCAGAGCAGGCTCGAAGGGCCAAATGGCCGACTCCTGCTCCTATTTCTTATGTTCTGAAATAAAACAGATTGACTGATCATTCACCTCATTTGTTGCTTGAGGGATCTTGCTGTGCACCAAGATGGCTGCACAACAGTGACTGCACTTCACAGCAATGTGTTGTATGTGATGTGCTTTGAGATCTATCTGAGGGATGTGAGAAGGCACTATATAAATGCAGATACTTTCTTGTATATCTGGTTGCTCCTGGGACCAGGGTTCAAAATCTAGCAATTCAGCCCAGAACCGTCCTTGGGTGCCTTTTATTGAGTTATGAAGCAGAATTGTGTGTGGGAGCTGCCTGCGTACAAAATGGCCGCCATGCTCACCCACTGAACTGCTAGCTCAGTGTGTAACGCTTTGGGCTGTTTTTCGGAGATGTGATGAGGTGCCATATAAGTGGGCGTTCTTCATTAGCACAGGCTAGTTTGCAGAGTAATCCCGGCAAGGCTGCGGGCCAGGTGTGGGGGCCTGGCTGGACAGGAGCTTGGCCTCAAGTGGTCTGCGGGCCTACCTGCCAAGGCTCCACGCCAGGTCTGCAGCCTCGAGGAATTTCAAACCTTCCAAACCAGGACACTTGGAAAAACTGTTGCATGAGGAACAGCACGATCCCACACGACTCGGCCTCCTGTTTTTGTGTTTATTCTGTGTGTGTCTCACTGTTTCCATGTGATTGTTTCTCTGTCTCTTTCAGGGTTTAAACTGAACAATCACATGCACAATCTGCTCATCACCCGATACTCAGAGCCTGACCTGACCATTAACTTCGATAACTTTATCTGCTGCCTAATCCGTTTGGAGAGCATGTACAGTGAGTCCCGCAATCAGCACTGCTTTATTGTTGCGTTTCACAGGTTCTGACTCCCCGCCCCGCCAACAGGCGCTGACTGTTGCCGCGATACAGCCTCCTCTGGTACCTCACCCGCGTACCAATCTGTGAGCCGAAACAGAGAGTATCGCCGGGCCTTTTGTGCAACCAATCCAATCCAAACCAATCCCAAGCTTCACAGCAGGAGTCAATGGATGGAATTCAGGAGCAGGAACCCTGGCTGATTTCATTCTCCTGCACCATGGCTCAGTGGGTAGCACCCTTTGCCTCTGAGTCAGAAGGTCGTGGGTTCAGAGTCCCCCTCCAGAGACTTGGGCCAGAATTTTCCCCTAAAAGGACGGGTGGGTTTGGAGCATGGCATAATTGTTAAAAATGGGATTCCTGACCTGGTCCCGCCTCCAACCCGCCCACTTCCGGTTTTGACGGGGTGGGGGGTTACATCAATTTAATTATTATAATTCCCCATTTCACACAATTAAAGTTGGCAGGGCCTGCAGGAAATCCGGCCTCCCTAGAGAAAATTCTAGCCTCGAGCACAAAAATCTAGGCTGATTTCCCAGTGCTGTACTGAGGGAGAGCCGCACTGTCGGAGGGTCAGTACTGAGGGAGCGCTGCACTGTCGGAGGGTCAGTACTGAGGGAGCGCTGCACTGTCGGAGGGTCAGTACTGAGGGAGCACCGCACTGTCGGAGGGTCAGTACTGAGGGAGCGCTGCACTGTCGGAGGGTCAGTACTGAGGGAGCGCTGCACTGTCGGAGGGTCAGTACTGAGGGAGCACCGCACTGTCGGAGGGTCAGTACTGAGGGAGCGCTGCACTGTCGGAGGGTCAGTACTGAGGGAGCGCTGCACTGTCGGAGGGTCAGTACTGAGGGAGCGCTGCACTGTCGGAGGGTCAGTACTGAGGGAGCACCACACTGTCGGAGGGTCAGTACTGAGGGAGCGCCGCACTGTCGGAGGGTCAGTACTGAGGGAGCACCGCACTGTCGGAGGGACAGTACTGAGGGAGCGCTGCACTGTTAGAGGGGCAGTACTGAGGGAGCGCCGCACTGTCGGAGGGGCAGTACTGAGGGAGGGCCGCACTGTCGGAGGGACAGTACTGAGGGAGCGCCGCACTGTAGGAGGGGCAGTACTGAGGGAGCGCCGCACTGTAGGAGGGGCAGGACTGAGGGAGCGCCGCACTGTCGGAGGGGCAGTACTGAGGGAGCGCCGCACTGTCGGAGGGGTAGTACTGAGGGAGCGCCGCACTATCGGAGGAGCAGTACTGAGGGAGCGCCGCACTGTCAGAGGGGCAGTACTGAGGAAGCGCCGCACTGTCGGAGGGGTACTACTGAGGGAGCGCCGCACTGTCGGAGGGGCAGTACTGAGGGAGCGCCGCACTGTCGGAGGGGCAGGACTGAGGGAGCGCCGCACTGTCGGAGGGGCAGTACTGAGGGAGCGCCGCACTGTCGGAGGGGTGGGACTGAGGGAGCGCCGCACTGTCAGAAGGGCAGTACTGAGGGAGCGCCGCACTGTCGGAGGGGCGGTACTGAGGGAGCGCTGCACTGTCGGAGGGGTAGTACTGAGGGAGCGCCGCACTATCGGAGGAGCAGTACTGAGGGAGCGCCGCACTGTCAGAGGGGCAGTACTGAGGAAGCGCCGCACTGTCGTAGGGGCAGGACTGAGGGAGCGCCGCACTGTCGGAGGGGCAGTACTGAGGGAGCGCCGCACTGTCGGAAGGGGCGGTACTGAGGGAGCGCTGCACTGTTGGAGGGTCAGTACTGAGGGAGTGCTGCACTGTCGGAGGGTCAGTACTGAGGGAGTGCTGCACTGTCGGAGGGTCAGTACTGAGGGAGCGCCGCACTGTCGGAGGGACAGTACTGAGGGAGCGCTGCACTGTTAGAGGGGCAGTACTGAGGGAGCGCCGCACTGTCGGAGGGGCAGTACTGAGGGAGCGCCGCACTGTCGGAGGGACAGTACTGAGGGAGCGCCGCACTGTCGGAGGGGCAGTACTGAGGGAGCGCCGCACTGTCGGAGGGGCTGTACTGAGGGAGCGCCGCACTGTCGGAGGGGCAGTACTGAGGGAGCGCCGCACTGTCGGAGGGGCAGTACTGAGGGAGCGCCGCACTGTTGGAGGGGCGGTACTGAGGGAGCGCCGCAGTGTCGGTACTGAGGGAGCGCTGCACTGTCGGAGGGGCTGTACTGAGGGAGCGCCGCACTGTCGGAGGGGCAGTACTGAGGGAATGCTGCACTGTCGGAGGGGCAGTACTGAGGGAGCGCTGCACTGTCGGAGGTGCCGTCTTTCGGATGAGACGTTAAACCGAGGCCCCATCTGCTCTCTCAGGTGGACGCAAACGATCCCACGGCCACTATTTCGAAGAGCAGGGGAGTTCTCCCCGGTGTCCTGGGCCAATATTTATCCCTCAATCAACATCACTAAAAACAGATGATCTGGTCATTATCACATTGCTGTTTGTGGGAGCTTGCTGTGCGCTAATTGGCTGCCACGTTTCCTACATTACAACAGTGACCACACTTCAAAAAAATACTTCATTGGCTGTAAAGCGCTTTGGGACGTCCGGCAGTTGTGAAAGGCGCTATAGAAATGCAAATCTTTTTTTTACACAGCTCAACAGCACTGAAGCCCTTTCTTAACCCCTACCGTGCCTGAGGTCAGCTCACAGAGCACAGACTTGGATCTTGCTGTGTGTATTTACCCACTGATGGGGAGCTATGGCTCGTGTTCCTTTTATGTGGAGGGTTTGCTCAAGGACCATTCTCAGGCACACTTTGCTCCTTGTTCCTGGGATTCTGTAATGATGGGGAGGTGTGTGTGTGTGTGTGTGTCTCACTGTCTGCTGACAACTAGGACCTAAATCTTGGGGTATATAATTTGAGCAGTTTCAGTTAACGAGCTGCTTTCTCGCTGCAGGATCCTTCGTAATGCTGGATACAGACCGGGACGGTATTGTGACCTTTAATGTGCATCAGGTGAGCGCCGACGTTCTCCCTGTAATCACTGTCTCTGTAATCTCTCTCTCGAACACAGCCCCCACCACTTAAATCAGCCACGTTTCAAACGGGGCAGTCGCTTATATCGGCCAGAAAGCGCTAACCATTATCCATTTGCATTAGCGTCGGTTGCAGCGTCTTACGTGTTCCGTTTATTTCGAGCAGAAACTGAAATGCTGATTCTTTCTTGCTGGTCTAAGTGTACTTTTTATTCAATCCGATACCCTCCGAGAAAAACAAAAAGCAATTATTTCACTAATTCAGCGTTAACGTTTGACAGACGTTATGGCAGGTGAGCACCGTTTTTCAACAACAACAACTTGTATTTATAGAGCGCCTTTAACCTAGTAAAACATCCCAAGGCGCTGCACAGGAGTATTTTAAGACATAAAATTTGCCACCGATCCACATAAGGATAAATTAGGACAGGTGACCAAAAGCTTGGTCAAAGAGGTAGGTTTTAAGGAGCGTCTTAAAGGAGGAAAGAGAGGTAGCGAGGCGGACAGGTTTAGGGAGGGAATTCCAGAGCTTAGGGCCTAGGCAACAGAAGGCACAGCCACCAAAGGTTGAGTGATTATAATCAGGGATTCTCAAGAGGGCAGAATTAGAGGAGCGCAGAGATCTCGGGGAGGGTTGTGGGGCTGAAGGAGATTACAGAGATAGGGAGGGGCGAGGCCATGGAGGGATTTGAAAACAAGGATGAGAATTTTGAAATCGAGGCGTTGCTTAACCGGGAGCCAGTGTAGGTCAGTAAGCACAGGGGTGATGGGCGAACGGGACTCGGTGCGAGTTAGGACAGGGGGCAGCAGAGTTTTGGATCACCTCAAGTTTACGTAGGGTGGACTGTGGGAGGCCAGCCAGGAGTGCGTTGGAATAGTCAAGTCTAGAGGTAATAAAGGCATGGATGAGGGTTTCAGCAGCGGATGAGCTGAGGCAGGGCGGAGACGGGCAATGTTACGGAGGTGGAAGTAGGCGGTCTTAGTTATGCTGTGGATATGTGGTCGGAAGACGTTTTTCATAAGACATTACTGCCTGAAGGACATTTGAAGCCTGGAACTAGGTGTACTCTTTTGGTGTTGCAGTAAACAAATAAAACTGTAACTTGAAACATTAAAGGAAACTTAATAAATTAAATAAAAATTCCATTGCCAGATGTGATAATGCACTCCAGTCCCTGCAGTGCCCACCGGTCGTGGAAGGCCTCGTGCCTGCCGGCGGACACCACGTGCTCCATCTCCAGGGCCACCCTGGTGCGAATGTGGCCGCGGAAGAGAGGCAGGCAGTCGGGCCGAACGACCCCCCTCGACCGCCCGCTGCCTGGACCAGTTGACGGCCACTTTGGCCAGGCCCAGGAGCTGTCCCACGAGGAGGTCCCCCCGACCTGCCCGCTCTCCTCTGCACCGGGTGACCAAAGGTCAGGAGCGTGGGATTGAAGTGCAGCCAAAAATCGAGGAGCAGCCCCTTCAAATAATGGAAGAGGGGCTGCAACCTCTCACACTCCGTGGAACACGGACTGCTCCAGGCTGGCACTCGGTGTAGCCGCAGCTGCCAGAGCTTTCTACTTTGACTCGCAAATCGCTGTTAGGTGCTTGTAGCAGACGACAATGGCAGTTCTATATGAACTACTTACTGATCCCGAAAGGTTGGAGTCTGTCCCAGGAATAAGGACTGGGGGGGAAATTCACAGACTTGTCTTGCTTACAGAGTTTGTTTTAATTTGAGCCCCTCTCTTGACCCAACAGTCTGGGAACAATCTAGATGAGGTGGCCCAAAAAATGCAATTCTTTCAACACAGTTCAGCCTTTGTGAATTTACATCCCACTCTGCAAACTGTAGCTGGCATAATTGGCATGATGCTAAATCAGCCGTTTTGTCTGCTACAAGCGCTTAACAGTGGCTTGCGAGTCAAAGCTGAAAGCTCTGGCAGCAGGACCAGGCATCAAATGTCCTTCAGGCAGTAGCGTCTTATGAAAAGCGATGCTCACCTGCCAGAATGTCTGTCAAACGTTAACACTGAATTGGTGAAAGAATTTTTGCTTTTCTCTGGTTTAATTATGTAATTTCAGGCAAACCCAGCCTTGTCTTCTTCTGACATTCAGAGGCAAGCACTTTCCACCACACATCATTGGATAGAAGTAATCCTGCCTTGATGTTTTTTTTCTCCCTTTTCCCTAACTCAGAAGCCAATTGTACCCTGGCTAACAGATTTGCGAATTGAACCTGGGGCCTTCCTGTACGGCTTAGTTCTACACCGGGCTGCGCATTTCCCAACTGAGCCACCGTCTGCTGTGGCTCAGTGAGTAACACTCGCGCCTCTGACTCAGAAGGTTGTGGGTTCGAGCCCCACTCCAATGAGACTTGAGCACAAAATCTAGGCTGACACTACCGGTGTAGTGCTGAGGGAGCACTGCACTGTCGGAGGTGCCATCTTTCGGATGAGACGTTAAACCGAGGCCCAGTCTGCCCTCTCAGGCGGACGTAAAAGATCCCACGGGCACTATTGGAAGAAGAGCAGGGGAGTTCTCCCCAGTATCCTGGGCCAATATTTATTCCTCAATCAACATGGCTAAAAGACAGATGATCTGGTCATTATCACATTGCTGTTTGTGGGAGCTTGCTGAGAGCAAATTGGCTGCCGCATTTCCTACATTACAACAGTGACTACACTTCGAAAAGTACTTCATTGGCTGTAAAGCGCTTTGGGACGTCCTGAGGTGGTGAAAGGCATCACTAAGGGATGAAGAGGCTTTTGAACATGGAGAGGCATGTAGAAATGCAAGTCTTCCTTTGTGGAGAGCCGATTGCTGTGATGTTTATGTCCGCCCCCCACCCCCATGAATTCTAACTTTGTTTTCCTGTTGGTCCCACAGTGGCTCACGCTGACCATGTTTGCTTGAACGGCGTGCCAAGTCCCAGCTCCTGCCGGACACCTCCTCTGCCCGCTTTCCACGTCCAAGTGCCTTTGCTGTTCAGACGACGGACACAAACTCAAACCTCTTGAGGGCGCCAGCTTGATGCAGCCGTACCGGACCTCCTCCCACCACCAGCCCCGCCAACGCCCCCCTCCCCGCCCCAGCACTGTTTTATGTTGGACTCGGTGACGTCGCATGCCGGCTGAGTCGTGTTTGAGGACGCTGTTTTAAGATTATGTATGTGTTTTTTTTATTATTTCTGAAGGGCTGCCAAACTTTTTAATGCAAAATAAAAAAAAACATAATCGAAAAATGTTGAAATGCTTCTTGGTACCTTTGTGTTTCTCTTTGGTGCCAGTGAACTCTAACCTGTTTCCATGTCACTGTCGCCTTGTGTCCAACGCCCACAGCATTTTGAAAAGGATTCCCTTATATTTAATGTAGCAATATGTCCTCAGAAGCTTCACAAGGTCACAAGGTGTGTGTGGGGAGAAGGATTCGGGGCAGGAGTTGGGGGAAACTGGCAGTGCCACTAAGGGATGAAGAGGCTTTTGAACATGGGGAGGCATGTAGCAAGGCGGGGGGTGGGGGGATTTGGGGAAGATGCACGGGGCTACACGTTTGCCTCTAATGGAGGGAGGACGGGAGGGAATGCACAGACTCAGCTGTTCCCCATTAAGCAAGGTGGATCCCTCTCTCTGTTCCCCCATAGGGTGAGGTGGATCCCTCTCTCTGTTCCCCATAGAGCGAGGTGGATCCCTCTCTCAGGAGGGCATCCCGATCTTTGTCTCGGCCCATGTTCATTTTCCACTTCATCATCTTCACCACGTTTTTCAGCAGGGTTCGCACGAAAGGCTTCAGGAGCAGAATCATCTCCTCCTTAATCTAGGGTCCACCGGGCCAGTTGTAGCACCCCCTACCCTTTCCCGACTGACACCCGCTAACTCAGCATGGCTCGGGGATTGGACCCGGCACCTTCCTGCTCTGTGTGGCTCAGCTACTCACTGGGTAAACTCACAGAGCCATCGCGGGGAACTAAAAATGTTCTTTTACACCGTGCTTAGTTCGATTGGCAGCTGTGAGCTCAGTGAGGGGTTTGCAATCACCTCACCCTGAATCATGTTTTTGTTACGTAATCTGTTACAGAATTAACTTTCTCTCGGGAAGTTCAGAAGGGAGCTGCTGGCGCACGAGTGTTACTGCTGCCTGGGTTGGAAATTAATCAGCCACTGTAGAGATTTCTTGATGAGGTGTGACATATTTCTCTGCCTGTTCACAAGGCTGTAGACTGCTCTCTGCGTCTTCTCCTCTCTCTTGATTTGTGCTGAAGTTGCTGGGTCATGGGTTCCAGTCGAGGGCATGTGGCCCGAATGCCCGTTCTTCATGTGTGAGCCTTGGCAGTGAGCGCCTGCAAGCTATTTATGCTGAGCTCCACCGGTACCCACACTTGTAGCCGTAAAAAAAAAAACAATCAACCAGGGCTGTTCCTCTCATTCTGCAGGTCTTTTCAGCAACGGTCAGCTATTTATGGTTGGAGGCTCTTTCCCTCTACTGTGGATGCCATGGGCTTTTACTGAGGTTAACCTTCACCCTTGTCTCGGCACGGCTGAATTGGCACAGTGGAGAATAAGTTACAGTTTGCTGGTCTTGTTTTGACTTGACGTGTTTCTGATTTTATCAGTGTAGGTTAAGGGGCCCACACCTACACCATGAGGCGTGATTCTGTGACCCAACCCTGCGAGCGCCAGATCATGGCATCGCCCCCCCTCATTGGCGCTTTTACACTGAAGCAGTGCAGACACAACCCATTGGTCTCTTTCTGTTGGCCATCTTCCTGGTTAAGGCACTGCCCCTCTCTCCTATTCCCCCTCCCTCTCCGGACAGTCTACTTTTGGCGATACTGCTGGACGAACGCTTAACGCGTTTGTGTGGCATTGTGGCCTGTCATATTTTAAGCAAAGCATAACACATTTAAAAATAAACAGGTTAGCGCCTCTCCATAGGGCCAGCAACAACAACTTGCATTTATACAGCGCCTTTAACATAGTAAAACGTCCCAAGGCGCTTCACAGGAGCGTAATCAGACAAAACCGAACTACATAAGGAGATATTAGGACAGGTGACCAAAAGCTTGGTCAAAGAGGTCGGTTTTAAGGAGCGTCTTAAATAAGGAGAGGCGGAGAGGTTTAGGGAGGGAATTCCAGAGGTTAGGGTCTAGACGGCTGAAGGCACGGCCGCCAATAATGGAGCGATTAAAATCAGGGATGCTCAAGAGGCCGGAATTGGAGGAATGTGGAGGTGGCGGGGGGGTGTTTGCGGGGCTGGAGGAGGTTATGGAGATAGGGAGGACGGCGAGGTCATGGAGGGAAACAAGAATTTTAAAATCGAGGCTTTGCCGAACCGGGAGCCAATATCGGTCAGCGAACAACAGAAGAAAAGAAGAGCATGGAAAGGCCATCAGGCTCACCAAATCCAACCCTATCGGTTAGCTGGTGAACCCCTCCCCAATAGGGTCGCCAGCCCACCAGGATTGTCGTGGAGTCTCCAGGAATTAAAGATCAATCTCCCGGACACTGCTGCAAGTAACCCAGGAGAAAAACCATAGCGCCATTAAAATATGGTGTGCTTTTTCTTTCATTCTCTCTTGTTTATCAGTTATAAAAATATTGGAGATGGGGATGGTTTGATTGGGCGGGGTGGTTGGAGGCAGTAAAGTCATGTGATGAAACCTCCAGGAATAGGTCCGACCGGAGTTGGCAACCCTACTCTCCAACCGCCGGTAGTACCAACTCCTGGAGGGAGGCAAAAGAAAACCTGCAGACAACTTTGGCAAAAACTCTGGCAAATCGTTCCCTGGGCCCCTCAGGCAAAGAAGTAAGCTCCGGGTTGCCAACGACACGTCAACCAAGAACCAAAGGCCCATGAAAATCTCGGTCTACTATTCCGCAGTTGGGCGAAGCTTTGCCGCTTACGGCAAAGGGGAGCTGGCCCTGGGGGAGGGAGAGGGAGGGAGAGGTGAGCTATCTGGGTCTCCGGAGGGGACTGGCTCCTGAAGCCAAGTGTAAAAGGTGGAGGGAGCGTGGCATGAAAGTTGCTGTCCCGAAGCAGGAGTAATGATCCGGTAAATATCACAGTGCCTTGTGCCCCAGTAACCTTTTCCCTGGTTCAAGAGTGCTGCACACTTGTAAATGTTTCACCAGTGCGTGCTCTCTCCCTGCATGTTTAATGTTTGGAGCGTGTTCGGCTTAGCATTAACTAGTGTTCGACCAGACTTTCATAGCTTGCAATGACCATCATTATGGCAACAGTGGGAACGATTTTACGAACATACGAGCGAAGACGGGCAGGTAAAGACCCTCTGGTCCATCCAGCCTGTCCCAAAGAATTGTGATACCTTACGTACCACAATATATAGACTTCCTGCCCCACCAGAAACCGTGACACCTCATGGGAGAGGTGAAAAACCAGTTCAAAACCCAGGCCAATTTGGGGGGAAAAAATCAGGGGAAATTCCTCTCTGACCCATCTAGGCGATCGAAACTAGTCTAGATCACACTGGCCCTGAAATCCCTGCAGTATCTACCTTCTGTAAGAGGTGATCTCCGCTCCAGCCTGAAACAGGTCCAGCTCTCGCACAAAGGAATCCAGCGAATCAGTGTCACCGCACGAGACGGCAGTCTGTCCCAGAGGTCCACCATTCTCTGGGAAAAGAACCACCTCCTGACATCTAACCTAGATCTGGCCTTGCACAACCTAAAATTGTGACCCTTGGTCCTCCCTAACCTAGTTAATTGGAACAAACTGTCAACTGGAACACAGTCTATTCTCTTCATCATCTTATAAACCTCAATCAGATCCCCCCTCAGTCTATGCTTCTTTAAAGTGTAGAGTCCCAACTCTTTTAGCCTATCTTGATAACTGAGATGCTTTACACTGGGACTTAGGCTAGTGGCTCCTCCTCTGCACCCTTTCCAGAGTCTCAATATCACCCACCATGTGAGGAGACCAAAACTGGACACAGTATTCCAAGTGAGGCCTGACCAAGGTCTTGTACAAGGACAAAATCGCATGCCTCGTCTTATGATCAATTGTCCGATGAATGCACCCCAACACCCTGTTCGCTCTAGCTATTGCTTTACGGCATTCATTGCTCATGTACGTTTAGAGATGTATGCACTAGAATGCCCAGATCTCTTTCTTTCTCCACTTCCTTTAATGCTTTTCCCTGGAGGGTGTATGTATGTTGAGCATTCGCCCTGCCCACATGCATAACACTGCACTTTTCCAAATTAAATACCATTTGCCACACAAGCCTAATCCCCCAACACATTAAGATCCGCCTGAAGCCATGAGCATCGTCTACAGTCCTATCACTCGCACAGATCTTAGTATCGTCTATAAATTTGCAGATTGTGCCCCCAACACCTACACCTAGATCATTAATAAAAATAGTAAAGAGCAACAGTCCCAACACCGATCCCTGTGGGACACCACTGGTGACCGGTCTCCAAACAGATCCAAATTCATCTATAGCTATTTGTTGCCTACGTCCTTCCAGTCAGTTCTCAACCCAGCTCAATATATTACCGCTAATACCAGAGGCTTCAATCTTGTAGAGAAGCCTCTTTTGCGGTACCTTACCAGAAGCTTTTTGGAAGTCTAAGTAGACAATGTCTACTGGGCTTCCCTCATCCACCATCTTGGTGACTTCTTCAAAAAATGCAATCAGATTTGTAAGACATGCCCTCTTTTTTATGAAGCCATGTTGGGTGTCCCTCTCTATCCAAGCAATCATATATTGCATCCCTAATGATTTTCTCAAACATCTTTCCTATTACTGATGTCAAACTAATGGGGCTATAGTTACCCGGGTCTGTCTTGTCACCTTTTTTTAAAGATGGGGATTACATTAGCCTCCTCCCAGTCTATGGGAACCATTCCAGAGTGCAGTGAGCTATTAAAAATACGGGCTAAGGGCTCGCACAGCACGTGCCCCATCTCCCTGAGGACCCTCGGGTGGATATCATCCAGCCCGGCTGCTCTATCTATTTACAAGTATTCATTTAATATTTTCACCATACCCAGTGAGTCCTTTGCAACCTGTCCTTGACCATCCTTCAATGACCCAATACAGTCTTTGACGGTCCTCTGATTTCCCATAACTGAGTATTTCCAGTGTTTTCTGTTTCTATTTCAGATTTCCACGATCCGCGGTATTTTGCTTTTGTGTTGTTGTAGGTCATGGTGCGTGCGGGTTCTGATTGACATATTTTGTTATATAACAGGCTTATAGTTTAGAGAAAACCCTCTTGCAATTTTCGCACATTTTGTTTTAATCAGAGGATGAATTTGAAGAAACCGAGGCTGCGATGGCACATCTGGCTATTGGCAGTGGCACTTAAAACCTGGCTGGAGTGTCTAGAACCAGGGGTCACACTCTCAGGATAAGGGGTCGGCCATTTAAGACTGAGATGAGGAAGAATTTCTTCACTCAGAGGGTGGTGAATCTTTGAATTCTCTGCCCCAGCGGGCTGTGGATGCTGAGTCATTGAGTATATTCAAGGCTGAGATCGATAGATTTTTGGACTCTAGGGGAATCAAGGGATATGGAGATCGGGCGGGAAAGTGGAGTTGAAGTCGATGATCAGCCATGATCTTATTGAATGGCGGAGCAGGCTCGAGGGGCCCTATGGCTCTTATTTCTTATGAAAGTGAACAGACCCTTTGGCTGTAATTTCTCTCTTTTAAATTAAGCAGGATTTTACTTCTAGAAAAATATTAACTCATTAACCACTTCATTATTTGCAATGATAGCACAGTTATTTTAGGAAAGTTTATTATTTAAAAAAAAAAATTCACCTAACTTCAAGTTTGTGATTAGAAGCTGTCCCATATCTGACTCCTGGTAACAAATACTTGAATATGTAGACTGCAAAAAGAGGCACGAAGTTGATTTAAAGTATTCAGCCCAGGCTTTTGAACCAGTTTCGTGCTCTCTGCCCCAGTGTAAAGGATGTTCTTTTCATTGCTGGTAGTAAGTGGGATAGTTAAAGATTGTAAAACCTGGTTGATTGGTAAAGGGCTGCTGCCCATGGTCCAAGGTCAGAAGGTACCACATGGGAGATTATTACAGGAGATTAAGGGGTATGCAAATAGCGGGAGGATAGCAAACTGGGTTAAAAATTAATTCGAAGAGAAGAGACAGAAGCCACGGTTTGAGGGCCGTTTTTTTCAGAGCGGCTGGAACTTAAGTGGGCAATGGTGTTCCACAGGGTTCAGTTCTGGGGCCGCCTCTGTTCACTGTGTATTTATTTCTAGCGGGAGTGGTCTCGAGATTTGCAGCTGATACCAACATAGGAGGGATATTGTTAAGTTGGGGGAAATGGGCTGAAAAGTGGCAGATGGAATTCAAATGGCAGTAAGTGATACATTTGGTTAAAAAAAAAGCCCCCCAGTAATTATACCGCGAATGGAAGTAGGCTCGGTGTTGTAGAAGACCAGAGGGATTTGGCGGCGCAGAATCACGGGGACATTAAAGGCAGCACCACAGGCCGATGAGGCTGTAAGAAAAAGCGAATGGAATTCTAATTTTTATCACAGGCGGTACAAAATATAAAAGCCAAGAGAAAATGATGAGCCTGTATAAAACCTTAATAAGATCTCAGTTAAGAATGACATGCGCAGTACAGTCCCCACCACGTAAACCGGGCAGTCGTTTATATCGGCTTGATAGCTATAACCATTTGCATTGGCATCAATTTCAAAGTTGCCGGTTATAGCATCTTAAAGGCTCCGTTTATTTCAGTGCTTATTCACTGGTTCTCACCTCACAGCCTTGAGCTACAACATTCTTGGTACGTGGTTGTGTGTTATACAAATATTCAGAGTCAGGCGCTCATTGCATAATAAATTGAATGGTTCGTGTCAAAAGAGCAAAATAAATATGTGTAAGAACTGTGCCATATTCGCCGGTTTTCCCACGCTGCTGACGACAATCTCCTGTCTCGTGGCATCACTCAGGCTCCCTGACTGCATTTCAGGCCCTCCGCCCAGACCAGCAATTACATGCTCTGTGCTCTACTTTGTTGCATTGATAACATTTATTATCCCTAGAGTCAATCCCTTGTGACTGGTTGGGTTATAAAGTCTAACTGGCTGTTGGCCCAATCACCCAGTTGGCCGAGGCACCAACCCAGCGACAGCTGTGAGATATCTGGCTTCCCACCTTCTCAATGGAACCCTGCCGTTTGTGAAGCTGAATAATGCTTGGCTTGTTCAGGCATCAGACTTGGGGTCCTGCTTTCTTAGTCGAGCAAACACATCCTCAAGTCAAAAGCCAAATACTGCGGATGCTGGAAATTTGAAATAAAAACAGAAACATGCTGGGAATACTCAGCAATTCAGGCAGCATCCGTGGAGCGAGAAACAGAGTTAACGTGTCAGGTCAATTCGTCAGAACTGGAAAAAGTTGGAGATGGAACAGGTTTTAAGCAAGTGCAGGGGCAGGGAAAGGGGGGAGGGGAGGAAAGAACAAAAGGGAAGGTCTGTGACAGGGTGGAAGGCAGGAGAGATTAAATGAAGTCAAGCCATCCAGAACAACTTCCAGAAAACAATACTTTCATACTTCATCGAACATTGTTACGTTTTCTCTCCTCTAACTCTATTTTCCACACATCTCTCACTTTTATCACCAGTTTTCTGTAACTACTGTCGTGATTTTTCAATAATGTTTTACATTTGCATTTAACATGCTTCTACTGTAAGGTCAATAGTGAGAATCACTAATTTTCCGACGTCATGATCTGCATTATACATTGGATTTGTTTGAGAAAATGTAGTAAGTGAGTAACTGCAAAGTGCTATTAACAGCATCACTGCCTATATTGGCCTATGATGGTTTGATCATTCAAATGCGCTTAAAAATTGATCTTGTTACCATGTTATACGAGTCATCGCGTATATTGGGCAAATCGCATTTGCACGAACGCGCCCGCTATAAGCGGTGAGGACTGTATTGGGCTCTACGCTATAGGAAGGGTGTTGAGGTTTTAGAGAGGATGTAATGCAGGTTAACTAGGATGCGGCCTGGTATGAGGAAATAAAAAGACTTTTTGTTAGAATAATGCAGATTACGGGCAAGCATCACGCGAGCAGATGTCACATGATCAAATGCCATATGAGAGGGTATCATTTGATTAAATGTCACATGATCAAACATCACGTGACCAAATCTCCAGAGCTGGTAACCCTATTAGACAGCAAAGGACTAATAAGTACACTGCAAATGGCCGACAGCGATGGAGTAATAGGTACACTGCAAATGGCCGACAGCGATGGAGTAATAGGTACACTGCAAATGGCCGCCAGCGATGGAGTAATAGGTACACTGCAAATGGTTGACAGCGATTGAGTAATAGGTACACTGCAAATGGTTGACAGCGATGGAGTAATAGGTACACTGCAAATGGCTGACAGCGATGGAGTAATAGGTACACTGCAAATGGAAGACAGTGATGGAGTAATAGGTACATTGCAAATGGTTGACAGCGATGGAGTAATAGGTACACTGCAAATGGTTGACAGCGATGGACTTATAAGTACACTGCAAATGCTTGCTCGTCTGACCTATTGGTCTGTTGTGTCCACAAGTCTGGTTTAGGAAGTGTTAATTTCTCAGTGGGAGACAATATTAGGGATTAATACATTCCTGTTTCCTTTCATTAGTCCAATTTAAATCCTGATTATGATGTTGCTATGGTTATTTTGCAAACTGCTTCAATTAATTAACCCGGTCACAGTTGCACAACCTTCACTGATTGTATGTAGATCTCATGTATGGCCACAAATGCTTGGTTTGCACTTATTACTCAGTCTGGTCATACCAGACCCGTGCGGATGAGACTGGCTAAAATCACTATATTGTTCTCTTCCAATACTCCTCTTTTACTAAAGGCACTGACTTGTCCTGGGGCGCAGTTTCATGGGCCCAGGCAGGTGGAAATGTGCAACATGCTGTTCATGGAGCCCCTTTCGTTCGGTTAGCTTCAACTAAGAGATTGAGTAGAATGGGCCTATATTCTCTGAAGTTTAGAAGAATGAGAGGCGATCTCGCTGAAACGTATCACAACAAATTCAACCCCCCTCCTGTTGTTGTTGTATAAAATTCTTACAGGGCATGACAGGGTAGATGATGAGAGGTTCTTTCCACTGGCTGGAGAGTCTAGAACTAGAGGGCATGGTCTCAGGATAAGGGGTCGGCCATTTAGGATTGAGATGAGGAGAAATTTTTTCACTCAGAGGGTGGTGAGTCTTTGGAATTCTCTACCCCAGAGGGCTGTGGAGGCTCAGTCATTGAGTATATTCAAGACAGAGATCAATAGGTTTTTGGACTCTAAAGGAATGAAGGGATATGGGGATTGGGCGGGAAAGTGGAGTTGAGGTCGAAGATCAGCCATGATCTTACTGAATGGCAGAGTAGGCTCGAGAGGCCGACTCCTGCTCCAATTCTTATGTTCTTATGTTCAACTACAGTTCGTTTCACTGGGAGCTGAAACTCTCCGTAGCTTAAAGCCGCTCAGTGTCAGTCGAAGCTGTAGCTGGATGGCAAGCTCAGCTGCAGCCCTTGAAACATGGAGGACGACAAAAGGCTGCTCCTTGATTGGTGGATTTAGACCAATCAGGGAGCAACCATTTCCCCACCAATCAGTGCTCCAGTTAGTTTAATGAGTTGAGGTTCAAGCACTCCAGTCTTCCAGCTTCTGAGAGGGGATGTGTGAGAGTGGGGACGGGGTGGGCGGCAGGCAAGGATGGAAGTGAGGATGGGGTAGGGGAAGAGAAGGATGGAAGTGTAGAGATGGAGAGCTAGTTGGTGGAATTGATAGGGTGAGGAGAAGGATGGGGCACAGAGAACGATGGCAGTGAGGATGAGGGAACGAGGTGGGGAGAAGAATGGAAGTGAAGAGGGTGGGAGAGATGGATGGGGAAAGGATAGGGTAGGGGAGAGAAGGCTGAAAGTGGAGGGGGAGAAATAGATGGTGGAATTTTCAGAAGAATGGGAATGAGGATGAAGGAACGAATGGGTTGGGAAGAAGGACGGGTGAGGATAATGGGAAGGAGTTGAATATTTTGTGTATGGAGGCTTTTGTGCACCAGGGTCTTGCTTTTTGTATTTGAGGGGTCTGGCGTTCAGTGTGTGGGTGTTTTTTGTGTGTATAGAGAGTCCTGCTTGTTTTTTGGCAATGTGAAGGGGTGGGTCTCGCAATGTTTGTGTTTGGGGGGTGGGGGGGGGTTGAATTTTCAGTGTATCGGGACTCACAAGCCCACTCATTGGATTTGACTTACAAGTATTTGGCGCCCAGCTCTAAAGGTTGAATAAACCCCTGGCTCGAGGGATTACAACACAGGTTAAAGCCAGGCGACTGGTGAAAATCCTTTGGGTGCCCAATATTGCTCTCCATTGACTCAAATGGAGAGTAAAATCAGGAGGCGTGTCAAACCGGCGTTGTACCCGATCTTGTCAGTTTCCCGATGGGCGGGTTACGTTGTCAGGGGTTCTCAACCTTTGTGCTTCTGAGGCCCGCCTCCCGTGTTATAAAAATTCCGCGGACCCCTTGCAACACAAGTCTTTTTTCTGTATAAAAATTCTCTCAGCGCCGCGCCCTCTCACCATGTTACTGCTGCTGCTGCTGCTATCCCAGCGCTGCAGAAAATACTGGTCCCCACGCCCACCCATCCCACTCCCTCTTTCCCTCCACGTGAGCCCCAATCACATGAAACCCCCCAGAGTCTCTCTTTCCCCTGACTCCCTCACCCACTGTTCCCAGCACATCAGCCGGTCCCGGTTCGCTGCGTAATTGTCAAACAGCCTTTTCCCTCCCAGTCGCCAATATTTTCATCACTAATAAACAGAAGTGTGCAATGAAAATAAAAAAATAATTTTTTTTTTAAGGCCTGTGTGATTTTTCACCCAAAGTGCTCGCAGCAGTGTCCAGATTAATGTTTTATTTCTGGCGACTCCAGGTCGATCCTGGAGAATTGAAACCCTAGCTGGAGGCCAACACTGGGTGTGAACAATCAGGTCTGCCTGTGATGCCCTCCCTGGTAGAGCAAGACTGCTAACACTCGCAGGTGAAAAATGAATGAGGTTAGGCACCAGAGGGCAGCCAGCACCCTTGTAACTATGCTACAGTGTGAGTCACCCCTTGTAACTATACTAGTGTGAGTCAGCCCTTGTAACTATGCTACAGTGAGTCAACCCTTGTAACTATACTACAGTGTGAGTCAACCCTTGTAACTATACTACAGTGAGTCAACCCTTGTAACTATACTACAGTGTGAGTCAACCCTTGTAACTATACTACAGTGTGAGTTAACCCTTGTAACTATACTACAGTGAGTCAACCCTTGTAACTATACTACAGTGTGAGTCAACCCTTGTAACTATACTAGTGTGAGTCAACCCTTGTAACTAGACTACAGTGAGTCAACCCTTGTAACTATACTACAGTGAGTCAACCCTTGTAACTATACTACAGTGTGAGTCAACCCTTGTAACTATACTACAGTGTGAGTCAACCCTTGTAACTATACTACAGTGTGAGTCAACCCTTGTAACTATACTACAGTGTGAGTCAACCCTTGTAACTATACTACAGTGTGAGTCAACCCTTGTAACTATACTACAGTGTGAGTCAACCCTTGTAACTATACTACAGTGTGAGTCAACCCTTGTAACTATACTACAGTGTGAGTCAACCCTTGTAACTATACTACAGTGTGAGTTAACCCTTGTAACTATACTACAGTGTTGCTAAAATCTGTCGGCCAACCGGGAGTTTCCGATATTGCACAGAATAAGTTAAGGGTGCAGCCGGACGCTTTTAGTCACAAGTCTAGGCCCCAAAAATTCGGCCTAATACGGGAGAGTACGCACTGTGTACTCACCCGTATTAGAGCCCGAAGTGCCGGTTTCCTGCATGCACTGCGCATGCGCGGGAAACCGGCACTTCCGGTATGGCGAAGGGGGGCGGTTCCTAGGTGAACCGCGTGCGCACTAGAGGCTGTGCGCACGCAGCACACTTAGGTTTTTTTTCAGGTTTCAACGCGAGGGTAAGTATGGAAGATTATACACATGTAAAAAGGAGGCGTAAGACCCCCTTTTGAACAAGGTAAGTAGTTAATTAAGTATAATTTTTAATTTTTTTCAACAGGTTTATCTTTTTTAGAGACTTTAAAGAAAGGTAAGTTTATTTTTATAACTTTTAAATTTTTTTTAAATTTTTTCAAAAATTTAAATTTTTGTTTAAAGTGGTTAATTTATTTAACTATAGTTATTTTATTAATGTAATGGTTTTTAAAAAAAATTATTTGAGGTTTAGCTGTTCTTTTGGGGTCTCTTTCAATTCACAGATTTGACATGTCTCCTGTCAAATCTATGAATGAAAGATAGTCTGGTGCCATTGGCTCTCCATGGCCCACGTGATCCCAGAGGTCGCATCGCACTAACTACGCCCCTGGGACACGCACACACTGCGCGCCGGCACCAGGGAGAGGCCCAGGACCCGAAGTTCCTGTGGGCCCAAAACACAACGGCCGGTGCGGAGTGCGATATCGCGCGCGATCCTTACCCCCACGGCAAGCCTCCGAGTCAAATTTCTGGGCCTCGATGTCGAGTCGGTTGAACACGTGGGTGGTTCTGGCGGCGCTCTGCCGGTTGTACTGCAACTGTCCGGGCGAGGTGGCCAGTCCGCCCATATATACAGCGGGAGAGCTCAAGCCGGCGGGGGGATTAGCGCTCAGTGACTGCGGTCTCGCTCCCTTCTCAGCGAGCCCAGGGGCCTGGGCTCAGTGGCAGCTGCCGCCGTCCTCGCACAGAGGTTCATGTCGGGGCCAGAGCCACCAGCTTGCTCAGCTCGATCCCACCTCTACGCGACGGTGCATTTTTCTTCTTTAAATCCTGGAGGCTATTTATAGCGGACCCCCTGAAACCTGCTTGCGGACCCCTAGGAGGGGCAATAGACCCCCGGTTGAGAATCCCCTGCCCTATGTGTCATTTAGTGTGAGGTTACAGGACCTGACCTCACTTTGATATCAACGCTCTTCCCAATTCCACCTGCCCCTCCCCGATCCACATTCCTCTCTGCGCAGTCACATATTCTGAACAAGATGTTCAATGCAAAATCCTTATCGCTGGCACACTGAAAGGTTGTTGACAGTTTTTGTTCAGAAACCTGAGATAGGAGCAAAAGCCTAGATGGTAACGTGCCAAGGTTGACATCTTTTGTCATACCCATTAACTTTAAGGGATCTTCAAATAATCAGATCAAATTAAAATTTCATTGGCCCGCGAGATGATGCACTCCAGTCCCCGCGGCGCCCACCTGTCCCGGAAGGCCTCGAGCTTGCCGGCGGACTCTGCGTGCTCCATCTCCAGGGCCACCCGGCCGCGAACATAGCCGCGGAAGAGAGGCAGGCAATCGGGCCGGCGTGCCAAGGTTGAAGAGGTAGGAGAGAAGAGAAGAGTGTTTAGAGGACGCCAGATTTGGAGTCCAATAGCACCCCCAGTGAGATCAGGTGACTCAGCACAGACCCGGGATGAAGTTGTTGGTCTGTTTGGCTGAGGGCTGGTAACAGGGGGCGGCAGTAGGGAAGGGAGGGGCGAGGGAGTACATTCCGGATGCTCATGCTTCAACTTTCTGGCATTTTATGTAGCGACCCATGTGAGAATTGACTTGCCAACTCAGAAGTGACGTCGGAATGGAGAGACAGACAGCCAGTGGATTTGTATCTTTCTCGGCTATTTGAGTCGTAGAAAGTTGCCCGTGAAAAAAGACTTGATACTTCGATCATTAAAACTTCGTATCCTTGGAGACACTAAGGGGAGCATTCAGTTTCCACTCACTGACAAGCAAAGGCCATCCAGGACAAAGCAGTCTGCTTAATCGGCACCCCATCCACCACCTTAAATATCCACTCCCTCCACCACCGGCGCACCGTGGCTGCAGTGTATACCATCTACAAGATGCACTGCAGCAACTCGCCAAGGCTTCTTCGGCAGCACCTCTGACCCGCGACCTCTACCACCTAGAAGGACAAGGGCAGCAGGCGCATGGGAACACCACCACCTCCACGATCCCCTCCAAGTCACACACCATCGTGACTTGGAAAAGTATATTGCTGTTCCTTCATCATCGCTGGGTCAAAATCCTGGAACTCCCTCCCTAACAGCACTGTGGGAGCACGGTCGCCACACGGACTGCAGCGGTTCAAGAAGGCGGCTCACTACCACCTTTTCAAGGGCAACTAGGGATGGGCAATAAATGCTGGGCCTTGCCATCGACGCCCACATCCCATGAATGAAAAAAAATCATCCATCCAACTCCTCTGAAGTACTGGCTTGTGTTGGCGGCAAATATAGCATAGCGGAGAAAAGTATTAGTGACATGAAAATGCAATTGGCCAAATTAAATATTAGGCAAAGTGTCTACTGCTACAATAGTCTCTGCGTTAGCAAGACTCAGTCAGTCTGCTGAGAGCAAACGCCAGCAATGGGCTTCTCTGACCTCCTGGAGAAGGTGGGAAGCAAAGGAAAATTCCCAATCATACAAGCTGCTTTGCTGGCTATCCCATTTTGTATGCTGGCATGCCACAACCTGCTCCAGAGCTTCACCGGGGCCGTACCCGACCACCACTGTAGGGTTCAGCCGGAATCGAATGGCTCAAGGGATGACAAGCCCCAGGTGAAGGAGCTTCTCCGGGTTTTCATCCCTCTGGATCAGGAGCAGCAGCTGGAGAAATGCCGTGTGTATTCCTCACCTCGGTGGCACCTTCTGGATCTCAGTGTGACACAGGATTACGTGACTGACTAAGATATGGAACAATGAATGGACGGATGACACGGTTGTTACGGAGGTATGGGTGGAAAATCTGTTCAGGGCTGAATATTTTCCCCCCTCCAGCTTTCTCTCTTCCCTTCCTGAAGGTGCTGAGTGATTACATAAAAGTTACGGCACAGAAACAGGCCATTCGGCCCAACTGGTCCATGCCGGTGTTTATGCTCCACTTGAGCCTCCTCCCACCCCTCTTCATCTCACCCTATCACCATAACCTTCTGTTCCTTCCTCCCTTATGTACTTCCCCTTGAATGTATCTCTGCTATTCGCCTCAACCACTCCCTGTGGTGGCGAGTTCCACATTCTCACCACTCTCTGGGTAAAGAAGTTTCTCCTGAATTCCCTATTGGATTTATTAGTGACTATCTTATATTGATGGCCCCTAGTTCTGGTCTCCCCCACAAGTGGAAACATCTTCTCTACATCTACCCTATTGAACCCTTTCATAAAGACCTCTATCACGTCACCCCTTGGCCTTTTCTAGAGAAAAGAGCCCCAGCCTGTTCAGCCTTTCCTGACATGTATAACCTCTCGGTTCTGTTATCATCCTTGTAAATCTTTTTTGCACCTTCTCCAGTGCCTCTATATCATTTTTGTAATATGTTACAACATGGCCAGTTTTTCCCCAATCTGTACCTACATGAGTGGTGGGGTGGTGGGGAAGGGGGAGCGGGGCAATGAGGGGGTGGCGTGGGCATCAACTGATGTCCACATACATGCACACATTCCATTAGGAGTCATTAGCCAGCGATAAGGAGTTGAGATGACAGCCACAGCTTGTGTAAGCCTAGTTGAAATTTAATTCAATGTGTAATTGTTCTGCAGTTTCAGTGTTTGTTTTGACCTGTGTTGTTTTGTGAGATTGTTTATGTTACCTCCTGTTGGACCTTGAAGCTTTCACTCAATAATATAATGCTTTGACAATTTTGTCTGCAATGTGCGGGATGAGAAAACAAACCATAGCAGAGATCAGTTCATTTTCGGAATGGCTCTCCCTTCAGTGATTCTCAGCTTAACCCCAGTCTCCCTCTCCTAAACGCCAGGTATCTACCTCCAACTTCTACATCTTGCTTTACATCTTGTTGTATATTCTTAGCATTGAAGATGGTAAGTGATAAAAAATCATGTATAATATAGGTAAAGATATATATCTAAAAGCCACTCATTTATGGTTTTCACAGAATAATGGTCAAGAGGCAGAGATTTTGATCACCAGAGAACCGTGTCATGAAAACAGAATTTGACTTCAGTCCCTGTAAGTCAATTGCCCTACATGGCGTAAACACCCCGATGGGCGGGTTACGTTAAAGTTGTCCCCTATGTCAGGGGTTCTCAACCTTTGTGCTTCTGAGACCCGCCTCCCGTGTTATAAAAATTCCGCGGACCCCTTGCAACACAAGTCTTTTTTCTGTATAAAAATTCTCTCAGCGCCGCGCCCTCTCACCATGTTACTGCTGCTGCTGCTGCTATCCCAGCGCTGCAGAAAATACTGGTCCCCACGCCCACCCATCCCACTCCCTCTTTCCCTCCACGTGAGCCCCAATCACATGAAACCCCCCAGAGTCTCTCTTTCCCCTGACTCCCTCACCCACTGTTCCCAGCACATCAGCCGGTCCCGGTTCGCTGCGTAATTGTCAAACAGCCTTTTCCCTCCCAGTCGCCAATATTTTCATCACTAATAAACAGAAGTGTGCAATGAAAATAAAAAAATAAATTTTTTTTTTAAGGCCTGTGTGATTTTTCACCCAAAGTGCTCGCAGCAGTGTCCAGATTAATGTTTTATTTCTGGCGACTCCAGGTCGATCCTGGAGAATTGAAACCCTAGCTGGAGGCCAACACTGGGTGTGAACAATCAGGTCTGCCTGTGATGCCCTCCCTGGTAGAGCAAGACTGCTAACACTCGCAGGTGAAAAATGAATGAGGTTAGGCACCAGAGGGCAGCCAGCACCCTTGTAACTATGCTACAGTGTGAGTCACCCCTTGTAACTATACTACAGTGTGAGTCAACCCTTGTAACTATACTACAGTGAGTCAACCCTTGTAACTATACTACAGTGTGAGTCAACCCTTGTAACTATACTACAGTGTGAGTTAACCCTTGTAACTATACTACAGTGAGTCAACCCTTGTAACTAGACTACAGTGAGTCAACCCTTGTAACTATACTACAGTGAGTCAACCCTTGTAACTATAATACAGTGTGAGTCAACCCTTGTAACTATACTACAGTGTGAGTCAACCCTTGTAACTATACTACAGTGTGAGTCAACCCTTGTAACTATACTACAGTGTGAGTCAACCCTTGTAACTATACTACAGTGTGAGTCAACCCTTGTAACTATACTACAGTGTTGCTAAAATCTGTCGGCCAACCGGGAGTTTCCGATATTGCACAGAATAAGTTAAGGGTGCAGCCGGACGCTTTTAGTCACAAGTCTAGGCCCCAAAAATTCGGCCTAATACGGGAGAGTACGCACTGTGTACTCACCCGTATTAGAGCCCGAAGTGCCGGTTTCCTGCATGCACTGCGCATGCGCGGGAAACCGGCACTTCCGGTATGGCGAAGGGGGGCGGTTCCTAGGTGAACCGCGTGCGCACTAGAGGCTGTGCGCACGCAGCACACTTAGGTTTTTTTTCAGGTTTCAACGCGAGGGTAAGTATGGAAGATTATACACATGTAAAAAGGAGGCGTAAGACCCCCTTTTGAACAAGGTAAGTAGTTAATTAAGTATAATTTTTAATTTTTTTCAACAGGTTTATCTTTTTTAGAGACTTTAAAGAAAGGTAAGTTTATTTTTATAACTTTTAAATTTTTTTAAATTTTTTCAAAAATTTAAATTTTTGTTTAAAGTGGTTAATTTATTTAACTATAGTTATTTTATTAATGTAATGGTTTTAAAAAAAAAATTATTTGAGGTTTAGCTGTTCTTTTGGGGTCTCTTTCAATTCACAGATTTGACATGTCTCCTGTCAAATCTATGAATGAAAGATAGTCTGGTGCCATTGGCTCTCCATGGCCCACGTGATCCCAGAGGTCGCATCGCACTAACTACGCCCCTGGGACACGCACACACTGCGCGCCGGCACCAGGGAGAGGCCCAGGACCCGAAGTTCCTGTGGGCCCAAAACACAACGGCCGGTGCGGAGTGCGATATCGCGCGCGATCCTTACCCCCGCGGCAAGCCTCCGAGTCAAATTTCTGGGCCTCGATGTCGAGTCGGTTGGACACGTGGGTGGTTCTGGCGACACTCTGCCGGTTGTACTGCAACTGTCCGGGCGAGGTGGCCAGTCCGCCCATATATACAGCGGGAGAGCTCAAGCCGGCGGGGGGATTAGCGCTCAGTGACTGCGGTCTCGCTCCCTTCTCAGCGAGCCCAGGGGCCTGGGCTCAGTGGCAGCTGCCGCCGTCCTCGCACAGAGGTTCATGTCGGGGCCAGAGCCACCAGCTTGCTCAGCTCGATCCCACCTCTACGCGACGGTGCATTTTTCTTCTTTAAATCCTGGAGGCTATTTATAGCGGACCCCCTGAAACCTTCTTGCGGACCCCTAGGAGGGGCAATAGACCCCCGGTTGAGAATCCCCTGCCCTATGTGTCATTTAGTGTGAGGTTACAGGACCTGACCTCACTTTGATATCGACGCTCTTCCCAATTCCACCTGCCCCTCCCCGATCCACATTCCTCTCTGCGCAGTCACATATTCTGAACAAGATGTTCAATGCAAAATCCTTATCGCTGGCACACTGAAAGGTTGTTGACAGTTTTTGTTCAGAAACCTGAGATAGGAGCAAAAGCCTAGATGGTAACGTGCCAAGGTTGACATCTTTTGTCATACCCATTAACTTTAAGGGATCTTCAAATAATCAGATCAAATTAAAATTTCATTGGCCCGCGAGATGATGCACTCCAGTCCCCGCGGCGCCCACCTGTCCCGGAAGGCCTCGAGCTTGCCGGCGGACTCTGCGTGCTCCATCTCCAGGGCCACCCGGCCGCGAACATAGCCGCGGAAGAGAGGCAGGCAATCGGGCCGGCGTGCCAAGGTTGAAGAGGTAGGAGAGAAGAGAAGAGTGTTTAGAGGACGCCAGACTGGAGTCCAATAGCACCCCCAGTGAGATCAGGTGACTCAGCACAGACCCGGGATGAAGTTGTTGGTCTGTTTGGCTGAGGGCTGGGAACAGGGGGCGGCAGTAGGGAAGGGAGGGGCGAGGGAGTACATTCCGGATGCTCATGCTTCAACTTTCTGGCATTTTATGTAGCGACCCATGTGAGAATTGACTTGCCAACTCAGAAGTGACGTCGGAATGGAGAGACAGACAGCCAGTGGATTTGTATCTTTCTCGGCTATTTGAGTCGTAGAAAGTTGCCCGTGAAAAAAGACTTGATACTTCGATCATTAAAACTTCGTATCCTTGGAGACACTAAGGGGAGCATTCAGTTTCCACTCACTGACAAGCAAAGGCCATCCAGGACAAAGCAGTCTGCTTAATCGGCACCCCATCCACCACCTTAAATATCCACTCCCTCCACCACCGGCGCACCGTGGCTGCAGTGTATACCATCTACAAGATGCACTGCAGCAACTCGCCAAGGCTTCTTCGGCAGCACCTCTGACCCGCGACCTCTACCACCTAGAAGGACAAGGGCAGCAGGCGCATGGGAACACCACCACCTCCACGATCCCCTCCAAGTCACACACCATCGTGACTTGGAAAAGTATATTGCTGTTCCTTCATCATCGCTGGGTCAAAATCCTGGAACCCCCTCCCTAACAGCACTGTGGGAGCACGGTCGCCACACGGACTGCAGCGGTTCAAGAAGGCGGCTCACCACCACCTTTTCAAGGGCAACTAGGGATGGGCAATAAATGCTGGGCCTTGCCATCGACGCCCACATCCCATGAATGAAAAAAAATCATCCATCCAACTCCTCTGAAGTACTGGCTTGTGTTGGCGGCAAATATAGCATAGCGGAGAAAAGTATTAGTGACATGAAAATGCAATTGGCCAAATTAAATATTAGGCAAAGTGTCTACTGCTACAATAGTCTCTGCGTTAGCAAGACTCAGTCAGTCTGCTGAGAGCAAACGCCAGCAATGGGCTTCTCTGACCTCCTGGAGAAGGTGGGAAGCAAAGGAAAATTCCCAATCATACAAGCTGCTTTGCTGGCTATCCCATTTTGTATGCTGGCATGCCACAACCTGCTCCAGAGCTTCACCGGGGCCGTACCCGACCACCACTGTAGGGTTCAGCCGGAATCGAATGGCTCAAGGGATGACAAGCCCCAGGTGAAGGAGCTTCTCCGGGTTTTCATCCCTCTGGATCAGGAGCAGCAGCTGGAGAAATGCCGTGTGTATTCCTCACCTCGGTGGCACCTTCTGGATCTCAGTGTGACACAGGATTACGTGACTGACTAAGATATGGAACAATGAATGGACGGATGACACGGTTGTTACGGAGGTATGGGTGGAAAATCTGTTCAGGGCTGAATATTTTCCCCCCTCCAGCTTTCTCTCTTCCCTTCCTGAAGGTGCTGAGTGATTACATAAAAGTTACGGCACAGAAACAGGCCATTCGGCCCAACTGGTCCATGCCGGTGTTTATGCTCCACTTGAGCCTCCTCCCACCCCTCTTCATCTCACCCTATCACCATAACCTTCTGTTCCTTCCTCCCTTATGTACTTCCCCTTGAATGTATCTCTGCTATTCGCCTCAACCACTCCCTGTGGTGGCGAGTTCCACATTCTCACCACTCTCTGGGTAAAGAAGTTTCTCCTGAATTCCCTATTGGATTTATTAGTGACTATCTTATATTGATGGCCCCTAGTTCTGGTCTCCCCCACAAGTGGAAACATCTTCTCTACATCTACCCTATTGAACCCTTTCATAAAGACCTCTATCACGTCACCCCTTGGCCTTTTCTAGAGAAAAGAGCCCCAGCCTGTTCAGCCTTTCCTGACATGTATAACCTCTCGGTTCTGTTATCATCCTTGTAAATCTTTTTTGCACCTTCTCCAGTGCCTCTATATCATTTTTGTAATATGTTACAACATGGCCAGTTTTTCCCCAATCTGTACCTACATGAGTGGTGGGGTGGTGGGGAAGGGGGAGCGGGGCAATGAGGGGGTGGCGTGGGCATCAACTGATGTCCACATACATGCACACATTCCATTAGGAGTCATTAGCCAGCGATAAGGAGTTGAGATGACAGCCACAGCTTGTGTAAGCCTAGTTGAAATTTAATTCAATGTGTAATTGTTCTGAAGTTTCAGTGTTTGTTTTGACCTGTGTTGTTTTGTGAGATTGTTTATGTTACCTCCTGTTGGACCTTGAAGCTTTCACTCAATAATATAATGCTTTGACAATTTTGTCTGCAATGTGCGGGATGAGAAAACAAACCATAGCAGAGATCAGTTCATTTTCGGAATGGCTCTCCCTTCAGTGATTCTCAGCTTAACCCCAGTCTCCCTCTCCTAAACGCCAGGTATCTACCTCCAACTTCTACATCTTGCTTTACATCTTGTTGTATATTCTTAGCATTGAAGATGGTAAGTGATAAAAAATCATGTATAATATAGGTAAAGATATATATCTAAAAGCCACTCATTTATGGTTTTCACGGAATAATGGTCAAGAGGCAGAGATTTTGATCACCAGAGAACCGTGTCATGAAAACAGAATTTGACTTCAGTCCCTGTAAGTCAATTGCCCTACATGGCGTAAACACCCCGATGGGCGGGTTACGTTAAAGTTGTCCCCTATGTCAGGGGTTCTCAACCTTTGTGCTTCTGAGACCCGCCTCCCGTGTTATAAAAATTCCGCGGACCCCTTGCAACACAAGTCTTTTTTCTGTATAAAAATTCTCTCAGCGCCGCGCCCTCTCACCATGTTACTGCTGCTGCTGCTGCTATCCCAGCGCTGCAGAAAATACTGGTCCCCACGCCCACCCATCCCACTCCCTCTTTCCCTCCACGTGAGCCCCAATCACATGAAACCCCCCAGAGTCTCTCTTTCCCCTGACTCCCTCACCCACTGTTCCCAGCACATCAGCCGGTCCCGGTTCGCTGCGTAATTGTCAAACAGCCTTTTCCCTCCCAGTCGCCAATATTTTCATCACTAATAAACAGAAGTGTGCAATGAAAATAAAAAAATAATTTTTTTTTTAAGGCCTGTGTGATTTTTCACCCAAAGTGCTCGCAGCAGTGTCCAGATTAATGTTTTATTTCTGGCGACTCCAGGTCGATCCTGGAGAATTGAAACCCTAGCTGGAGGCCAACACTGGGTGTGAACAATCAGGTCTGCCTGTGATGCCCTCCCTGGTAGAGCAAGACTGCTAACACTCGCAGGTGAAAAATGAATGAGGTTAGGCACCAGAGGGCAGCCAGCACCCTTGTAACTATGCTACAGTGTGAGTCACCCCTTGTAACTATACTAGTGTGAGTCAGCCCTTGTAACTATGCTACAGTGAGTCAACCCTTGTAACTATACTACAGTGTGAGTCAACCCTTGTAACTATACTACAGTGTGAGTCAACCCTTGTAACTATACTACAGTGTGAGTCAACCCTTGTAACTATACTACAGTGTGAGTTAACCCTTGTAACTATACTACAGTGAGTCAACCCTTGTAACTATACTACAGTGTGAGTCAACCCTTGTAACTATACTACAGTGTGAGTCAACCCTTGTAACTATACTACAGTGTGAGTCAACCCTTGTAACTATACTACAGTGAGTCAACCCTTGTAACTATACTACAGTGTGAGTCAACCCTTGTAACTATACTACAGTGTGAGTCAACCCTTGTAACTATACTACAGTGTGAGTCAACCCTTGTAACTATACTACAGTGTGAGTTAACCCTTGTAACTATACTAGTGAGTCAACCCTTGTAACTATACTACAGTGTGAGTCAACCCTTGTAACTATACTACAGTGTGAGTCAACCCTTGTAACTATACTACAGTGTGAGTTAACCCTTGTAACTATACTACAGTGAGTCAACCCTTGTAACTATACTACAGTGTGAGTCAACCCTTGTAACTATACTAGTGTGAGTCAACCCTTGTAACTAGACTACAGTGAGTCAACCCTTGTAACTATACTACAGTGAGTCAACCCTTGTAACTATACTACAGTGTGAGTCAACCCTTGTAACTATACTACAGTGTGAGTCAACCCTTGTAACTATACTACAGTGTGAGTCAACCCTTGTAACTATACTACAGTGTGAGTCAACCCTTGTAACTATACTACAGTGTGAGTCAACCCTTGTAACTATACTACAGTGTGAGTCAACCCTTGTAACTATACTACAGTGTGAGTCAACCCTTGTAACTATACTACAGTGTGAGTCAACCCTTGTAACTATACTACAGTGTGAGTTAACCCTTGTAACTATACTACAGTGTTGCTAAAATCTGTCGGCCAACCGGGAGTTTCCGATATTGCACAGAATAAGTTAAGGGTGCAGCCGGACGCTTTTAGTCACAAGTCTAGGCCCCAAAAATTCGGCCTAATACGGGAGAGTACGCACTGTGTACTCACCCGTATTAGAGCCCGAAGTGCCGGTTTCCTGCATGCACTGCGCATGCGCGGGAAACCGGCACTTCCGGTATGGCGAAGGGGGGCGGTTCCTAGGTGAACCGCGTGCGCACTAGAGGCTGTGTGCACGCAGCACACTTAGGTTTTTTTTCAGGTTTCAACGCGAGGGTAAGTATGGAAGATTATACACATGTAAAAAGGAGGCGTAAGACCCCCTTTTGAACAAGGTAAGTAGTTAATTAAGTATAATTTTTCATTTTTTTCAACAGGTTTATCTTTTTTAGAGACTTTAAAGAAAGGTAAGTTTATTTTTATAACTTTTAAATTTTTTTAAATTTTTTCAAAAATTTAAATTTTTGTTTAAAGTGGTTAATTTATTTAACTATAGTTATTTTATTAATGTAATGGTTTTTAAAAAAAAATTATTTGAGGTTTAGCTGTTCTTTTGGGGTCTCTTTCAATTCACAGATTTGACATGTCTCCTGTCAAATCTATGAATGAAAGATAGTCTGGTGCCATTGGCTCTCCATGGCCCACGTGATCCCAGAGGTCGCATCGCACTAACTACGCCCCTGGGACACGCACACACTGCGCGCCGGCACCAGGGAGAGGCCCAGGACCCGAAGTTCCTGTGGGCCCAAAACACAACGGCCGGTGCGGAGTGCGATATCGCGCGCGATCCTTACCCCCGCGGCAAGCCTCCGAGTCAAATTTCTGGGCCTCGATGTCGAGTCGGTTGGACACGTGGGTGGTTCTGGCGGCGCTCTGCCGGTTGTACTGCAACTGTCCGGGCGAGGTGGCCAGTCCGCCCATATATACAGCGGGAGAGCTCAAGCCGGCGGGGGGATTAGCGCTCAGTGACTGCGGTCTCGCTCCCTTCTCAGCGAGCCCAGGGGCCTGGGCTCAGTGGCAGCTGCCGCCGTCCTCGCACAGAGGTTCATGTCGGGGCCAGAGCCACCAGCTTGCTCAGCTCGATCCCACCTCTACGCGACGGTGCATTTTTCTTCTTTAAATCCTGGAGGCTATTTATAGCGGACCCCCTGAAACCTTCTTGCGGACCCCTAGGAGGGGCAATAGACCCCCGGTTGAGAATCCCCTGCCCTATGTGTCATTTAGTGTGAGGTTACAGGACCTGACCTCACTTTGATATCAACGCTCTTCCCAATTCCACCTGCCCCTCCCCGATCCACATTCCTCTCTGCGCAGTCACATATTCTGAACAAGATGTTCAATGCAAAATCCTTATCGCTGGCACACTGAAAGGTTGTTGACAGTTTTTGTTCAGAAACCTGAGATAGGAGCAAAAGCCTAGATGGTAACGTGCCAAGGTTGACATCTTTTGTCATACCCATTAACTTTAAGGGATCTTCAAATAATCAGATCAAATTAAAATTTCATTGGCCCGCGAGATGATGCACTCCAGTCCCCGCGGCGCCCACCTGTCCCGGAAGGCCTCGAGCTTGCCGGCGGACTCTGCGTGCTCCATCTCCAGGGCCACCCGGCCGCGAACATAGCCGCGGAAGAGAGGCAGGCAATCGGGCCGGCGTGCCAAGGTTGAAGAGGTAGGAGAGAAGAGAAGAGTGTTTAGAGGACACCAGACTGGAGTCCAATAGCACCCCCAGTGAGATCAGGTGACTCAGCACAGACCCGGGATGAAGTTGTTGGTCTGTTTGGCTGAGGGCTGGGAACAGAGGGCGGCAGTAGGGAAGGGAGGGGCGAGGGAGTACATTCCGGATGCTCATGCTTCAACTTTCTGGCATTTTATGTAGCGACCCATCTGAGAATTGACTTGCCAACTCAGAAGTGACGTCGGAATGGAGAGACAGACAGCCAGTGGATTTGTATCTTTCTCGGCTATTTGAGTCGTAGAAAGTTGCCCGTGAAAAAAGACTTGATACTTCGATCATTAAAACTTCGTATCCTTGGAGACACTAAGGGGAGCATTCAGTTTCCACTCACTGACAAGCAAAGGCCATCCAGGACAAAGCAGTCTGCTTAATCGGCACCCCATCCACCACCTTAAATATCCACTCCCTCCACCACCGGCGCACCGTGGCTGCAGTGTATACCATCTACAAGATGCACTGCAGCAACTCGCCAAGGCTTCTTCGGCAGCACCTCTGACCCGCGACCTCTACCACCTAGAAGGACAAGGGCAGCAGGCGCATGGGAACACCACCACCTCCACGATCCCCTCCAAGTCACACACCATCGTGACTTGGAAAAGTATATTGCTGTTCCTTCATCATCGCTGGGTCAAAATCCTGGAACTCCCTCCCTAACAGCACTGTGGGAGCACGGTCGCCACACGGACTGCAGCGGTTCAAGAAGGCGGCTCACCACCACCTTTTCAAGGGCAACTAGGGATGGGCAATAAATGCTGGGCCTTGCCATCGACGCCCACATCCCATGAATGAAAAAAAATCATCCATCCAACTCCTCTGAAGTACTGGCTTGTGTTGGCGGCAAAGATAGCATAGCGGAGAAAAGTATTAGTGACATGAAAATGCAATTGGCCAAATTAAATATTAGGCAAAGTGTCTACTGCTACAATAGTCTCTGCGTTAGCAAGACTCAGTCAGTCTGCTGAGAGCAAATGCCAGCAATGGGCTTCTCTGACCTCCTGGAGAAGGTGGGAAGCAAAGGAAAATTCCCAATCATACAAGCTGCTTTGCTGGCTATCCCATTTTGTATGCTGGCATGCCACAACCTGCTCCAGAGCTTCACCGGGGCCGTACCCGACCACCACTGTAGGGTTCAGCCGGAATCAAATGGCTCAAGGGATGACAAGCCCCAGGTGAAGGAGCTTCTCCGGGTTTTCATCCCTCTGGATCAGGAGCAGCAGCTGGAGAAATGCCATGTGTATTCCTCACCTCGGTGGCACCTTCTGGATCTCAGTGTGACACAGGATTACGTGACTGACTAAGATATGGAACAATGAATGGACGGATGACACGGTTGTTACGGAGGTATGGGTGGAAAATCTGTTCAGGGCTGAATATTTTCCCCCCTCCAGCTTTCTCTCTTCCCTTCCTGAAGGTGCTGAGTGATTACATAAAAGTTACGGCACAGAAACAGGCCATTCGGCCCAACTGGTCCATGCCGGTGTTTATGCTCCACTTGAGCCTCCTCCCACCCCTCTTCATCTCACCCTATCACCATAACCTTCTGTTCCTTCCTCCCTTATGTACTTCCCCTTGAATGTATCTCTGCTATTCGCCTCAACCACTCCCTGTGGTGGCGAGTTCCACATTCTCACCACTCTCTGGGTAAAGAAGTTTCTCCTGAATTCCCTATTGGATTTATTAGTGACTATCTTATATTGATGGCCCCTAGTTTTGGTCTCCCCCCCACAAGTGGAAACATCTTCTCTACATCTACCCTATCGAACCCTTTCATAAAGACCTCTATCACGTCACCCCTTGGCCTTTTCTAGAGAAAAGAGCCCCAGCCTGTTCAGCCTTTCCTGACATGTATAACCTCTCGGTTCTGTTATCATCCTTGTAAATCTTTTTTGCACCTTCTCCAGTGCCTCTATATCATTTTTGTAATATGTTACAACATGGCCAGTTTTTCCCCAATCTGTACCTACATGAGTGGTGGGGTGGTGGGGAAGGGGGAGCGGGGCAATGAGGGGGTGGCGTGGGCATCAACTGATGTCCACATACATGCACACATTCCATTAGGAGTCATTAGCCAGCGATAAGGAGTTGAGATGACAGCCACAGCTTGTGTAAGCCTAGTTGAAATTTAATTCAATGTGTAATTGTTCTGCAGTTTCAGTGTTTGTTTTGACCTGTGTTGTTTTGTGAGATTGTTTATGTTACCTCCTGTTGGACCTTGAAGCTTTCACTCAATAATATAATGCTTTGACAATTTTGTCTGCAATGTGCGGGATGAGAAAACAAACCATAGCAGAGATCAGTTCATTTTCGGAATGGCTCTCCCTTCAGTGATTCTCAGCTTAACCCCAGTCTCCCTCTCCTAAACGCCAGGTATCTACCTCCAACTTCTACATCTTGCTTTACATCTTGTTGTATATTCTTAGCATTGAAGATGGTAAGTGATAAAAAATTATGTATAATATAGGTAAAGATATATATCTAAAAGCCACTCATTTATGGTTTTCACGGAATAATGGTCAAGAGGCAGAGATTTTGATCACCAGAGAACCGTGTCATGAAAACAGAATTTGACTTCAGTCCCTGTAAGTCAATTGCCCTACTGGCGTAAACACCCCTATTGTTGTAAAATAGCCTATCCACTCACGGCGAGCAATGTCACGGCAGATCTACTAGTAATATAAGTTCCACATATAAGCATACTTCCTGTAAGTTCCTGTAACACTTTGTCCTTCACACTTTCCCCATTGTACTTTGTTGATTATAAAACAGTATAACCACGGACTCAATGTGAGCAATGCCACAGGTTGAGAAAGCAGTTAAAAAGGCTTGCGGGATCCTGGGCTTCATGAATAGAGGCATAGAGTATAAAAGTGTGGAAATTATGATGAACCTGCATAAAACACTGGTTAAGGCCTTAGAGAGGATGCAGAAAAGATTTACGAGAATGATTCCAGGGATAAGGGACTTCAGTTACGTGGATAGACTGGAGAAGCTGGGGTTTTTCTCCTTGGAACAGAGAAGGTTGAGAGGAGATTTGATAGAGGTGTTCAAAATCATGAGGGGTCTGGACAGAGTAGATAGAGAGAAACTGTTCCCATTGGCAGAAGGGTCGAGAACCAGAGGACACAGATTAAAGGTGATTGGCAAAAGAACCAAAGGCGACGTAAGAAAAAACTTTTTTACGCAGCGAGTGGTTAAGATCTGGAATGCACTGCCTGAAAGGGTGGTGGAGGCAGATTCAATCTTATCTTTCAAAAGGGAGTTGGATAAGTATCTGAAGGAAAGAAATTGCAGGGCTACAGGGAAAGGGCGGGGGAGTGGGACTAGCTGAGAGTCGGCACGGGCTCGACTGGCCGAATGGCCTTCTTCCGTCCTGTAGCCATTCTATGATTGTATGATTCTATGAGATCTGCCAGTGTGTAATATATACACATGCGCACATTTACCTCATCAACTTTCAGCCCTCCCCTCCAAAAGGCACTGACTCTTTGCTTGGATATGACTGCTGCGCCATCAGGGACCCTCTGGTACCTCACCCAAGGGGCCAATATTTACACCTGTGAGCTGTGGCAGTAAGGATCAACAGGCTAGTTGATCGCAATTGCATCACACCTGAACCCGAAGCCATCCTCACCCAACGCCCAACGGGGGGTCACAGCATAACGATCTGAAGCAAGAAACCTGTCTGTTTTTCCCTTCCCTCGCCCAGAGGTGCTGAGCGCAATTTAGAGCTCCCAGTACTGCTCTAATTCACAATCAGCTAACTCAACATTGGTCAGGGATTGAACCTGGGGCTTTCCGGGCCCGTATGGCTCAGCTACTCACCGGATAAGCTCACTGAACCACCATTTGGTGCAATACGGTTAAGGAGCAGCACTTAATGGTTAAACATGGACGCTGTCGAGCTGAGGTTTGACCTTTGGGTGATAACGTGATGACTTTGAAGAAAGTGATGTTTCTCATCTGAGATGAGATTTCAAAGAACAGTATCACAATTGCAAAGAATTACACAGTATTTACAGCGCAGAAACAGGCCATTCGGCCCAACTGGTGTTTCTGCTCCACATGAGCCTCCTCCCACCCCTCTTCATCTCACCCTATCACCATATCCTTCTATTCCCTTCTCCCTCATGTGTTTATCTAGATTCCCCTTAAATGCATCTATGCTATTCGCCTCAACCACTCCCTGTGGTAGCGAGTTCCACATTCTCACCACTCTCTGGGTAAAGAAGTTTCTCCTGAATTCCCTATTGGATTTATTAGTGACGATCTTATATTGATGGCCTCTAGTATTGGTCTCCCCCACAAGTGGAAACATCTTCTCTATGTCTACCCTATCGAACCCCTTCATAATCTTAAAGACCTCGATCAGGTCACCCCTCAGTCTTCTCTTCTCCAGAGGAAAGAGCCCCAGCCTGTTCAATCTTTCCTGATAGGTACAACCTCTCAGTTCTGGTATCATTCTGGTAAAAAATAACTGAGGATCTAAACAAAGTAAGAGAATGGCGAAAGGGGCTTGGAGGTTAGCAAAAGCCAAGTTCACATTTGTTAAGAATTTTTTATGCTTCTTAAGGTGAGGGATATTATTGATGGGGAATGGAATGAGTCCCCTTTCTGGCGCCCAGTTTCAACCTTAGAAAAGATCGTCAATGTGAAATTTTATTCCATTAACCACACCGGCCATCCTGTGGCCTCTCTCAGTGAGATTGCCCATTCGTGCGCAACTAGGGGCAGTTTTGCACTGTGGGACTATGCCAGTCCTCCGCAGGGATAGAGAGGGACTTTTCCTCTATCAGTCTAGTCTGGATTTGAACCCAGATTCCAGAGGTGAAAAGCAGGTTTAAATTTTCCATCTTTTTCTGACAATACATCTGTAAAACAGTTCGACTCCCGCACACTTCCCATCCAAACACATCATCTTAACCTTCTCATTGCACAAAGTTCCAGATCCATTCACAACACAATGTAAATTCAGAGCCCGGGAAATGTCATTTTTACTTTCTTTAATGTTCGGGTTATTTTTATCCTGCCCTTTTCTCCCTACCCCCTCCTCTCCTGGCCCACAGTTCCATTGGGAACTAAATGTCCTCCAGCACCTCACCCAAGTGGCCATTCTTCACGTGTGGGCCGAGATAGTGAGTGTCAGCAGAGTACTCAGTGGTGGAGGACACTGCTGCCAAGCCTGATTCTGTCCTCACCCATGATCAGGAGCAGGAACCAGAGCTGACGTTCCTTTCTCGAATCCAGACATGTTGAGCTCAACTGCAGTGCTCCAACAATGATCCCAGCTGAGATCAGGACTGTATCCTGCAGCGCTACAAGCCTCCGAGATCTCTGCGCGCCTTCAATTTTGGTCTCTTGCGCATCCCCAATTTTAATCGTTCTGCCATTGGCGGTCGTGCCTTCAGCTGCCTGGGCCCTAAGCTCTGGAATTTCTTCCCTAAACCTCTCCACCTCTCTCATCCTTTAAGATGCTCCTTAAAACCTCCCTCTTTGACCAAGCTTTTGCCTGTCCTCATATCTCCCTCTGTGGCTCGGTGTCAAATTTTGATTGATAATGCTCTTGTGAAGCGCCTTGGGACGTTTTGCGACATTAAAGGCGCTGTATAAATGCACTTTGTTGTTGTATGGCTCATTGGGTAGTGCACCTATTATCTTTCGATGCTCTCTTTCAGTGTGAACTCTTGTGCAGTGCACACTTGAGCCCCGATGGAGATATTTAACTGGCCAGGAATTGCAGTCATTGTAACATATCTCTTCTTGTCCCTGCAGTGGGACCTGGTTTGCAACAAGAAGTCTCTGAAACCGATGGCGCAGTCTGTCTACATGGGTGGCGTACTGGTGGGATCCCTGGTCTTTGGTGATCTTTCGGACAGGTAAGAAGCTCAGATGAAGATAAATCTTCTTGGCTGCTCTGCTGGTTTAGTGAGTTTATTCAGTGCACTGTTGAGCTAGAGAGACCAAGAAATTCCCAGGTTTGAATCTTGGCCTGTGCTGAGTTAGCTGATCTCAGTTGGGGTACTACGAATAGCCTTAGCACACCTGGTCTGCGAAAGAGAAAGTCAGCCAGGCTTGCTTTCCTGACCACTGGCCATGTGTGGGCATCAGGTGAGGACAGGATTGGTTTTGGTCTCCCACAGTTGAACTGCCAGTTGACACTTAATGCAGGTGAGGTGGAAGAAGGTCTGATAGTACCAGTGGAGTCAACACCTTCAAGAGAGGAGAGGAAATGATAAATCTCAAATCATTCTTCTCCTGCTGATAGCCCTCCTGCTGTAGTTTTTTGTCTATACCTTTCCCAGCCTTCTTCCCAAGCCCAACAGTATTCTCTAGGGAGATAGGGTTATATTTATGTATATATAAAAGTCTTCAGATGAGCTAAGAAAGATCGTATGAAAAAAGAAAGAACTAACTTGCACCTATATAGCGTTTTTCACAACTTCAGGAAGTGACAAAACGCTTTGCAGCCAATTAACAACTTTTTAAAAATTCGTTCATGGGATGTGGGTGTCGCTAGCAAGGTCAGCATTTATTGCCCATCCCTAGATGCCCTTGAGAAGGTGGTGGTGAGCCGCCTTCTTGAACCGCTGCAGTCCGTGTGGTGAAGGTACTCCCACAGTGCTGTTAGGGAGGGAGTTCCAGGATTTTGACCCAGCGACAATGAAGGAACAGCGATATACTTCCAAGTCAGGATGGTGTGTGACTTGGAAGGGAACTTGGAGATGGTGGTGTTCCCATGCGTCTGCTGCCCTTGTCCTGCTAGGTGGTAGAGGTCGAAGAAGCCTTGGCGAGTAGCTACAGTGCATCTTGTAGATGGTACACACTGCAGGCACGGTACGCCGGTGGTGGAGGGAGTGAATGTTTAAGGTGGTGGAAGGGGTGCCGATCAAACGGGCTGCTTTGTCCTGGATGGTGTTGAGCTTCTTGAGTGTTGTTGGAGCTGCACTCATCCAGGCAAGTGGAGAGTATTCCATCACACTCCTGACTTGTGCCTTGTAGATGGTGGAAAGGCTTTGGGGAGTCAGGAGGTGAGACACTCGCCGCAGAATACTCAGCCTCTGACCTGCTCTTATTGCCACAGTATTTGTGTGGCTGGTCCAGTTACGTTTCTGGTCAATGGTGACCCCCAGGATATTGATGGTGGGGGATTCGGTGATGGTAATGCCGTTGAATGTCAAGGGGCGGTGGTTAGATGCTCGCTTGTTGGAGACAGTCATTGCATGGCACTTGTGTGGTGCGAATGTTACCTGCCACTTATGAGCCCAAGCCTGAATGTCGTCCAGGTCTTGCTGCATGCGGACATGGACTGCTTCATTATCTCAGGAGTTGCGAATGGCACTGAACACTGTGCAGTCATCAGCGAACATCCCCACATCTGACTTTATGATGGAGGGAAGGTCATTGATGAAGCAGCTGAATATGGTTGGGCCTAGAACACTTCCCTGAGGAACTCCTGCAGCGATGTCCTGGGGATTGACCTCCAACCACCACAACCGTCTTCCTTTGTGCTAGGTATGACTCCAGCCAGTGGAGCATTTCCCCCTGATTCCCATTGACTTCAGTTTTACTAGGGCTCCTTGATGCCACACTCGGTCAAATGCTGCCTTGATGTCAAGGGCAGTCACTCTCACCTCACCTTTGGAATTCAGCTCTTTTGTCCATGTTTGGACCAAGGCTGTAATGAGGTTTGGAGCTGCGTGGTCCTGGCAGAACCCAAACTGTGCATCAGTGAGCAGGTTATTGGTGAGTAAGTGCTGCTTGATAGCACTGTTGACGACACCGTCCATCACTTTGCTGATGATTGAGAGTAGACCGATGGGGTGGTAATTGGCCGAGTTGGATTTGTCTTGCTTTTTGTGGACAGGACATTCCTGGGCAGTTTTCCACATTGTCAGATAGATGCCAGTGTTATAGCTGTACTGGAACAACTTTTGAAGCACTGTTGTAATGTAGGGAAATGTGGCAGCCAATTTGCACACAGCAAGATCCCACAAACAGCAATGAGATAATGACCAGATAATCTGTTTTTAGTGATGTTGGTTGAGGGATAAATATTGGCCAGACTCTGGGCGTACTCCCCTGCTCTTTTTTGTCCACCTGAGAGAACTGAGTTAATTCAGTTTAATGTCTCATCTGAAAGATGGCACCTCCAACAGTGCAGCGCTCCCTCAGTACTGGCACTGGGAGTGTCAGCCTAGATTATGTGCTCAAGCCTCCGGTATGATACTTGAACTCACGACCTTTTGACTCAGAGATGAGAGTGCTTCCACTGAGCCAAGCCTGACACCCAATTAAGGAATAAATTCTTGTCGTCCTTCAGCCTTTTTTCCCCCTCCAATTATTTTATCTCCTCCCCTGAAGGAGGTGGCTCATCCTGGGGTACAGTTCCACATGTATCAGCTTAGACAGCCTGGCCTAGAAATTGGGACCTTTAGCACCGGCCGTTAGGGCCGGTTTTGAAGAATAAATGGCGGCCGCCTCGCTTCTGCCCACTTCCAGCATGGAACGCCGCGGCTGCCATATTGGGCAGGTCGGCAGCGCTGCCGTTGCCTGCGCTCACCCCAACTATGTTAACGATCACGAGCGTGACGTCAATCGGCGATTTTGGACGTTCCTTTTAATGTCCTCTCCAGAGCATGCCCGTGCGTGCAGCCGTTGCCAGCGCGTAGACCTGGGAGAAAGCGGAGGAGATCTATAGACCTCTGAGAAATCTTCAGTAACTGTGCAGAATATGTGCAGCCCTGCCAAACCCAGGCTCTGTGAGAGGTTTGCGTTCTTAACTGATGATGTTTCAAATAATTTTCACATTGTTTGCTCTAGATGGTGTAATCAGGAATTTGATGACACATGTAGCATGAGTTTTCATAACTTCAAATATTTGGGACCTCAAACTGCTAGAATGATTCCACCCATCAGTTAATGATGAATGTTTTTGATTAATAATTGTACTTGACAAATTAACTGGCTAAATATTTGAGAGTGTCAGCAGTTGAATTAAACATAGATTTCAGCTAAACTGCAGGTTGCTCTGTTTACAATCTGACAGCTTAGTGTATTTTTAGGCTTTGATTTATCTTGCATGCCTGTGCGTGTTTTCAATTCTCTGTCAACCTATAAAACACAAGAAACATGACCAGAAACATTCCACTTCAGTTTCATAAATCTCGATTTCCTGATCACACAGCACAGATAGTTTAGACCCGACCTTTGGCCTCCTGCTCAGCGTGCCGCCTGAAGCAACTTGCTGCACGATGGGTTCTGGATTACACTGTAAGACTTACCTGCTGTGTCTCTATCTCTGCTGCTAAAAGATTTTTAAAAATAAATAACTTTTAAACTGTGGCTGTGTCTCTGCTGAACCGGTTCTACTGATTTTTCAGCTTTGTTGGCTTCTAGCTAGCAGCTGTTGTTTCACTTGGTCTACTGGTTTTCAGCTTCGCTGGTCACTGGCTTGTGGTTTTACTTTTTCTCCGCCACTTTGATCTACGGTGACCTCCAACTTGCGTCAATTTCGGCATCATCTTTCTGCACCGCTACCGACTCTCATTCCTACGGCAACAACCTCCATGAACTCTCTACCCTTCAAATAGCTTCTGGACTTCACTCGCCTGCGTTGGACAGCGGTTTGTCAATGCTCTGTGCCGGCTCCATCCTGCTTACGTCGGCTTTGTCCTTCCATGGGACGTCTGACTTTGACCCTGGTCTCCCTACTATTGTCTCCAATCTATTCCCTGCTACCAGGAAATATGTATCCCATTAATTACTACATTTAAACAGGCCTATGCAACCTGAGCTTTTCCCTGTGTCTATTTGCGTGTGCACTTTGGCTGCCGCTCCTGACCCGAGCTGTTCATTTCTTTTTCCACTTTTTCTCCTTTTCCTTTTCTCTCTATCCCTTGCTGACTGCTCTCTCCTGTCATCATGCCTCCTTTCATCTCTCCTCTCTCGGATACTCTGCTTTCCCAAATCCCTACCCCAGGAGCAAGGATGTCTTGCTGCAGTTGTACAGGGCCTTGGTGAGACCACACCTTGAGTATTGTGTGCAGTTTTGGTCGCCTTATCTGAGGAAGGATGTTCTTGCCATGGAGGGAGTGCAGCGAAGATTCACCAGACTGATACCCGAGATGGCAGGAATGACGTTTGAAGAGAGATTGGGTCGATTAGGCTTATATTCGCTAGAGTTTAGAAGAATGAGAGGGGATCTCATTGAAACTTATAAAATTCTAACAGGACGAGACAGACTAGATGCAGGAAGGATGTTCCCGATGGCGGGGGAGTCCAGAACCAGGGGTCACAGTCTAAGGATAAGGGGTAAGCCATTTAGGACTGAGATGAGGAGGAATTTCTTCACCCAGAGAGTGGTGAACCTGTGGAATTCTCTACCACAGAAGGCAGTTGAGGCCAATTCATTAAATATATTCAAGAAGGAGTTAGATATATTTCTTAAGACTAAAGGGATCAAGGGATATGGGGAGAAAGCAGGGACTGAATTTGGATGATCAGCCATGATCTCATTAAATGGCGGAACAGGCTCGAGGGGCCGAATGGCCTACTCCTGCTCCTATCTTCTATGTTTCTATGTAATCCTTCATTACTCTTCGGCCTTCCTACTCTCCTGCCGCTGTCCCAGGCTTGGCTTCCCTCTGTGCCTCTCTTGGCATTCTACGAAGGGTCCATTGAGGCACTTGTTGCTGCCTCCTTATGAGCAGCAACCCCAACTGTCCCATCCTACTCTCTCGCCGACCTTCCCGCCCAGCGCGCCCACTGGGGGCTAATCTTGCCAATCTCCTCCCTGTCCAACTCACTCCTCCCAGCGCTGACCTTGTGGACGCTGGCAGTGGGTCAGCCATCACCGACCCACTCAGCATCTCCCTCCAGAATGTCCGTTCACTTGTGAACAAGGCCCTTGCCATCCATGAGCTTATCGTGGATGATTGCATCGACATCATGGCCCTGACGAAAACTTGGTTGAGGGGTGATGACACCTTACCCTTAAATGAAGCCTCCGCACCTGGCTATACCTTCCACCACTTGCCTCGCTCAGACTGCTGTGGTGGCAGTGTGGCTCTCATCACCAAATCACACCTGGGTCTGTCCCCCTACTCCTCCTACTTTCTCCTCCATTGAGCATCTCATCTTATTCCACCCCTCTCACCTCTCATTTAAAATTCTCGTTCTCTACCGCCCACCCAAGAACCATAAAAATTTTATTACCGAGATATCTTCACTGCTTTTCTTCCTCAGCCTCTGCACTGAACAACTTCTCATCCTCGGTGATTTCAACCTCCATCTCAATTCATCATGCTCTCTCTCCTCTGAGTTCACTAGCCTCCTATCCCCCCCTTAATCTCTCCCTCCATGTAAACTCCCCAACCCATATTCATGGCCACCCCCACAACCTTGCCATCTCTCGTAGCCTTGCTACGCCCATCATGTCAATCGCAGATAAGGCCATCTCTGACCACTTCCTCGGATCGCTCTCCACCCACATCCTGCCCCCCCACCCCACCCCCCAACCCTACTTCCTTCTGTGTCCACCCCTGGAAAAAACTCTCTCACAACTGCACTTACGAAATCCCAACTGCCAAGCCTTTGGCCCTCCATTCACCACAACATTTCTGCAGCTACTGATCTGCTCAACCACACCCTCACCACCACCTTTGATGTCCTAGTCCCTTTTAAAACAATTACTCTCTCTCACCCTGGCCGTTCCCCCGGTACGGCCCTCATCTTCGCTCCCTTAAGTCCAAGGGAAGCAGACTTGAACGGATATGGCAAAAAACTGGTTTAGCCATTCACCATCAGCTCTGGCTGGACCACATAAAGCATTATCGGGTCCTGCTCTCGTCTGCCAAAATTGCTCACTATTCCAGAATCATTCTGGAATGCAAAGATAAACCCCGGCTTCTATTCTCCACTGCTAACCGTCTTCTTAAACCCCTCTCCTCTGTCTCTTCCACCCTCACCCCCGACAACAAGTGTGAGGAGCTCATGGATTACTTTGTCTCTAAGATTGAGACCATCCGTTCAGCTGCCTCTGCCATTTCCCTTCCTTCCCCTAGCCCACCGGGCCAAACTTCCTCTAAGGTTCCCCCTGCCCTAGCCCTGAACTCACATCTTTCTCCAGTTTCTCTCCGATCTCCCCTCATGAACTCCCCGCGCTCATCTTGTCCATGAGACCCACTTCTTGCTCCCTCGACCCTATTCCCACCAAACTGCTGACTACCTAACTTCCTTTTCTGGCTCCCATGTTAGCTGACATTGTTAACAGTTCTCTCTCCTCAGATACTGTCCTCCTCTCTCTCAAATCTGCTGTCATCACCCCTCTCCTCAAAAAAAAACCCTTGACTCCTCCATCCTTGCAAACTACCACCCCATCTCTAACCTCCCTCTCCTCTCCAAAGTCTTTTAACGTGTTGTCACCTCCCAAATCCGTGCCCATCTTTCCCGCAACTCCATGTTTGAATCCCTCCAATCAGATTTCTGCCCTTGCCACAGTACCGGAATGGCTCTCATGAAAGTCACAAATGACATCCTTTGTGACTATGACAAAGGTAAACTATCCCTCCTCGTCCTTCTTGACTTGTCTGCAGCCTTTGACATGGTTGAGCACTCCATCCTTCTCCAATGCCTCTCCACCGTCGTCCAGCTGGGTGGGACTGCACTCGCCTAGTTCCATTCTTATCTATCTAATCGTAGCCAGAGAATCACCTGCAATGGCTCCTGCATTGTTACCTCTGGTGTCCTCCAAGGATCTATCCTTGGCCCCCTCCTATTTCTCATCTACATGCTGCCCCTTGGCGACATCATCTGAAAACACAGCGTCGGTTTCCACATGTACACCGACAACAGCCAGCTCTACCTCAGCACCACTTCTCTCAACCCCTCCACGGTCTCTCCGATGGTCTGCTCGATGATGTTACTGGTGGTGGCATGGCTCTCATTATATGAGTGCTGGGCAGGAGTGATGGGGTTGCGGAGGGGAGTCATGAGCTAGGTGGAGATCAGATAACTCGTGTCTCTGACCAGCCAGCCGCGAGCTTGATGTGGTGGCTGGAAGAGTGCTGGATGAAGGCATTGTGGCTGCTGCCAGGATAGAGGGCATTGACGGTGAGGATTTGCTGTCTGTGGTCGCACACCAACTGGACATTGAGTGGTAGCCTTTGCGGCTACGGAAGACCTCAGGATTGTTATGGGGTGCCTGCAAAGTGATGTGGGTGCAGTCAATGGTGCCCTGCACCATGGGGAAGCCCGCTATCCTGGCAAAGCCACATGCATGCTCGTCCTGCTTCTCTCTGGTGATGGGGAAGGAAATGTAGTACCTTCTCCTTCTGTGACCTCCCGGATGCAGCAATGGACGGCGAACAGTGAGATCTTAGCTATGTCTCCTGTTGCAGACTGGAAGGATCTGCTGGCATAGAAATTGAGGGCAACGGTGACCTTGACTACCACTGAGAGAGCTGTGGTGGTCCTGATCTGAGGCTCGATGTCTGGCTGCAGGAGGTGGCAGAGTACTGTGACCACCTCCTTGGTGAAGCCTTCTAAGACACTGCCCCTCAGTTAAATTTATGTAGGAGAAGTGCTGCTGGAATACCCTGTTGAGAGCCCTGTTGGCCCTCCTCCCTCTGGCCACATTTTCCAATGTTTGTCTCTGCCTCCGCTGTTGATGCTGGAGGGCGAGGTCGAGTGCCAGTACAGCCCCCATTAACGTAACCAAGTGTAGGACTTCCAAATGTTAGCAAAATGAAACGGACAAACTTTTAGCAGGCAGAACACTCCTGAAAGTTACAAACCTTTATCTCACTGAAAACGGCAGTTTCGCTGTGTGAAACTGAGCAGGCAGCATTGATTGGCGACTAAAATGAAAGCGGATGTTGATCCCTTTAAATACCGTTCCTACAGCAGCCATCCGAATGCATCACGCCTCCTCTTCCTGCCGTTGTTCAGACCAGGCGCTCAGGGGGCGAATGTCAATTTTGCATCTAGGCCATTCCAAAGTCAGTGACGTCACGATCTGGGAGCCGCTAAAGGCCTCGCCGCTAAATGTTAGCGGCAGCACTAAATCCCGGGTGAATCTCGTGTGCGGCGTTGGATTCACCCTGCCTCTCCGCAAACCCATTAGCGCCCCTCCCAGGCACTAATGGGAGGCGCTAACATGCCGAATTTCTCCCCTTAAATTTATAATGATGACGTCAGCACTCAAAGTTGCCATGAAATGAACATGTATCAACTCAGAGTCAATGCAAGATGGAGTCTGTAAAGCCTACTGTATCATCTTTTAACATGGACAGAATGGAATATATGGGTGATAAAGTTACAAGTATTCGTTTTTCAAAGACATGAATAAAATAAATAAATACGATCAGAAATTCATGCTTTTGAAAGTGAGAATGGAGAAAACAGAGAAGAACATAAGAATTAGGAGCAGGAGTCGGCCATACGGCCCCTTGAGCCCGCTTTGCCATTCAAGAAGATCATGGCTGATCTTCGACCTCATCTCCACTTTCCCGCCCGATCCCCAAATCCATCGATTCCCCATGAGTCCAAAAATCTATCGATCTCAGCCTTGAATGTACTGAACGACTGAGCATCCACAGCCCTCTGGGGTAGAGAATTCCAAAGATTCACCACCCTCTGAGTGAAGAAATTCCTCCTCATCTCAGACTTAAATGGCTGGCCCCTTATCCTGAGACTATGACCCCCTGGTTCTAGACTCTCAAGCCAGGGGAAACAACCTCTCAGCATCTACCTTGTCAATCCCCCTCAGAATCTTAAATGTTTCAATGAGATCACCTCTCATTCTTCTAAAAGCCAGACAGTATAGGCACATTCTACAAAATCTCTCCCTATAGGACAACCCTCTCATCCCAAGAATCAATCTAGTGAAGCTTCGTTGCACCGCCTCTAAGCCAAGTATGTCCTTCCTCAGATAAGGAGACCAAAACTGTGCACAGTATTCCAGGTGTGGTCTCCAAAGCCCTGTACAATTGTAGTAAGACCTCCTTACTCTTGTATTCCAACCCCCTTGCAATAAAGGCCAACATGCTATTTGCCGTCCTAATTTCTTGCTGTACCTGCATGCTAACTTTCTGTGTTTCCTGTATGAGGAGACATAAATCTCTCTGAACACCAATATGTAATAGTTTCTCACCATTGAAAAAATATTCTACTTTCTATTCTTCCTACCAAAGTGAATAACCTCACATTTCCCCACACTATACTCCATCTGCCACCTTATTGCCCACTCACTTAACCTGTCTATATCCCTTTGCAGCCTCTTTGTGTCCTCCTCACAGCTTACTTTCCCACCTAGCTTTGTATTATCAACAAACTTGGATACATTGCACTCGGTCCCTCATCTAAGTCATTAATATAGCTTGTAAATAGCTGAGGCCCAAGCACTGATCCTTGCAGCACCCTACTAGTTACAGCCTGCCAACCGGAAAATGACCCGTTTATCCCTACTCTCTGTTTTCTGTCCGTTAACCAATCTTCTATCCATGCTAATATATTACGCCAACCTGATGAGCCCTTATCTTGCGTAGCAACCTTTTATGCGGCACCTTATCAAATGCCTTTTGGAAATTCAAATATACTATATCCACTGGTTCCCCTTTATCTACCCTACTAGTTACATCGTCAAAAAATTCTAATAAATTTGTTAAACTCGATTTCCCTTTCATAAAACCATGTTGATTCTGCCTAATCATATTATGATTTTCTAAATGCCCTGTTACCACCTCCTTAATAATGGATTCCAGCATTTTCCCGACAACTGATGTCAGACTAACTGGCCTATAGTTCCCTGTTTTCTCTCTCCCTCCTTTCTTGAATAGCGGGGTTACATTTGCTAGCTTCCAATCCATTGGGACCGTTCTAGAATCTAGAACCATTGCTTCCACTATCTCTGCAGCCACCTCTTTTAGAACCCTAGGATGTAGGCCATCAGGTCCAGGGGATTTGTTGGCTTTTAGTCCCATTAGTTTCTCAAGTACTTTTTCTCTACTGATATTAATTACTTTAAGTTCCTCACTCTTATTAGCCCCTTGGTTCCCCACTATTTTTGGTAAGCTTTTTGTGCCTTCTACTGTGAAAACAGATACAAAATATTTGTTTAAAGTCTCTGCCGTTTCCTAATTCCCCATTATAATGTCTCCTATTTCAGCCTCTAAGGGACCAATGCTTACTTTTGCTACTCTTTTCCTTTTTACATACTTGTAGAAGCTCTTAAAATCTGTTTTTATATTTCTTGCTAGTTTACTCTCATTCTATTTTCTCCCTTTTAATCAATTTTTTGGTCATCCTATGCTGGTTTCTAAATCTCTCCCCATCTTCAGACTTATTCTTCACAACATTATAAGCCTTTTCTTTTAATACAATTTCATCCTTATTTCTCAATGGAATGTACATTCGTTGAGAATTTTGGAATATTTCTTTAAATGTTTGCCATTGCTTATCTACCGTCATACCCTTTAATCTAATTTCCCAATCTACCTTAGCCAACTCACCCCTCATACCTCTGTAATTGGCTTTAATTAAGTTTAAGACTCTCATTGCGGATTTAAGTATTTCACTCTCAAACTCATATGAAATGCTATCATATTATGATCACTCTTCCCCAGAGGATCCTTTACTATGAGATTACTAATTAACCTTGTCTCATTACACAATACAACATCTAAAATAGCCTGTTAAACTACTCCCACCAATGTTTTCTGCCCCTTGTTATTTCTTATCTTCACCCATACTGATTCTACCTCCTGATCTTCCGAGCCAAAATCCTTTCTTACTACTGTCCTTATGTCATCCTTTATTATCAGGGCTACCCTGCTCATTTTCCATTCTGCCCGTCTTTTCAAAATGTCAAGTACCCTTGAATATTTCGTTCCCAACCTTGGTCACCTTGCAACCATGTCTCTGTAATGGCTATTAGATTAAAGCCGTTTATCTTTATTTGTGCCACTAATTCATGTATCTTGTTACGAATGCTTCGTGCATTCAGATAAAGAGCCTTCAATTTTAACTTTTTACCACTATCACCTTTAAACTCTCTGTCCGTTCCAGTCACACTCTGCTTATCTTTACTCAAATCACTACAATTCTCCATTGCCTTGACTTTTCTCTTTAGATTTCTAAATTTCCCCTCACTTGACCCCTCCCCCCGCTTTTTAGTTTAAAGCCCTATCTACAGCCCTAGTTGTTCGATTCGCCAGGACACAGGTCCCAGCCCGGTTTAAGTGGAGCCCGTCCCAACAGAACAGCTCCCTCTTTCCCCAGTACTGTTGCCAGTGCCCCATGAATTGAAACCCCTTCCTCCCACACCACTCCTTGAACCACGTATTTAACTCTCTGATCTGCTTGTCCCTATGCCAATTTGTGTGTGGCTCAGGTAACAATCCAGAGATTATTAACTTTGAGCTTCTGCGTTTTAATTTGGACCCTAGCTCCTCAAACTCTCTCAGCAGAACATCATTCCTAGTTCTACCTATGTCATTGGTTCCTATGTGGACCACGACAACTGGATCCTCCCCCTCCCGTTTCTTCTCCAGCCGCGAGGAGATATCCTTAACCCTGGCACCGGGCAGGCAACATTGTCTTCGGAACTCCCAGTTGCAACTGCACAGAACAGTTTCTATTCCCCTGACTATACTGTCCCCTACTACTACAACATTCCTTTTCACTCCCCCACTTGAATAGCCTCCTGTACCATGGTGCCGTGGTCAGCTTGCTCATCCACCCTGCAGACTTTGCCCTCATCCACACAGGCAGCAAGAACCTCATACCTATTGGATAAGTGCAAAGGCTGAGGCTCCTCCAGCACTGCATCCGGGTCCCCTTACCTACCTCGCCCTCCAGATTCTCTGTCGGAGGCAGCGGAGGCAGAGAGAAAGATTGGAAAACGTGGCCAGAGGGAGGAGGGCCAACAGGGCTCTCAACAGGAGACCTTACCCTCCCAGGGTATTCCGGGACCAGTTCTCCTACATTCATCTGTCAGAGGAGCAGTGCCTTAGAAGGCTCCGCTTCAGCAAGGGGGTGGTCACAGAGCTCTGCCACCTCCTGCAGCCAGAGCTCCAGCCTCAGTTCAGGAACAGGACGTCTCTCTCAGTGGCAGTGAAAGTCACAGTCGCTCTCAATTTCTACGCCAGTGGCTCCTTCCAAGCTTCAACAGGAGATATTGCAAACATTTCACTGTTCGCCGTCCATTGCTGCATCCGGTAGGTCACAGATGTTCTGTACAGAAGGAGAAGGGTGGATATCTCATTCCCCATGACCAGAGACAAACAGCAATCTGGCTTTGCAAGGATAGCGGGCTTCCCCATGGTTCAGGGAGCCATTGACTGTACCCAAGTGGCATTGCGGGGACCTCATCACAATGCAGAGGTGTTCAGCAACCGCAAAGGCTACCACTCTCTGAACGGCCGGTTGGTGTGCGACCACAGACAGTGCATCCTCGCCATCAATGCCCGCTATCCTGGCAGCAGCCACGATGCATTCATCCTGCGACAGACTGGTGTCCCAGCACTGGCTGCTTGGAGAAAAGGGTTATCCACTCGCCACCTGGCTAATGACACCCCTCTGCAACCCCAACACTCCTGCTCAGCATGCATACAATGAGAGCCATAGCGCCAACAGGAACATGATCGAACAGACAAGCAGTTCCGCTGCCTTGACCGCTCTGGAGGAGCCCTGCAGTACTCCCCTGATCGAGTCTCCGTTTTCATTGTTGTGTGCTGTATGCTGCACAACCTGGCCATTCTGAGGGTCCAGCCATTGCCACTAGGTATTGCAGGTCCACCTCAGGAGGAGGAAGAGGGACAGAAGGAGGAGGAGGAGGATGAAGAGGAGAAGGAGCAGCACCAACGTAGGAGGGAGCCACTCAATGTTACTTCTGCAAGGGCTGTTCGTGAATGCCTCATTACACAGCGCTTCCAATAAATGAGATAGCACATGGCATTTGCGCAGAACAACCACATCATTACAGCCAGTTCGCAGCCCCTATCACCGGGCAAAGCTTAAATGAGAAACATCACAACATTTTCTACGTCGAAATAATCATTTATTATTCTGCACAACTCTCTCTTAATAAACACAACCAATAATAAACAAACACAATTTATGAACAAACACAACTGGTTCTTAGCAAACAGAACTATTTCTTACCAAACTGAACAATATATTTACAAACACATCGGGGCAAAAATTCAGTCGTGCCCCCTTTGGGCCTCTAACTTCGCTACTTTTAGTGCCCTGAAAAAATTAGCGCCCCCGTGCCCGAAATTCACTGGTAGTGCCCCAAGAGGGAGGCTGGGACGGCAGAGGGGGCAGGTGCTGGCAGGCGGCCAGCAACAGAAATGGCCACCCGGCACCTCCCCTTTAATTATCGCCGCCCCGGCCACACGTACGTCCCCCTGACCCTGTCAGATATAACGTCCGGCGGTAAGTCTGGGCGCGATTGAAGTTCGCGGCCGGGGCGCTACGCACGGCAATGACGTTATCGCTGGAGGCACAGTGCCACGGGGCGCTAACGGTTACCGCCGCCGCTAACCTCCCACTGAATTTCGCGGGAGGTGGTAGCGGAGCCACGCCCAGGAGCTAGTTGGTTTGCGCTCCGTTAGCGCCCTCTTAGGGTGCTAACGGGAGGCGCAAAGCAACTGAATTTTGCCCCCATCCACTTTTGTACACACACTCCCCCCATTTGCTATTAACATTTTTTTACTGGGCCTTCCTCAATGATTTCCCTCCCCTTTGCAATTCCACCTTCCCAACCCTACTGTTCCTCCATAATGTGGCCCCAGCAAAGTTGGTGGAAGGCTGCTGAGTCTGGGTGCCAGAGACTGCAGATGACCTTGCAGGATGCCCTCGACCAGCTCTGAGCCTGGAAGGCCCGGCTGCAGACTGCACCAACTCAGCATGAATGACAGCAGTCTGGGATGGCTGGGTTACAGGCTGCGGCAAGTGCAATGGCGGAGCGGCAGTGGTGGGAGCAGGAATGCTGTCATCCTGAGAGAGGACAGCACCTTCCTGCTCCACCGACACACTGCCACTCCCCCGGGGCAGAACCTCAGCATCTGGAGCAATCTGCTCCAGCACAGATTGCTGGCCTGCTGCGGCACCGTGCGATCCCCGGTGGACAGTGGGCGACCCAGCGACGATGGCAGCAGTCAGCGCTTGCGTGGCATCAATCTGAGACTGCATGAGAGAAGTCTAAGATTGGATGCCACCAACCACTGACTCCATTACAGCACTGAGCTGTTGCGATGCCTTGGCCTGTGCTGCAATAGCTGCTGCCACCTCACCCCATGACACGTGGCATGAGGTCTGGGATCCCCCACGGTCTCTCTGCTAGTCAACAATCCTCTGCAAAGTGCCAAGGATGGGCTCGAAGGTTTGTGCAGAGATGAGAGCAATGCTGGAGGCGGACTCCTCCACACTCCTAGCCAGTGCATCCATGCTCTCGGGCACCCTTGCCATTGCACGCATGAGCTCAGTATGTATACTCATCGCCTGTGTGGTCATTGCCTTGACATCAAGGTCCTCATCTGAATCCTGTGCAGCAGAACTCGTGCGCGCACTCACCCTCCGGAGAGATGGCCCCCGAGCTTCCCTTTCCCCATGGCGTTGCTGCAGCCCGCTGGGTCCCGGAGCTTCACCCACATCTGAGCCTTCCTCTGTTCCCCTCCAGTGACCGCGTGGCCCCAGTATCTGATGTCTCGCCCTCGGGAGATGCAGGCAGTGAGGCTCCGGCTTGGTGTTCCTCCTCCTCTCCCACGTCGCTGCCACTGGGAGGCTGAGGGACAGGCTGGTCAGATGGTGGCTGATTAACTGAAAGCATAAAGGCAAAAGAGTGGGTTTAACGTCAGGGGAGGAGGGCAGGAAGGGAGTAAGTAATGGAGACAGTATACTTAGATGGAAAGTGGGAAGGGCTTGTGTTGTGAGGGGGAAGTGGTATGAGAGCAGAGGGAGAGGTGATGAACATACCGTTGTTGTCCCCAAGGGGGTCGACCTCTCCGACTGCCACAGCGCCCACGACTTGGGCCGCGATGATGCTGCGCACTCGCTCCTCCAGCTGTGTAAGGGGGTGCAGCTCCGCCTGACCTCCTCCCATGTGTGGCTGCTCCCTCCTGTTATGAGCAAGCTTGGCCTGCAAGAAAAAGGACAGCGTGTGAGTGAGTGTGCAGCCATGTGTTTGACAGATGTGCCTATCATAGTTGAATAACTGTTAATAAGAACATAGAACATAAGAAAAAGGAGCAGGAGTAGGCCATTTGGCCCCTCGAGCCTACTCCGCTATTCAATAAGATCATTGGTGATCTTCTACCTCAACTCCACTTTCCTGCACTATCTCCATATCCCTTGATTCCCTTAGTATCCAAAAATCTATCGATCTCTGTCTTGAATATACTCAACAACTGAGCCTCCACAGCCCTCTGGGGTAGAGAATTCCAAAGATTCACCACCCTCTGAGTGAAGACATTCCTCCTCATCTCAGTCCTAAATGGCCGACCCCTTATTCTGAGATTGTGATCCCTGGTTCTAGACTCCCCAGCCAGGGGAAACAACCTCCCTGCATCTACCCTGTCAAGCCCTGTAAGAATTTTGTATGTTTCAATGATTTCACCTCTCATTCTTCTAAACTCTAGAGAATATAGGCCTAGTCTACTCAATCGCTCCTCATAGGACAATCCCCCCATCCCAGGAACCAGTCTGGTGAACCTTCGTTGCACTCCCTCTATGGCAAGTATATCCTTCCTTAGGTAAGCAGACCAAAACTGTACACAATATCCCAGGTGTGGCCTAACCAGGGCCCTATATAATTGCAATAAGACGTCTTTACTCTTATACTCAAATCCTCTTGTAATAAAGGCCAACATACCATTTGCTTTCCTAATTGCTTGCTGTACCTGAATGTTAACTTTCAGTGATTCGTGTACAAGGACACCCAGGTCCCTCTGAACACCAACATTTCCCAATCTCTCACCATTTAAAAAATACTCTGCTTTTCTATTTTTCCTACCGAAGTGGATAACTTGACACTTCTCCACATTATATTCCATTTGCCATGTTCTTGCCCACTCGCTTAGCTTGTCTATATCCCCTTGAAGCCTCTTTGCATCCTCCTTACATTCCCACCCAGCTTTGTATGCAAGGTGTGAGATGTGGATGTAACTTTTAGTAGATGGGCATAGTTGGTAGGTGAGTGTTGGGGATTTGGCGGTTTATACTGTCTGTGGACAGAGTGAGGTTGAGATGGTGGGATGTAGAGGTTTTTGAAGCATGTACTCACCCTGACCACCTGAGTGAGGTCGTTGAACTTCTTGCGGCACTGGGTGTGAGTCCTTTGGACCACGCTTCTGGCCGAGACGTACTGGGCCACCTCCCTCCACATCTTCTGAACTCCTGCGGCAATGGCCATTCTGCCAGTGTCTGGTAACAGTACTGCCCGTCGGCGTTCCTCAGCCGCAACCAGAGCCTCCAATGCCTGGTCGCTGAACCGGTGAGCTCTCTCCCTGGGCCTCTGATCAGCTATGAGATTTGTGGTTGATGGATTGCACCTTCTTGCAGGCCCAGGTCACAAGCAGCAATGATCAGAGTGAGGCTGTGCAACATGATTGAACCTCCCCTTTAAGAGGTTATGCACTTTGGCAGGAAAAATAGTAGTATTATCTTAATGGCAAGAAACTGGAAAGTACTGAAGTACAAAGGGATCTGGGGGTCCTGGTGCACGAAACTCAAAAGGTTAGCATGCAGGTGCAGCAAGTGATTAAGAAGGCCAATGGAATGTTGGCTTTCATTGCTAGGGGGATAGAATATAAAAATAGGGAGGTATTGCTTCAGTTGTACAAGGTATTGGTGAGACCGCACCTGGAATACTGCATACAGTTTTGGTGTCCATACTTAAGAAAAGACATACTTGCTCTCGAGTCAATACAAAGAAGGTTCACTCGGTTAATCCCGGGGATGAGGGGATGGATATATGAGGAGAGGTTGGGTAGATTGGGACTCTACTCATTGGAGTTCAGAAGAATGAGAGGCGATCTTATTGAAACATATAAGATTGTGAAGGGGTTGGATCGGGTGGATGCGGGGAGGATGTTCCCGATGATGGGTGAAACTAGAACTAGGGGGCATAGTCTTAGAATAAGGGGCTGCTCTTTCAAAACTGAGATGAGAAGGAACTACTTCACTCAGAGGGTGGTAGGTCCATGGAATATGCTGCCCCAAAAAGCTGTAGAAGCTGCATCATTACATAAATTTAAAACAGAAATAGACAATTTCCTAGAAGTAAAGGGAATTAAGGGTTACGGGGAGCGGGCAGGAATTTGGACATGAGTCTAAGTTCAGATCGTAGCGGGCCCAGGGGCCGTGTAGCCTGATCCTGCTCCTATTTCGTGTGTCCAATTCTGTTAGGTTCAGGAGATGGTTCTGTGACAGTAGATTGGCGGTTAGGATCAGATCAGCAGGCTCAAGGGGCCAATTGGCCTACTCCTGCTCCTATTTCTTATGTTCTTATGTTCTTAACTGGAAGGTGTTAGTCTGTCTCAGTACTTGTAATTGACAGCGCCTGAACTTGAGTAGCGCTCTGCGGTAGCGACCCACTCCCCGACGTTAGCACCCTAAGAGAAGTGTGTAGCGCTTGATTTAGTGCTCCACTTCCCTCTAGGGGCGTTAAAACTGAATTTTGCGGTCGCCGGCACTAATTAGCACCGGGCGCTAAAGTTTGCGCCTTGGCGATGTTAGCACCCCAAAATGGTTGATAGCGAATTCCCCCTCCCCCCCATGTACTTAATTAACTTAGCTTATAGTTTCGTTTTTAACTAATTACTATATCTAGTTTAAGTTATAGGTAGATTAAATTAAATATTTACCTGTAACACAAAGCAGTACAAGTATTAGAGGCAAAAAGCAGCACCGCCTTCCCCCTCTGCACCGAATTCCCACTCTTTCCAAATTTCCAACTTTAACACTCTGTTTAGAAGCACTCTGTGCAGACCACGCTCAAGAAGATGGGATAAGTCAAGGAGCAGTGGCCAGTGACGTGAAGCTTGGGTTTTATAGGTCTATAGATTATAGGAGGAAGGGATGACTGAGGCAGGTAAACAATTGCATAATCCTGACATTCAGTCTAAGACAAGTTCAAGTGAATAAAATTTCAGTCCTTCCCCCCACCCCCACCATCTACTTGTGGCTTCAGCTACTTCAATTAATTTGACCTGAAACGCTTCTAGAAAGACAGGGGCCGCTATATACACTGGTGAGTTAGCACACTGAGATGATGATACCTTGTATACTGCAGTGAATTGTTTGACGCGACTTCCTAAATGTCGGTGACAAGTATACCGTTGACCAATAACTCCCCCAAACCCCCACCTACACCTCCACCAACCACAATTCCTTGGCCTTTCTATCATAGGGCTGGATTTTGTCTTGGGGTCGGGTTGGGGTCGTGTCCTCCACATTTCGTGTTTCCCCCCCGACTCCAGATTAATGTGGATGAATGATGCAATTTTAACTTAATTGGGCAATTGAGTTCCAGCATGTGGGAACCCATGAACTAATTAGTGGTTTCAGTCTGAAAGTCGCCTCTGATGATGTCATCATTGCTGACTGCCTGCTCTCAGAGATTGTCTGGCTGCTGGTGAGAGAGGTCCTGCCTGGCTTTTGATGTGATTGGACCTGGATGCAAAATGGATATAAGAGAGAGAGAGAGAGAGAGAGAGAGAAAGAGAAAGAGAGAGAGAGAGAGAGAAAGAATAAGAATTTTTTTCCATCCAAGTCCTCTCGCAGCAAAGACCAGGCAGTCTCTGAAGACATTCAATGCAGCAGCATCAGAAGCGACTTTCAGGCCTAATACTACTACATCACATCTCCGTTGTAATAGTGGACCTGCAGCTCATAGTCAGCTATCCACTTGTGCTCCCGCCAGGTTTCACTGGAGTGTTTCACACCAGGCGTACTTCACGTCAGAAAAGGGTTAAACTAGCTACAACGATTCAAAATAGCATTACAGACCCAATTTAGGGCTTGTTAAGGGCTGTAATGGCCTCTCCCACCTCTTGGAGGCGGGAGAGAGTTGGGAACCCCGCGACTGATTTTGTCAAAATTGCGTGGAGGCGGGATGGGGTCGGAAACCCCGACCCCGCAAATTTAACCCCCCACACGCCTCCAAACCCGACTCCATGGGTCATTCAAAATCCAGCCCATATTGTCCAAACTTATTAAACCAAGTTTAGCAATTTAGAGTGAAAATGTAACTGTGTTATCACCAGATTAAACATTACTTAATGTATGTACTAATGATCAGTGAAGCCAAAGGCACACTGTCTCAACAGCAGAGTCTCTGTCAGTGCCACGACCTCTCAGCCAGTAACAGTCTCTCTGCACTAGTGTCTTCATCTGTAGTCCGCAGCCATGGGCTTTGCTGATATCCTGGAGGATATTGGAAGTATGGGAAAATTTCAATTCATCCACATTTGTTTGCTGGCAATGCCAGCTCTAATCGTACCTAGCCACAATCTGCTTCAGAACTTTGCGGCTGCTGTACCCGATCATCACTGTAGGATCCGTTTGGAAGCGAATGGCTCGAGGTACATTAATGCTACAGACAAACTGCAGACAGAGGAGCTTCTCCGGGTTTTCATCCCTCTGGACCAGGAGCAGCAGCTGGAGAAATGCCTTGTGTATTCCTCACCTCAGTGGCACCTTCTGGATCGCAACAAGACGCGGGGAAATGGGACCAAATACGACACACAGATGTGCACTGACGGGTGGACATATGACGATTCCAATATTAAAGCTACAATAATTAACGAGGTACGACTGAGAATGTCTATTTTACTTAATAACATTGTGTGTAATGTGGAACTGAAGGAAGTTCTATAAATGGATGTGTATGAACTGGGATAATCTCATCTCTGTAAAGAGCTTTCGGTTCAAACATCCAGGCACATGTGCAGGAGTTGCACCATTGCTAGGGTAACACCAGCTTCCGCCCCCTTAATGGCTCAGTGGGCAAAGTGATCACTGGTGTGGTACTGAGCCATAAAGACCAGAAAGAACCCATGTTTCCTTTCTGTGTTGAGTTAGCTGATCTCGGCGGGGTGGAAGCTGTAGTACTACAATAGCCCTGTTATAGGGAGAGGAAATATCAGCCAAGGTTTCACACCACGAATTCCAATCCAGTGATCACTGCTCGGAGGTGCAAATGTGTGGCCCTCGGAGATGTCAGGACTGGGCTCAGCTTTGAGATCCACCAACAGTCTGCTGATATCTCTGTCTAGGCTTGCAGTTGGAGGGTGACTGCTGGGGCAAGGTACAGGAGGGCGGCCAGTGACTGTGGTACCATATCCCAGCAGTAGTAAGCACCATCCAAGGAGAACAAGGAATAAAAAACACTGGCTCTTACTTGATCTTATTCCCACTGATATTGGCAGAGCGAAAATGGAATGGAAGATCACAATGAGCACTATGTGTGCCATACCCTTTCCCTCTGCCCTGCTGGTAGCTCCCTACTGGTTGCATGAGTAAGAAGGGAAAAATGGAAGTCTCATTATTAATCATTGATAACGTAGATAACAGAAGCACTGGCAAACAGCAGATACTCATATAGTGTCTATCTGAAAGTGGTATGACACCCCCTCCTGGTATAACAACCCTGCTTAGTATAATTCCCCCTCCCAGTTAATATCATTTTGCAATTGATCGACATCACTTCAGACTCCCCTTTTAAGTAAGCTATTAACACGCTCTAGGTGATGTGGCTACTGTCCAGTAATGGCTAAGGCGTGGAACTGTCTACACTGCAAAAAGAATAATTTATTGCAGTAAATGAAAGCAAAATCCAACACATGATTCTGCTCCCATCTCCCATTGCAATCAGTGCAGGTTAAAAAAAAGAAGCTTAAATGAAACCCATGGTTTTGAAAATTCCTGCCTAAAGAGGTGACATTGACTTTATTTTCCCATCACTATAAACTGTGGAGGCACCGGCCCAGGGTCTCAGCTGGTAAATGCATTACCCAGTAAGGGACTGAGTGGAATGGCTTCTTGGACAAGGTACCAAGGGTGGTTGGCCCTGTGGAACCATACTGCAGCTTGAGTCAGCACCTTCAGGAAACTTAACCAAGCAAAATGACAGATCATTGATCCTTTCTCACATCTCCACTATTCATCTCTGGTCTGCTGCCCTCCACAGGCATCATTTCACCTCCTCGCCATGCACCAACAGCACAGGAAGCACAATGTCCCACTCGACACCTGCCCTTGAAACCGTACTCCCATTCCAACTGATATTTATCTGGTTTCTTTCTGAAGGAGTTGCAGTAATTGATGCAGCTTCAAGTTCACTATTTTTTGTGGGAGACAGTTTTCTTCTAATCTAGTGTCCTCCCCGAGGCTTCTTCATTTTGAGCCTGTTGTCTCTATTTCTGTGCTGTTCCTCTCTGCATTATCCTGAAAAGAGAGCAAAAATGAGGCCTGCATGATGCCACCATGACTTCTCATGTGTGGGCAGTGTTTAAGCCCACAGACAGTGGGGGTGATTTTGCCAATGGGGGCATGTTGGAGGCGGGACTGCTGCTTGACGGGTTGATGTCCCGCCTCCATCGATTTGTGGCCAACCCACGCTATTTTCCCTTGATTGACCTTGTTAAGCCTGCCCAGCAGGTTTAGCAGGCCAATTAAGGGAAAGCCGGTTACAGAGAACATTTTTGACAGATGAATTTTCATCGTTTGACAGCTCTGTGAAGCTGTCAAACACTGACATTCTCTGTAGTTTGATGAGTTCTTGAATTCAAGACCTCATCAAACCTCTTTCTTTTGCAGAAATTAGATGGTTGTTGCATTGGAGAGTGCAACGGCCATCTGTCATCTCTGCTGCGGAGGTGCGAGACTCTCCGCATACTCAACTCTTGAAGCCTGCAGGAAGAAACAAAGGTAAGTACACTTTTTCTAACACTTTCCACTTACCTCAGATACTCACCTCTCCACACTTGCACCCATCAATTACCTTCACCGCGCACTTTTGGACCCTTCTAACCCCTGCAGATCCACTACTCGCCTCGGTGACCCTGGCGGGGTTCGGAGCCTTCGGGAAGCCCGCACTTTTGTGGGTAAAATTGGGATAATCCTCTTATCTGCCTGTTAACTACCTGCCTCCCCAGGGCTGACAAGATCGCGCCCAGTGTGCGTGCAATAACCTTTAGCCTATTCTAAAAACTGATGAACAAACAGGATCTTTTCCCCCCCGGCTGAATAAATCAAACTCCAAATACATACACAGTGAACAATTCTTACCCTGCTGGATCAACAGGAACTTGGTGAAGATATGCCGGCAGCAATCTTTAACCTGCTGAAGAAACAGGAATGCCACTCAATTACATAGCAAATAACCCATACCCTGCTGAACAGATAGGAATCATTGCATGCGTGTACAGTGAGTAAGCCATATCCTGTTGGATTAAGAGTAAGTCAATACTATTACACAGCATCTAGTCCATACACTGGTGAATAAATTGTGATTCTATAAAGTAACAAGGTGAAAAAGTAAAATTTCCAGGTGCAATATCGGTTAGGGGTGAGGTTTTTGCAGAACATCCCAGTTACTATTAATGTTGTTAAATCCTCAATAACTATCAGTTCCATTCTTGTTTTGACAGTGGGACCTAGTGTGCAGCTGGAAGTCTCTGAAACGGATCGCACAGTCTATCTACATGGCCGGCTTGCTGACAGGAGCCATCGTACTGGGCAGGCTTTCTGACAAGTAAGAAAGGCAGGATGAATTATATAAAGTGTACTGTCGAGTTGGTGTGTTTAAGCTGCTAGCTGATCACCCAGGAATTGACGGCCATGATTTCCTGCTCAACCTCTCCCACTTTTTCAGCAGGCAGTGACGGATAATGCTTGGAGGCACTATCCCATTGCTGCCTCCTGTATCCTGCTCCCCAGAACCAAGGTGGCTCTTGTGATTTGCATCCTTTGAACGCCAGATGCAACGGATGCCTATTAGGCTCAGACATCCAGCATTTTTTACGAATGATAGCAGTGCCTGAATGTTTTCTTTTGCAGGAGGACCTGTGCAAGGATTCACAGAAAGCGGCCATGCACCAACTAAAGAAGAGGCCCCCAGAATTGTTTTACAATTTCTGTTTTTGCAGGCAGAATCGAGGCCTGCCCCAGCAAAACTCCGCCTCCAGTTGAGCACGACTCCCCAGGAAGCCCACCACCAAAATGTTAATAACCACAGGGCCAGAAGGTCGGCAGGGGCACATCTCTGTGACAGGCGGAAGTCCCGCATCCCTGGGTGATGTACCACAATCAAAGGAGGGCAGAAGATCCCAGTGAAGTGTAACACAACAAAAACAAGTTGCATTTATATAGAGCCTTTAATGTAGGAAACATCTCGAGGTACTTTACGGTAGGAGGGAGAAAAAAAAGAGATAAATGGAATGGACAACAAACCATGGTGGCATAGTTAGGAGCGGTGAAGAAAAGCTTGATTTTTGGGAAGTTTTTTAATGGTTGAGAGGGAAGTATTTTTATTAATTCATTCTCAGGATGTGGGTGTCATTGGCAAGGCCAGCATTTATTGTCCATCTGTAGTTGCCTTGAGAAGGAGGTGGTGGGCCTTCTTCTTGAACTACTGCAGCCCATGTGGTCTTATTCTCGTTATTCTTTGTAGCGATTTGATCCTTTGTAGGGACTTGCTCGGCCACTTAAAAAGAAAAGACGACTTGCATTTCTACAACGACTTTCATGACCACCGGACGTCCCAAAGCGTTTACAGCCAATGAAGTACTTTTTTGAAGTGTGGTCACTGTTGTAATGTAGGAAATGCGTCAGCCAATTTGCGCACAGCAAGCTCCCACAAACAGCAATGTGATAATGACCAGATCATCTGTTTTAGTGATGTTGGTTGAGGGACAAATATTGGCCCCAGGACACTGGGGATAACCCCCTGCTCTTCTTCGAAATAGTGCCAAGGGATCTTTTACATTCACCTCAGAGAGCAGACGGGGCCTCGATTTAATGTCTCATCTGAAAGACGGCACCTCCGACAGTGCAGCACTCCTTCAATACTGCACTGGAGTGTCTTTTTATGCTCAGGTCTCTGGAGTGGGACTATGAACCCACGACTTTTGGACTCAGAGGCTAGAGTGCTACCAACTGAGCCACGACTGACATAATTAAGAGTCATGATGCAGAGATGTTGGACTGGGGTGGACAAAAGTAAGAAGTCGCACAACACCAGGTTATAGTCCAACAGTTTTATTTGAAATCATAAGCTTTCGGAGCGGCTGCTCCTTCGTCAGGTGAAGTAAAGGAATACCTCATAACTAAGAGTCAATCACATTGGTGTGGGCCTGGAATCACACCAGACTGGGCAAGGACGGCAGGTTTTCTTCCCAGTTGGGTTTGTACGACAATCTGACAGCTTTATGGTGACTTTTACTGTTACCAACTCTTTTAAACTGAATTCATTGACAGAAGGAGGCCATTCGGTCCATTGAGTCTGCGCCAGCTCTTTCGAAGAGCAATCCAGTTAGTCCCACTCCCCTGCTCTTTCCCCATATCCCTGCAATTTTTTCTCCTTCCAGTATTCATCCAATTCCCTTTTGAAAGCTCCTATTGAATCTGTGTCCACCGCCCTATCAGGCAGCGCATTCCAAATCCTAACCACTCGCTGCGTAAAAAAGTTTTCCCTCATGTCGCCTCTGGTTCTTTTGCCAATCACCTTAAATCTGTGCCCTCTGGTTCTCAACCCTTGAGCCATTGGACACAGTTTCTCTTTATTTACTCTATCTAAACCCTTAATGATTTTAAACACTTCTATCAAATCTCCTCAGCCTTCTCTGCTGTAAGGAGAACAATCCCAGATTTTCCAGTCTGTCCATGTAACTGTAATCCTTCATCCCCGGAACCATTCTAGTAAATCTCTTCTGTACCCTCTCCAAAGCCTTCATGTCCTTCCTAAAGCGAGGTGCCCAAATTCTCAAACTGGCATGATGGGATTTGAACTCACATCCTCAGGATTACTAGTCCAGTAACATAATCACTATACTGCCATACCCAAAGTACAGAGCTAAAGGGGTTTAGAGATGAATTCCAGAGAGTAGGGCCGAGGTGGCCTAATGGGTCCGGGGAGGGCGGGGACAGTGTGGGATCGGGTGAGCGAAATATAGAAAAGGCCAGAGTGGGAGGATCAAAGGGTGCAAGAAAGGAAGTAACACTGAAGGAGGTTGCAGAGATAGTTTGAGATAAGGCCATGAAGAAATTTGAAGACAAGAACAAAAATGTTAAATTCAATGCGTTGGGTGACAGGGAGCCAATGTAAGTCAGCAAGGATGGAGTGATGGGACTTAGTGTGGGACAGAATGCATGATTTGAACAAAATTATGGTGAAGGGATGGGAGGTGGACAAGGAGGAAACTGGAGGAGTCTAGAATGACAACAGTGTGGATAAGGGTTTCAGTGGCAGTGGAGGGAAGGTAGGGCAGAGGCAGGCAAAGCTGAGGAGGGAGACGTAAGCAGTCTTGGTGATGGATAGCATGCGGGATTTGTAGCTCAGCTCTGGGTCAAACAGGGTGCTAAGGCTTCACAAGGCTGGGAAAGGGGGTAGAGTCAGTGGCAAGGAGAATGAATTTATGGCGGTGTCTGAAACGGTGTCTTTGGTCTTCCCGATGATAAGTTGGAGGAGTTTTTGGTTCATTCATGACTGGATGCCAGACAAACAGTTTGACAGCACAGAGGCAGTCGAAGTGATGGATAGTTGGAGCTAGATGTAATCAGGATACATATGGAAGCTACCCGTGTACTACTGGCATGAATTATTAGGCCAGTCGTGCATCAGATGCACTCAGCTTTGCAGTCCTCAGATTAAAGGAAGTGAAGATGCGGGGCTATACCAGGGGTAAGATGGTGAATAATCTGGTATGATGAGGATATCGAAAGGAGAGGCGAGGGAGCAGTTGAGCAGGTCAACAGCAGCAGAGATGTCCATGACAGAGACGCACGCCAGAGAAGAGCGATTTGGGATTTTGAGAATGAATGAGTGAAGGAGCTGGGGAAGAGTTTTATTCAGGGATGATGAGAGTGGCGTGGTTAAGGGAAGGTAAAGCAATACGGGTGATAAGGGAGCTGATTTTTTAAATTCATTGGTTAAAGTTGGTAAATGCAAATAGTGGCAATAGACCCAATTTGCAGGTGTAAAGGAGCTCTGGATGATAACTGGGTGGTAACCCCATTCAGTTTCTACAAACCGATTCTCTAGTGTCTCATGCTTTTGTTACATTACAATTTGTTCTCGTCCTCTTGCGAAGGTGCTGCACTCTGGTTCAACAGGCGCCGACCATCTGTTCGTACCTCATGTTGAGCTCTTTGTTCTCTATGAACAGGTTTATATCAGCTAACTCAGCACACACTGGGAATCAAGCCATGAGGCCTTCTGTTCCATGTGGCACTACCCTGGCAGTGATCACTCGGCGATCAGAAGAGCCTTGTCAGTGGAATTTGACTAGTGTGATATATTCAATAGACAGAATGGTTGGCATTATGTTTGTGCTCCCTTCTCCCACTGGTTACTGCTAATTGTCAAGACTGGGGTCTCTCAGTGGCTAAATTCACTGAATGCTGAGCCGTACAGGTCAGAAAGTCAAACCTGCCAGTCTGATGACAGCTTGGGCGGCAGTAGGGGCACTACAGCTGGTCACAGAATGGGCTGGGAATGAGAAACAGCAGCCAAGGTCCTTGCGCCAGATTGCTATGTAGTCACCCTTGCTGGAAAGTATGTGTGAATGAACGTTGAATGAGAACAGAATGGGTTGTGGGTGTGGTGCCCCCTATGGTAAAAGGTCCTGCTTACATTCACCGTCTGATCTTACACTAAGAATGGCCGCTTGCACGAGGTGCCAGACCGCTTTCAGTGGAAACTGTAGCCCAGCAATGAGTCAGCTCCTTCAGGAGAGGAGGGGGAGAAAGGTTGGAAAAAAAATCCTTTGCCACTGTTGCTGTTGACAGTTCAGTGGAGGCTCACAGTGCGCTGATAGCTGGTGTTTAACACTCTGTAAGCTAGAAAAGTCCTGTACACCACCAATTAAACACTAACAGAACACGCTCCAAACATTAACCATGTCACCAGACAGAGACACAGCACGGATGGGTAAATCACTCACTAATAATGTTATGTAACACTGTTAAACCTGTAATAGGGAGTTTCTTTTCCTTAATGTTCGCCCTGTCTTTATTATTGTTAGGTACGGGCGGCGGACTCTCCTGCTCTGGTCCCACTTGCAGATGGCAGTCTCTGGAACATGCGGGGCTTTCTCCTCCTCCTTCCCCTTGTTCTGCTTCTGGAGGTTTCTTTGTGGAATGGCAGTGTCTGGGATCGCACTCAACAGTTTCTCCCTCAGTAAGTGAAATATGTTATACATTTTGTAGTTGCCTCATAGGCCAGTGCAAGAGTCACACAGGTACCCAAACCCTCTAAGGATGCCTTCAAATACTTAACGTCCACCCCATCTCATAAATAAGAATAATAAAGTAAGAATAATAGCCATGGTACTCTCTCCTGGCTAGTAGGCTCAATGTACTTAGCACTGAATCAGATCAAGGCTTATGCTAGGCCTTGTTGGCTTCATTCTTAAAGTAAGCTGCTTAGGCCTTACTTCTCCCTCTCTCTTTCTCTCTGCAGACCTCACCAACTGACCTTGAACATGTAGGTCTTTGTTCTCTTATACCCTAGCCACAAGAAGTGGGGGCGGGGCCTCGATCTCCGATCTTTGACTTGTCCATAGATGTGGTCAGTGAAGTTTCCAATTAACCGGCTATGGCCCTCGCAAGAGTGGATTGTGAGCAGACAGCCCATGCTGTGTATGTACGATTCGCACCTTCTTGTATGAATGTCCTATGGAAGCCTGAAACAAGAGAACAAATTACCTATAGTCCCAGGTCAACTGCTATTCAACACTTTCTCCCTGGATAACAGTTTCAATGGTTATCTTACTAACATACCAAACTGCTTTTTGTCACTGCAGCCCAGCCTTTCCCTATGTTAAAAACAGCCAGCAGAAGGCTGCCTCTTTGTGAATTAACCTTCATCAGCCCAAACCTGAGTTCATATCAGAAATATGCTATAGCTTAAAACAAAAATCCCTCCAAGGTCAAATAGGCAACAATCACAAATCATGACACCCCTATTGGTCAAGCAGCATGCCAACACTCACACTACATGAAGAATGGCCGTTTGGGTGAGCCACTGGAAGCCACCTGGCACCCATGTTATAAGCACACGGCCGACTATTAGTGTGCTGACCCCCCCTGGTTGTGGCCCACAGTGGGGTCCATAATTGTGAGTTTGCCGAGTTTGGGGGGTGGGGGGGGGGGGGGGATTAAGAATTTGCCTTACAAGGGGAGATGAATTAATTTAAATGGGTGTTGGCCACTTAAAGGCAAGTAACCCCATAGAGGGATAAAAATATTGGGAGCCTTTACAATGATTGCTTAAATCTTGAATGTATATTTCAGCCTTTGCAAAGGTTGTTTGGGTAACAAAAATGCCTGGCAAATTTAGTGTCTGGCACAATAAATGTGGAGACAGGAAACTGAATTTGTGGCCAAATGATGGAGCAGCGCAGTCCTCCAGCCCCCATTTGATGACTGGTGAGGTGGAGGTGGAGCAACAGCAAGGAAGGTGGCCCTAGAACTTCAGAATATCCTCCCACAGGACAGCACTGAAAATCTACTCTAACACCTTCAGAAGAGAAGGATGAGAGGAAAGAAAATTAGCAGGAAAAGGAAGCAATTAGAAAGACAAGTGAGGGTGCTGTTGTGGATAAAGAAAGAGAGAACTTGCACTTCTACAGCGCCTTTCACAACCTCGGATGTTCCAAAGCGCTTCACGGCCAATGAAGGACTTATGAAGTATAGTCACTGTTGTAATATTGGCAGTCAATTTGTGCACAGCAAGGTTCCACAAACAACAATGAGGTAAATGACCAAATGATGTGTATCAGTGGTGTTGGTTGAGGGATAAATGTCGGACAGGACATTTGAAGAGCTGCCCTTCCCTACTTCCAATAGTGCCTTGGGATCTTTTACGTCTACCTGAAAAGGCAGATGGGGCCTCGGTTTAACGTCTCATCCAAAAGAAGGCATCTCTGACAGTGCAGCACTCCCTCAGTACTGCACTGGGGTGTCAGCCTAAATTATGCCCTTAAGTCCTGGAGTGGGGCTTGAACCCGTGACCTTCTTGACTCAGAAGATGAGAGTGCTATCACTGAGCAAAGGCTGACACCTTAGGATACAGACAGTCAGAGGAAACTTCCACAGGCATCTGGGCTACGGAGGGCAAAAATCAGCCAGGATCCCTGCTTATTATCCAGGGAACCCTGCTGGAAAATGAGTAAGTGTCTATGGGTGTGTGCGGACATCAGATGAGGAGAGGGTCAGGCTTGTGAATTAACCTTTATCGGCCCGAAGCTGAGTTCATATCAGAAACACGTTATAGTGTAAAACAAAAACCATCCCTTGGTCAAACAGCCAATAATCCTGAATCATGATACGCCCTCATCAAACAGCCTGCCAACATTAACTGCCTAGGTTCACATATGACCAAATGGATGGCAAGCACTCATGGAATCCTACCCCAAGCGTCAATTGGCACCTTCAGAAGCAAACTTATATTAAACCTGTGTTACTGTGTTCTTATTCACACAGTAGTACCTCATACAGTTTCCTTTAAAAGTACATGGGCTCTAATGTACTTCACTATTTGCCAATTCAGTAACAGCAGAATCGGTTTTGATTAATTTAGTACCTTGAATCTATTTCTATTTTCCTCCAGAGTTTGAATGGATCCCAACAAGAGTTCGAACTTCTGTTGCAATGATTAGCAACTTTCTTTACAGCTTTGGTCAACTACTCCTGGCTGGTATAGCGTATGGAATCCAAGATTGGCGTTGGCTTCAGTTCACAGTATCTGTCCCATTTTTCGTCTTCTTCCTTTATTCTTGGTAAAGTCAAACACTATTGGTCTCTTTTACAGATTGTATCAAAAATCATATATTTATCTACCTGGAGCTAGAGCAGTACATTAGGGAAAGGTTAGAAGGGATGCTGAAAGAGATAAATAGCTAAATGATGCAAGGAACAATAATATATGGGCCTTAAAAACCACATATGAGGATTTGCTTAAAACTCAAAAGATAGGAGATGTAAAGTAATGTTCTCTGGTATATCTCCAATATTTGGGAAAGGAGGGGAGTTCATCAGAAATATTGAAGAGGCAAATGAGTGACTGGCAGCATGGTGTGAGTACAATAATGCTACCTTCATAAATAACTGGGAATCCTTCCAGAAGAAAAAGGATTGTGAGAGGAGAGACGTGTCATGAAGTCGGGACAAAGAGACTGACAGGGAACCAATAAGTCGATACCATGGGATGTAGAAAGCTACTCTGGTGAGACATCTGTAATGTTAAAAAAAAATCAAAGTTAACACTAGGTGTATGCTGTAGACTGCCAGGCCAACATAAGAAAGTTAACGCTAGGTGTATGCTGTAGACTGCCAGGCCAACATAAGAAAGTTAACACTAGGTGTATGCTGTAGACTGCCAGGACAACATAAGAAAGTTAACACTAGAGTATGCTGTAGACTGCCAGGACAACATAAGGAAGTTAACACTAGGTGTATACTGTAGACTGCCAGGACAACATAAGAAAGTTAACACTAGTGTATGCTGTAGACTGCCAGGACAACATAAGGAAGTTAACACTAGAGTATACTGTAGACTGCCAGGACAACATAAGGAAGTTAACACCAGTGTATACTGTAGACTGCCAGGCCAACATAAGAAAGTTAACACTTGGTGTATGCTGTAGACTGCCAGGCCAACATAAGAAAGTTAACGCTAGGTGTATGCTGTAGACTGCCAGGCCAATATAAGAAAGTTAACACTAGTGTATACTGTAGACTGCCAGGACAACATAAGGAAGTTAACACTAGTGTATACTGTAGACTGCCAGGCCAACATAAGGAAGTTAACACCAGTGTATACTGTAGACTGCCAGGCCAACATAAGGAAGTTAACACTAGTGTATACTGTAGACTGCCAGGACAACATAAGAAAGTTAACACCAGTGTATACTGTAGACTGCCAGGACAACATAAGAAAGTTAACACTAGTGTATACTGTAGCCTGCCAGGACAACATAAGGAAGTTAACACTAGTGTATGCTGTAGACTGCCAGGACAACATAAGAAAGTTAACACCAGTGTATACTGTAGACTGCCAGGCCAACATAAGGAAGTTAACACTAGTGTATACTGTAGACTGCCAGGACAACATAAGAAAGTTAACACCAGTGTATACTGTAGACTGCCAGGACAACATAAGAAAGTTAACACCAGTGTATACTGTAGACTGCCAGGACAACATAAGAAAGTTAACACCAGTGTATACTGTAGACTGCCAGGCCAACATAATTAAGTTAACACTAGTGTATACTGTAGACTGCCAGGACAACATAAGAAAGTTAACACTAGAGTATGCTGTAGACTGCCAGGCCAACATAAGAAAGTTAACGCTAGAGTATACTGTAGACTGCCAGGCCAACATAAGAAAGTCAACACTAGTGTATACTGTAGACTGCCAGGACAACATAAGAAAGTTAACACCAGTGTATACTGTAGACTGCCAGGACAACATAAGAAAGTTAACACCAGTGTATACTGTAGACTGCCAGGACAACATAAGAAAGAGAACAATTTGCTCTATGAAGAGATAAGAAGGCTATGTAAAAACGGAAAAAATATTTTAATGGGCGTCTTCAATCAACCAAACATTAAGTAGGGGATCCCAAGTGGTTTGGAGTCAGAGCTGACCCAGTGTGCCAAGCAAGTTTTGAGAGGCAATGCTCATCTTGTATTTGTAAATGACCCAGAAAATGCACAGCAAATGGAAGTCGTAGCAGCTTGGGAGTCAGAAATACCTAAGACCAGGAGACAGGTACATGACTTTAAAAGGGCTAAATTCAAGGAATTGAAGGAAACATTAGCAAATAAATCGAGGTACCCAAGTGGTTTTGGCATCCTTGGATCTGTACCCCAGTGTGAGTCAGGGCCTTACAGACAGGGAAGAAAATTAGGTTGAAAGTATAGGGGTGTATGTCTGACAGTGAAAAGCTTTGTAAGTAAAATCTCAACCACAAAACATTGGATGAGCTAAAAATGAAAATCATTTAGTTTCAAGTTGAAATTCTCACCTTTGCTTTTGAGAAATCAAAATTGCTTCCATGCAACATTATTTAACAGTCTCTCTAAATACGATACAGTCCATTGTATTTAATAAAAGGCATTCCTGATGGCTCGGTGGGTGTGATGGTACTGGTGCTGAGCCAAGAAGGTCCTAGCTTTAATCCTCATTCTGTGCTGAATTGTCTGAGCTCATCTGGGCCACCTGTAGGAGTGCGAGCTACAACTAGTCTTAGTATTCCTGGGCTAGGAAGGGGAAAAAGCAGCCAGGTTTCCTCTTTTGATCCACTGACCCTCTGCTGGACAATGGGTTGGCCAAAAAGACTGGGCTCGTTTGAATAGCCTCTGAAGACCCATTGCCTAAGGTTACAAATGCAGAATGGCCACTTGGGCTAGGATCCAGAGGGCTTATAGAACTGTACCCCAGCATGAGCAGAGATAAAGTAAAGGGGATTTTTTTAAAAAGAAAGCATGGAATGAGAAAAGGCCATTTAGTCCATTGAACCCACTCCTTCCAACCTACTAAGTCGAATTTGTACTGCCATGGACCTTAAGGAATCTGTTGAGTAAAATGAGTAACCACAGGCAAATCTTCCAAGATGAACAACTCTGAAATTTTACTGACCCCCCCCCCCGTCCCCGTACTTAACCAAGTGAAAACTCCAGTATATTAATCTGATCTTACAAGCTACACTCTTCAACCCTGACCACCACAATCTACAAGTGTGATATTCTCATGGTCCCATAGGAATGGAGCCAAAGGACATAAGAAAAGTCAGAGATAAGAAAGGCCATTCAGCCATCAAAGCTCAGTGCTCTGGTATTGAGATACTTTGGCCATTTTGTCAGGGCTGTATTTAGATGAAACCAACTCAGACTTTATTTGCCCTTGGGTACAGCAAAGTAACATTATTCAACTGTATTTACAGCAGTAAAACCACACAGACTGGAAATTCTGAGCTTCAATCCCTGGCGTGTGCTGAACTAGTTGATTTAATCTAAGGCAACAGGGACACTACAATCGGCCACAGTGCCACTGGGCTTTGGAGAAAATGAAATATTATCCAGGCTTCCTAGTGCTGGTCACCTTCTCTGAGCCATGCCAGAAAGCTCATGAATGTCGATGTCGAGTGAGGTTAGAATCGGGTTTAGCTGGGATGCCCCCATGACCAGCATTCACTGTCAGTGCTCACACATGAAGATCGATTACTTGCATGAGACTGCAGGAGGCTTCTGGCACCTGTACAACCATACTCCACAATGAGTCGCCAATTTCAGGAGCGTCTGGGAGAAGGAAGAAAATTGGGAAAACAAGGGAAGTCCTGTAGGATGAAATAGTACTGAGAATCTATCGTATCTCATTATAGCAATGAAGTTTAATTAGCGATTAATGCAACTCCAATACTACACTGTACTGCTGAATTATCCTAAATTATCTGAGAGATCTTTTATTGTTGAGGTTCTATTCCTAATTATCCTGGTCATTTTCATAGGTGGTTCCCAGAGTCTGCTCGTTGGCTCATTCTAAATGACAAGGCTGATGTGGCTCTGAAACAGCTCAAGAGGGTGGCAAAACTGAACGGAAAGGAGGCAGAAGGGGAAAAACTCACCACTGCAGTAAGTGCTGATGTTAAAAGAAATGCTTTACACTTACTCACCCCGCTCGGTGCACCATGGAACTGGTGTTTTTAATCTCTTTACACAGTGAAGGTAATAGGATGACACCATTTTTTCTACTGACATTCTTGGGCTCCTCTCTGAAGACATCACACTTCAGAGTGTCAAAAGTAATAAACAGAAAGGGGCAAGTGGTTTCTTCTGACCTGGAGCCAGGAATATACAAGCACCTGCCAATGTGTAAACTTCCCTCACTAACAGTAGCTAACCATAGGATATCGGTCAATTGACCTTGGGATGCTCCTATATACAGCAATTGGACTTTGCAGTCTTAAAGGAATAGGCTCAGTTAAGCATATCTGCACCTTAGCAACAGAATAATACATTGTGTGTTACATGATATAATATTCCTCTCCTTGTAAAACAGCATATCTTCTGACCTACTGTAGACAACACAACAGGGAGGACTGCTAGCATATAAGTATATGCATAATAATATCATACTTGTAATGATGTAGTAGATTAAGAAAATATCCACAACTATGGCGCTATTAACTCAATCTCCTCTGGCCTCGAATAGAACTCCACATCCCCTCCATAACTAAACTGCCTCCAAGAAGCTTTGTTTTCTCATTCATGGCAAACATTTCTTTCCCTCAACAACTCTTAGTTCTCCATAAAACCCAAATACGTTCAAGACTAGAATACTGTTCCTGTATTGGGGAGGTTCTCCAACATCTCTGTCACCCTCCTGACAGGATACACGAAAAAATGTAATCTGAGAAGCAGTTTCCCTTTTACCTCTGACCTTTCTTCTCTCTGACTTTATCGATATTATTGCCGTTACTTTCCTGAACTTTCCTCTCTTGTTCTTTCTAAACCTACAAATACGATGCCTTGCATCCTTTTCCTCTCTTCTTGCGGGTGGGTCGGTAAACAGAGGACACCGACTTAAAATAATTGACAAAAGAATTAGAGGGGAGAGGAGGTGAAATTTCTTTACACATTCTCACTATGTTGAAAACTACACTCAATTTACAGTCTCTGATTCTAATTATTTTTTTCCACTGCTTCATCATTGTCTTTATCTTCATCTCCCTCAGTCTTTCCATGCTACTCCAATCTGAAGGGGTTTAAAACCACTCCTTTTTGAATTACATTATCTTCTCTTTTACTCTTCCACCTTGGTGGTGTCCTATACAATGGACTTTGGTCTTACGCCCATGTTTTTCAATAAAGGAAAGCTTTTTATAGAACTCGTCAGTTCTTCTAATTGTATCTGATAGATCAAATTCTAAATAAGACTAAGTCACGGATCTATCCGAGTTGAGGAGCTGGAGTCCGAGCTGCAGACATTGCGAGACATCAGGGAGGGAGAAAGTTACCTGGACCTTTTGCTCCAGGAGGCTGCCACATCCCTTAGATTAAATACTTTAGAATTGACACGTGGTCAGGGACAGGAGGGTGTGACTGCGAGTGAGGCAGGTACGGGGATCCAGGAGGTAGTATTGCAGGAGCCTCAGTCCTTGCACTTGTCCAATAGATTCGAGGTTCTTGCAACCCTTGTGGACAAGTGCAGGGACTGCAGGGAGGACGAGCAAACTGACCACGGCACCGTGGTACAGGAAGCCGTTCAAGTGGGGGGAGTAAAAAGGAAGGTGGTTGTAGTAGGCGACAGTATAGTTAGGGGGATAGACACTGTTCTCTGCAGCCAGGAGCATGAGTCCCGAAGGTTATGTTGCCTACCCCGATGCCAGGGTAAACGACATCTCCTCCGGGCTGGAGAAGAACTTGGAGTGGGAGGGGTAGGATCCAGTTGTTGTGGTCCACGTAGGTACCAACGACATAGGTAGGACTAAGGAAAAGGTTCTGCTGAGAGAGTTTGAGCAGCTAGGGACTAAATTAAAAAGCAGAACCACAAAGGTAATAATCTCTGGATTATTACCTGAGCCACGAGCAAATTGGCATAGGGTCAATAGGATCAGGGAGATGAATGCGTGGCTCAAAGATTGGTGTGGGAGAAGTGGGTTTCGATTTGTGGGGCACTGGCACCAGTACTGGGGAAAGAGAGAGCTGTTTCGTTGGGACTGACTACACCTGAACCATGCTGGGACCAGAGTTCTAGCGAATCGAATAACTAGGGGGCTTTAAACTAAATAAGGGGGGGGGGGGGGAGGGTCCCGGTGGAGAGAAATCTAGAATGCTAATGAGAAAAGACAAGGAAGCAGTGCAGGAAAGTGATGGGGTAAGGATAACCAGATTGTGTCAGGAAGGGGCAGAGCGTACAAACAAAAGAGTGCACTAACAAATAGGGTCCGGGTAAGAAAAAATAGTAATAAGTCAAATAGGGCCATAGTACAAAAAAATGTTAAAAAGACAAATCTAAAGGCACTGTATCTGAATGCACAAAGCATTCGTAATAAGGTAGACAAATTAACAGCGCAAATAGATGTAAACGGATACGATATAATTGCGATTACGGAGACATGGCTGCAGGGTGACCAAGGCTGGGACCTGAATATCCAAGGATATTCGATATTTAGGAAGGACAGGCAAAAAGGAAAAGGAGGTGGGATGGCGTTGTTAGTAAAGGATGAAATCAGAGCAATAGTGAGAAAGGATATTGGCTCAGAAAATCATGATGTAGAATCAGTCTGGGTGGAGCTAAGAAGCACCAAGGGGCAGAAAACGTTGGTGGGAGTTGTCTATAGGCCTCCAAACAGTAGTGGTAATGTAGGGGATGGCATCAAACAGGAAATTAGAGATGCATGTAACAAGGATACTACAGTAATCATGGGTGACTTTAATCTACATATAGACTGGGCAAACCAAATTAGCAATAATACTGTGGAGGATGAATTCCTGGAGTGTGTACGAGATGGTTTTTTAGACCAGTACGTTGAGGAGCCAACTAGGGAACAGGCTATCCTGATTGGGTATTGTGCAATGAGAAGGGGTTAATTAATAATCTTGTTGTACTGGGTCCTTTAGGGAAGAGTGAGCATAACATGATAGAATTCTTCATTAAGATGGAAAGTGAAGTAGTCCAATCCGAAACTAGGGTCCTAAATCTAAACAAAGGAAACTACGAAGGTATGAGGAGTGAGTTGGCTATGATAGATTGGGGAGTTTCATTAAAAGGCATGACGGTGGATAGGCAATGGCTAACATTTAAGGAACGAATGTATGAATTGCAACAGTTATACATTCCTTTCTGGCGCAAAAACACAAAAGGAAAAGCGGCTAACAAAAGAAATTAAGCACAGTATTAGATCCAAAGAGGAGTCATATAAAGTTGCCAGAAAAAGTAGCACGCCTGAGGTTTGGGAGCAGTTTAGAATTCAGCAAAAAAGGACCAAGAGATTGATTAAGAGGGGAAAAATAGAGTATGAGAGTAAACCTGCAAGGAACATAAAAGCGGACTGTAAAAGCTTCTACAAATATGTAAACAGAAAATGATTAGTGAAGACAAATGTAGGTCCCTTACAGTCAGAAACGGGAGAATTTATAATGGGGAACAAGGAAATGGCAGAGCAATTAAACAAATACTTTGGTTCTATCTTCATGGAAGAGGACACAGATAACTTCCCAGAAATGCTAGGGAACCAAGGGTCTAGTGAGAAGGAGGAATTAAAGGAAATTAGTATTAGTAAAAAAATAGTGCTGGAGAAATTAATGGGACAAAAAGCCGATAAATCCCCAGGGCCTGATAATCTGCATACCAGAGTACTAAAAGAGGTAGCCATGGAAATAGTGGATGCATTGGTTGTCATCTTCCAAAATTCTATAGATTATGGAACAGTTCCTGCAGATTGGAGGGTGGCAAATGTAACCCTGCTATTTAAAAAAGGAGAGAGAGAGAAAACAGGGAACTACATCAGTAGTAGGGAAAATGCTAGAGTTTATTATAAAGGATGTGATAACAGGACACTTAGAAAATATCAACGTGATTAGACAAAGTCAACATGGATTTATGAAAGGGAAATCATGTTTGACAAACCTACTGGAGTTTTTTGAGGATGTAACTGGTAGAATAGATAAGGGAGAACCAGTGGATGTGGTATATTTGGGTTTTCAGAAGGCCTTTGATAAAGTCCCACATAAGAGGTTAGTGTGCAAAATTAAAGCACATGGGATTGGGGGTAATATACTGGCATGGATTGAAAATTGGTTAACAGACAGGAAACAGAGAGTAGGAATAAATGGGTCTTTTTCAGGGTGGCAGGCGGTGACGAGTGGGGTACCGCAGGGATCAGTGCTTGGGTCCCAGCTATTCACAATATATATATCAATGATTTGGATGAGGGAACCAAATGTAATATTTCCAAGTTTGCTGACGACACAAAACTAGGTGGGATTGTGAGTTGTGAAGAGGATGCAAAGAGGCTTCAAGGCGATTTAGACAAGTTGAGTGAGTGGGCAGATACATGGCAGATGCAGTATAATGTGGATAAATGTGAAGTTATCCACTTCGGTAGGAAAAACAGAAAGGCAGAGTATTATTTAAATGGTGATAGATTGGGAAATGTTGATGTACAAAGGGACCTGGGTGTCCTTGTACACCAGTCACTGAAAGCAAACATGCAGGTGTAGCAAGCAGTTAGGAAGGCAAATGGTATGTTGGCCTTCATTGCAAGAGGATTTGAGTACAGGAGCGAGGATGTCTTACTACAGTTATACAGGACCTTGGTGAGACCACACCTGGAGTACTGTGTGCAGTTTTGGTCTCCTTACCTAAGAAAGGATATACTTGCCATAGAGGGAGTGCAGCGAAAGTTCACCAGACTGATTCCTGGGATGGCAGGACTGTCGTATGAGGAGAGATTGGGTCGACTAGGCCTGTATTCACTAGAGTTTAGAAGAATGAGAGGGGATCTCATTGAAACGTATACAATTCTGACAGGGCTAGACAGACTGGATTCAGGGAGGATGTTTCCCCTGGCTGGGGGGTCTAGAACGAGGGGTCACAGTCTCAGGATACGGGATAGGACATTTAGGACTGAGATGAGGAGAAATTTCTTCACTCAGAGGGTGGTGAACCTGTGGAATTCTCTACCACAGAAGGTTGTGGAGTTCTAGTCACTGAATATATTTAAGGAGATAGATAGATTTCTAGACACAAAAGGCATCAAGAGGTATGGGGAGAGAGCGGGAACATGGTATTGAGATAGAGGATCAGCCATGATCATATTGAATGGCGGAGCAGGCTTGAAGGGCCGAATGGCCTACTCCTGCTCCTATTTTTGTATGTTTCTATCACATGGTTGAATACTGTAATGAAAGGGACATGCTTCGTATTGATGTTGTGTCATATCATTGTGTGCGTTCCACAGATTCTCAAGTCAAATATGAAAAACAAGCAGTCAGATACCAATAAAAAGCACAGTGTACTGGATCTGTTCTGGACACCTGCCATGCGCAAGATAACCTGTTGTACCATGCTTCTTTGGTAAGTTATTGATGAATGAGTTCTTTTACCTAGGTTATCAAATTTGCATAATGAGTTCTCTTAACTAGGTTATCAAGTGGTGGCCATGAGTGGATGATGCCAGTGGAAATAATGGAGCAGGAAGAAAAGGAAGAGGGACATCCAGGAAAAGACCGAGAGTGTTACAAGTTGATTGGCTGGCCCTGATATTGCAGTCCTCTTGCCCAGGAGAAAGGCAGGTGGAGCATATCATAAGTTGGTGGGCTGATGGACCAGTCGCAACCCGAGCATAGACCCTAGCAGGGCTTTGCGCCAGGAATCAGAGGTGCAGCTACTGGCCTCAGACCTGCAGCTGTGGGCCCGTCCACTGGCCTCAGAGCTTTCTTGGTACTGTTGGAGCAAAGCAGCTTGAAGGCTCAAGGAACTGGTGCATCCTTGAAAATGAAAGCTCAAACTTACCTTTTGGGTCCTCTTTGCCTGGCACCCTTAGATGCGCTGATCTGAGAGGATTGCAGGTGCAAGGCTTCACGCCAGCTTCTTGGGACGTCACTGGAAGTGGACACTCGCTGGTCATACTGAGAAAAAATTGAGGGGGGAGTGTCAGCAAAGCTTCCTCCGACCTAATTTCCATGATTATGTTGGGTTTGTGCTTGTCTGTGGAAGCCTACTTTTGAAATCATGAGGCAATATAAAGGGGGTGTTTAATGAACCTTCCTCTTCTATAGAGAGGAACATTGGGACCACTTGCTCTGAAGCTATATTAGTGATTGAATAGAAGACTACGACTGAGAAGATGCAGGAAAAATGCATCCACAGAAATAATTTTGACATGTTCATATTCTGATTCTTCTTTTTGCTGCAACAGGTTTTCAACGAGCCTTGCATATTATGGATTAGCGATAGACCTACAAGGATTTGGAGTTGATATTTACCTCATCCAGTTGATTTTTGGAGCTGTCGACATTCCAGCAAAACTTTTTGCTTTTGTTTCCCTGAGTCTGATAGGCAGACGGTTCACGCAAGGCACTTCTCTTATACTGGCAGGGAGCATTATTCTGGCTAACATCTTTATCCCAAAAGGTAAGGGTTTATATTTACATATCTTCTCTTTTCCCCCCAAAAGGGAAAAGTTCAGCTCTGTCCCCCAGGACTAGGGAATGGAAAATTCAGTCAGGGTTCCTGCTCCTGATCCCTATGCATGACCCCCTGCCCAAAGGGTGCTTGTCTGTAGATGTTAGGAAGAAAAGAAAGAACTTGCATTTCAGTGTCTTTCACCACCTCAGGACGTCCCAAAGCGCTTTACAGCCAATGAAGTACTTCTGAAGCGTAGTCACTGTTGTAATGTAAGGAAACGCGGCAGCCAACTTGAGCACACAAACAATGAAATAAATGACTGGATCATCTGTTTTAGGTGTAAGTTGAGGGATAAATAAGGTTGTTTGATAACCAATGTCCCAGTACTGTGCATTGTCGTACTCACTGTCCCAGTGCTTTAGGTTATGTTATACCTAATGACGCAGCCCTGTACAATGTGTTATACGCAGGATGTTAAATTGGTTAGCCCCCAAAAATGGGCGCGGGGATCGCGATGTGCGATTAACCTGCGCCCGTTCAGTGGAATGCAGGCAGCTCGCCAACTTCGTGCTGCGTGCTAATTATAATGATTTCCACGTGCAGCCAGCGCTACTGTTCATTGGCTGCATGCATCAGTGGGGGGCCCAATATCGTTACTAACTTTGCACTACTTAAAGCTGAAGCAAAATACTGCGGATACTGGAAATCTGAAATTAAAACAGAAAATGCTGGAAATACTCAGCCGGTCAGGCAATATCTGTGGAGAGAGAGACAGAGTTAATGTTTCCGTTAACTCTGTTTCTATCTCCACAGATGCTGCCTGACCTGTTGAGTATTTCCAGCATTTTCAGTTTTTATTACTACTTAAAGCTAGCCTGCAATACTTAAAGCTAGCCTGCACCACGTGAAGGGGAGGTGCATTGTGGCTGGAGCAGGTGCTGGTAGTCATTCTACAAGTGAATCTGACCTGGGGAAGAGTGAAGGATGGCTGACCATGGGAGAGCGCGAGCACCCAGGTTTTTGGACGCTGCGCTGGAGGTCTTGGTGGAGTAAGTGGAAAGGAGGCGAGATGTCTTGTATCCTCTGGGAGGCAGGAGGCCCTCCAGACACATGATGAGAAGGCAGTGGGAACAGATAGCTGCCGAGGTCAATGCCAGGAGCTTAGTCCCAAAGACCTGGGTGCAGTGCTGTAAGAAGTTCAATTACCTCATACGAGTGGTCATCTTCAAATGCAATATCCTACCATCTGCACCACAAGCCTCACACACTGCCCAATGCACCACACCCCCAGCACTCACCTACCAATAATCTCAACCTATCACCATTCATACCTCACAATCAAAGCTTCACTTCACCCTCACAACCTTACACTTTTGCAAGCCTCACACCCACATCTCACAGCTTGAACGCACTGCCAGCTATTCAACTATGACAGTCACATCACCCAAACATATTGCACGACACTCACTGACACACTTCCCTCTCTCTTGCAGGAGAAGGTGGCGTCAGAGAGCGAGGTCGCACATGAGTTCTGCTGCAAAGTACTCAGATGAGGACTTCGATGGGCCAGGCTACAGAAAAAGGCCGATGGGTGTACACAACAAAATGCTTGGTGCATTGGAAAGCCTGCGTTCAATGTCAAGGAGCATGGAGGAGTCCAGCACCAATTTGGCACAGGGCTTTGAGCAGAGCTTGGAGCCTATCCTTTCCAGCAAGGAACTAGTGGCCAACTCCATCAACACACTTGTGGAACCAACCATGATGCAGCATCTGATTGCCGATGTCTCAGCTTCCATTGCAGCACAAGCAGCAGCCATTCAACGTCTGGGTGCTGCAGTGGAAGCTCAGACTGCTGCCATCATGGCTCTGGATACCAGTGTTGAATCGGGCTCCAGGGTGTCACAGCAGTCCGGCAATCTGTCCTCCAACAGATTACTAGGATTGCTGAATTGCCGCCCCGGAAGAGTGGCAGTGGCTCCATGGAGCACGAACCTGCCGTCCTCTCTCAGGATGACAGCATTTGTGCTCACACCCTTGCTACTCCGTCAGTGCCCTTGCTGTTGCCTGTCAGCCAGCCCATGCCGAGATGGTGCAGTCTGAAGCTGGGCCTTCTAGGCCCAGAGCAGCTCAAGGTCATCCTCCAAGGCCAGTGGTCTCCTCCACTGAAAGTCAGCAGCTTTCCACCAGCCATGCCGCAGCCACTGGGGTAGCACCTCATAGGAGCACTAGAACAGGCAAAGGCACATGGAAGACAGCCACTAAGGGAATGCACAAGGGTGATTAGTTTATTTCTGTATGCAATATGGTGTGATTTAGTTTGTAAATTTGGATTCGAATGTGTATTTTGTGTTGGCATTTATTTTTGCATTCTGGGCAAGAGGACGCAATGACAGAGGGAAGGTAAGGAGTGTGGGACTGTTGGTGAATGGGGAGTGGGGTTGAGATTACTGGTATCGCTCTTGAATTAGTTGTTCACGCACTGCCCGGGCAGAAAGGGGCTGTCGAGGATGCAGCCTCCCTTCCTCTTCCTCGTCCTCCTCTTCCGCATCCTCGTGTTCCTGCTCCACAGCTTCTCGCCTGATAGGTGGTGGCAAAAGCTGTTCCCTCATGATGACAAGGTTGTGCAGCATACCACCATAAAGCTTGAGACCCATTCAGCTGAGTAGTGCAAGTCTCCTCCAGAGCAGTGCAGGCAGTGGAATCTTTGCTTCAGTACATCAATGGTTTGCTCTATCAGATTTCTTGTGGCAGCATTGCTTTCATTGTATGCCCGCTGCATGTGTGCATGGGTTGCAAACTGGAGTCATGAGCCATGTCGTCAGAGGATAGCCCTTGTCGTCCAGTAACCACCCTTTAGTTTGATGTGGTGGTTGAAATATAGCTGACACAGAGGACTGCCGCAGAATGAATGCATCGTAATTGCTGCCAGGATACAGGGCATAGACATGCATGATGTGCTGTCTATGGTTACATACCAGCAGCATGTTGAGGGAGTGGAATCCCTTTTGGTTCAGGTACATGGCAGAGTTGACATGAGGCGCATGCAAAGCAATATGCATGCAGTGAATGGCACCCTGCACCATAGGGAAGCCTCTTCTCTCTGGCAAGAGGGAATTAAATGAAATTATCTCTCTTGATGTTTCTAATATCTCCAGCAGCAGCCTGGAAGGAGCCTAACACATAAAAGTTTATAGCCACGGTCACCTTCACAGCCACTGGCAATTCGGTCCTTGCCCTGCTCTGAGGTTGGAGTTGTGGCTACAGCAGTTGGCAGATTTCAGCGAGGACCTGAGCACCTCCTTAGTGAAGCGCAAACGTCTCAAACATTGGCGTCGCTGAAGTTCAGGTAGGAGATTTGCTCCCTGAACACTCTGAGCGGATATGGCCTCCTGCTGAGAGCCATTCTCCACCTGCTCCCTCTTCTAGCAGCTTGTCCTCCTCTGCGTGGCCTCTGCTCATTCTCCCAGTCATGCTTAATTCCAAGATGAAGGAATACTTGTGCACCATGTCTGGGAGCAACTGGCTTGTGCAGAAGACTTGAAGTCAGCACCTACCACACCATCCCTGTAGACTTTTGAAACTTGAAACAACTATAGAAAGCACCCAAAACGTGTAGAATTGTAGCAACAGCAAGAAGAAATAAACCGGGAACTAAACTGCAAGTAGTTGATGATCCCTTTAAATAGCGCTGGTGGGCGTTCCTTCCTGCTGCTTAACATCGCGTTCAGCTGTGCAAGGTTAAGAAAGGGCGTAGGCTGGAGCGTGAAGCTGCAAAATGGCACGCTGATTGACGACATGATCTGCCTGCTCTGCATGCTTCCGGCAGACGTTAGGTGCGCACGCGCTAACCCCTTTAGCAAGATGGTGTCCGGTGCACTTCGTGTCAGAGGTAGGCGCGTGCATCATGGACGGCATATTGGAACCTTAAGGGCCTCGTAACGCCCAAAAAACGGGCGCTACCAAGCCTAATTTCACCCCCAGAATGTCCCAGGCCTGTGCATTGTGTTGGATCCAATATCCCAGCTCTGTACATTTTTAAAAATTTGTTCATGGGATGTGGGCGTCGCTGGCAAGGCCAGCATTTACTACCCATCCGTAATTGCCCCTGAGAAGGTGATAGTGAGCTGCGTTCTTGAACTGCTGCAGTCCGTGTGGTGAAGGTACTCCCACAGCGCTGTTAGGGAGGGAGTTCCAGGATTTTGACCCAGCGACGATGAAGGATCGGCGATATATTTCCAAGTCAGGATGGTGTGTAACTTGGAAGGGAACTTGGAGGTGGTGGTGTTCCCTAGCACCTGCTGCCCTTGTCCTTCTAGGTGGAAGAGGTCGCGGGTTTGGAAGGTGCTGCCGAAGAAGCCTTGGTGAGTTGCTGCAGTGCATCTTGTAGATGGTGCACACTGCAGCCACGGTGCGTGGTGGTGGAGGCAGTGAATGTTTGAGGTGGTGGATGAGGTGCCAATCAAGCGGGCTGCTTTGTCCTGGATGGTGTCGATCTTCTTGAGTATTGTTGGAGCTGCACTCATCCAGGCAAGTGGAGAGTATTCCATCACACTTCTGACTTGTGCCTTGTAGATGGTGGAAAGGCTTTGGGGAGTCAGGAGGTGAGACACTTGCCACAGTATACCCAGCCTCTGACCTGCTCTTGATGCCACAGTATTTGTGGCTGGCCCAGTTAAGTTTCTGGTCAATGGTTACCCCCAGGATGTTGATGGTGGGGGATTTGGCGATGGTAATGCCGTTGAATGTCAAGGGGAGGTAGTTAGACTCTCGCTTGTTGGAGATAGTTATTGCCTGGCACTTGTGTGGTGTGAATGTTACTTGCCACTTATCAGCCCAAGTCTGAATGTCGTCCAGGTCTTGCTGCATGCGGGCATGGACTGTTTCATTATTTGAGGAGTTGCGAATGGAACTGAACACAGTGAACATCCCCACTTCTGACCTTATGATGGAGGGAAGGTCATTGATGAAGCAGCTGAAGATGGTTGGGCCTAGGACACTGCCCTGAAGAACTCCTGCAGCGATGTCCTGGGGCTGAGATAATTGACCTCCAACAACCACAATGATCTTCCTTTGTGCTAGGTGTGACTCCAGCCAGCGGAGAGTTTTCCCCCTGATTCCCATTGACTTCAATTTTACTAGGGCTCCTTGATGCCACACTTGGTCAATTGCTGCCTTGACGTCAAGGGCAGTCACTCTCACCTCACCTCTGGAATTCAGCTCTTTTGTCCATGTTTGGACCACTGCTGTAATGAGGTCTGGAGCCGAGTGGTTTTGGCAGAACCCAAACTGAACATCAGTGAGCAGGTTGTTGGTGAGTAAGTGCCGCTTGATAGCACTGTCGACGACACCTTCCATCACTTTGGTGATGATTGAGAGTAGACTGATGAGACGGTAATTGGCTGGATTGGATTTGTCCTGCTTTTTGTGGACAGGACATTCCTGGGCAGTTTTCCACATTGTCAAGTAGATGCCAGTGTTGTAGCTGTACTGGAACAGCTTGGCTAGAGGCGTGGCCAATTCTGGAGCACAAGTCTTCAGCATTAACAGCCGGGATGTTGTTGGGGCCCATAGCCTTTGCTGTATCCAGCGCGCTCAGCCGCTTCTTGATATCACATAGAGTGAATCGAATTGGCTGAAGACTGGCTTCTGTGATGGTGGGGACCTCAGGAGGAGGCCGATATGGATCATCCACTCGGCACTTCTGGCTGAAGATGGTTGCAAACATTTCAGCCTTGTCTTTTGCACTCGCGTGCTGGGCTTCGCCATCATTGAGAATGGGGATATTCATGGAGTCTCCTCCTCCCGATAGTTGTTTAATGGTCCACCACCCTAAATTACTGGATGTGGCAGGACTGCAGAGCTTTGAACTGATCCGTTGATTGTGGGATAGCTTAGCTCTGTCTATAGCATGCTGCTTCCGCTTTTTAGCATGCATGTAGTCCTGTGCTGCAGCTTCCCCAGGTTGGTACCTTATTTTTAGGTACGCCTGATGCTGCTCCTGGCATGCTCTTCTACACTCCTCATTGAACCAGGGTTGGTCCCCTGGCTTGATGGAAATGATTGAGTGAGGAATATGCCGGACCATGAGGTTACAGATTGTGGTGGAATACAATTCTGCTGCTGCTGATGGCCCACAGTGCCTTATGGACGCCCAGTTTTGAGCTGCTAGATCTGTTCTGAATCTATCCCATGTATATGTCACACAACACAATGGAAAGTATCCTCAGTGTGAAGACGGGACTCGTCTCCACAAGGACTGTCACTGCTACCAATGCTGTCATGGACAGATGCACCTGTGACAGGTCGAGGTCAAGTAGGTTTTCCCCTCATGTTGACTCTCTCACCACCTGTCGCAGGCCCAGTCTGGCAGCTATGTCCTTCAGGACTCGGCCAGCTCGGTCGTGGTGCTACCGAGCCACGCTTGGTGATGGACATTGAAGTCTCCACCCAGAGTGCATCTGTGCTCTTGCTACCCTCAGTGCTTCTTTCAAGTGGTGTTCAACATGGAGGAGTACTGATTCATCAGCTGAGGGAGGGCAGGAATCAGCAGGAGGTTTCCTTGCCCATGCCTGACCTGAAGCCACGATACTTCATGGGGTCCGAGTCAATGTTGAGGATTTCCAGTCCCACGGCAACTCCCTCCCGACTGTATACTACTGTGCCGCCACCTCTGGTGGGTCTGTCCTGCCGGTGAGACAGGACATACGCAGAGAAGGTGATGGAGGAATCTGGGACATTGGCTGAAAGGTATGATCTGGTGAGTATGACTATGTCAGGCTGTTGCTTGACTAGTCTATGGAACAACTCTCCCAATTTTGGCACGTCCCCAGATGTTAGTAAGAAGGACTGGGTCGACGTACCGTGGTCGTGTCCGAAGCAGATGCCGGGTGGTCCGTCCGGTTTTATTCTTATTATTGGTTTTTGAAGCAGTTTGTTACAACTGAGTGGCTTGCTAGGCCATTTCAGAGGGCAGTTAAAAGTCAACCACATTGCTGTGGGTCTCACATACAGGCCAGCGGATTTCCTCCCCGAAAGGACATCAGTAAACCAGGTGGGTTTTTATGACAATCCAGCAGTTTCATGATCAACCATTACTGATACTAGCTTTTTATTCCAGATTTATTTCATGAACTGAATTTAAATTCCCCAGCTGCCGTGGTGGGATTTGAACTACACATCACCGGTCCAGGCCTCTGGTTACTAATCCAGTAATATAACCACTATGCTACATCCAATATCCCAGCCCTGTACATTGTATTATACCCCATGTCCCAGCCCTGTAGGTTATATTATACCCAATGTCCCAGCCCTGTAGGTTATATTATACCCAATGCCCCTACCCTGTAGGTTATATTATACCCAATGTCCCAGCCCTGTAGGTTATATTATACCCAACATCCAAGCCTGTAGGTTATATTATACCCAACGTCCCAGCCCTATAGGTTATATTATACCCAACGTCCCAGCCCTGTAGGTTATATTCTACCCAATGTCCCAGACCTGTAGGTTATATTATACCCAATGCCCCAGCCCTGTAGGTTATATTATACCCAATGTCCCAGCCCTGTAGGTTATATTATACTCAATGTCCCAGCCCTGTAGGTTATATTATACCCAATGTCCCAGCCCTGTAGGTTATATTATACCCAATGTCCCAGCCCTGCGGGTTATATTATACCCAACGTCCCAGCCCTGTAGGTTATATTATACCCAACGTCCCAGCCCTGTAGATTATATTATACCCAATGTCCCAGCCCTGTAGGTTATATTATACCCAATGTCCCAGCCCTGTAGGTTATATTATATATAATGTCCCAGCCCTGCGGGTTAGAAACATAGAAACATAGAAACTAGGAGCAGGAGTAGGCCATTCGGCCCGTCGAGCCTGCTCCAGCATTCAATACGATCATGGCTGATCATCCAAATCCAGGACCCTGTCCCTGCTTTCTCACACAGAATCCCCATCGAGCCTGCACCAACACATATCCCACCCTATCCCCGTAACCCAACGTATTTAATTCCCCCTAACATATCCCATCCTATCCCTGTAACCCCACATATTTAATCCCCCCCTAACACTAAGGGTCAATTTATCATAGCCAAATCAACCTAACCCGCACATTTTTGGACTGTGGGAGGAAACCGTAGCACCCGGAGGAAACCCACGCAGACACGGGGAGAATGTGCAAACTCCACACAGACAGTCACCCGAGGCCAGATTCGAACCTGGGTCTCTGGCGCTGTGAGGCACCAGTGCTAACCACTATGCCACCGTGACGCCCATATATTAGACCCAACGTCCCAGCCCTGTAGGTTATATTATACCCAACGTCCCAGCCCTGTAGGTTATATTATACCCAATGTCCCAGCCCTGTAGGTTATATTATACTCAATGTCCCAGCCCTACGGGTTATATTATACCCAATGTCCCAGCCCTGTAGGTTATATTATACTCAATGTCCCAGCCCTGTAGGTTATATTATACCCAATGTCCCAGCCCTGTAGGTTATATTATACTCAATGTCCCAGCCCTGTAGGTTATATTATACCCAATGTCCCAGCCCTGTAGGTTATATTATACCCAATGCCCCAGCCCTGTAGGTTATATTATACTCAATGTCCCAGCCCTGTAGGTTATATTATACCCAATGTCCCAGCCCTGTAGGTTATATTATACCCAATGACCCAGCCCTGTAGGTTATATTATACCCAATGTCCCAGCCCTGTAGGTTATATTATGCCCAACGTCCCAGCCCTGTAGGTTATATTATACCCAACGTCCCAACCCTGTAGGTTATATTATACCCAATGTCCCAGCCCTGTAGGTTATATTATGCCCAACGTCCCAGCCCTGTAGGTTATATTATACTCAATGTCCCAGCCCTGTAGGTTATATTATACCCAACGTCCCAGCCCTGTAGGTTATATTATACCCAACGTCCCAGCCCTGTAGGTTATATTATGCCCAACGTCCCAGCCCTGTAGGTTATATTATACTCAATGTCCCAGCCCTGTAGGTTATATTATACCCAACGTCCCAGCCCTGTAGGTTATATTATGCCCAACGTCCCAGCCCTGTAGGTTATATTGTACTCAATGTCCCAGCCCTGTAGGTTATATTATACCCAATGTCCCAGCCTGGTAGGTTATATGATACCCAATGTCCCAGTCCTGTAGGTTATATTATACCCAGTGCCCCAGCCCTGTAGGTTATATTATACCCAATGTCCCAGCCCTGTAGGTTATATTATACCCAATGTCCCAGCCCTGTAGGTTATATTATACCCAATGTCCCAGCCCTGTAGGTTATATTATACCCAATGTCCCAGCCCTGTAGGTTATATTATGCCCAACGTCCCAGCCCTGTAGGTTATATTATACTCAATGTCCCAGCCCTGTAGGTTATATTATACACAATGTCCCAGCCCTGTAGGTTATATTATACCCAACGTCCCAGCCCTGTAGGTTATATTATGCCCAACGTCCCAGCCCTGTAGGTTATATTATACCCAATGTCCCAGTCCTGTAGGTTATATTATACCCAGTGCCCCAGCCCTGTAGGTTATATTATACCCAATGTCCCAGCCCTGTAGGTTATATTGTACCCAATGTCCCAGCCCTGTAGGTTATATTATACCCAATGTCCCAGCCCTGTAGGTTATATTATACCCAATGTCCCAGCCCTGTAGGTTATATTATACCCAATGTCCCAGCCCTGTAGGTTATATTGTACCCAATGTCCCAGCCCTGTAGGTTATATTATACCCAATGTCCCAGCCCTGTAGGTTATATTATACACAATGCCCCAGCCCTGTAGGTTATATTATACTCAATGTCCCAGCCCTGTAGGTTATATTATACTCAATGTCCCATCCCTGTAGGTTATATTTAACCCAATGTCCCAGCCCTGTAGGTTATATTATACCCAATGTCCCAGCCCTGTAGGTTATATTATACCCAATGTCCCAGCCCTGTAGGTTATATTATACCCAATGTCCCAGCCCTGTAGGTTATATTATACCCAATGCTCCAGCCCTGTTGGTTATATTATACCCAATGTCCCAGCCCTGTAGGTTATATTATACCCAATGCCCCAGCCCTGTAGGTTATATTATACCCAATGTCCCAGCCCTGTAGGTTATATTATACCCAATGTCCCAGCCCTGTAGGTTATATTATACCCAATGTCCCAGCCCTGTAGGTTATATTATACCCAATGTCCCAGCCCTGTAGGTTATATTATACCCAATGTCCCAGCCCTGTAGGTTATATTATACCCAATGCCCCAGCCCTGTAGGTTATATTATACCCAATGTCCCAGCCCTGTTGGTTATATTATACCCAATGTCCCAGCCCTGTAGGTTATATTATACCCAATGCCCCAGCCCTGTAGGTTATATTATACACAATGTCCCAGCCCTGTAGGTTATATTATACACAATGTCCCAGCCCTGTAGGTTATATTATACACAATGTCCCAGCCCTGTAGGTTATATTATACCCAATGCCCCAGCCCTGTAGGTTATATTATACACAATGTCCCAGCCCTGTAGGTTATATTATACTCAATGTCCCAGCCCTGCAGGTTATATTATACTCAATGCCCCTGCCCTGTAGGTTATATTATACCCAATCCCCCAGCCCTGTAGGTTATATTATACACAATGTCCCAGCCCTGTAGGTTATATTATACCCAACGTCCCAGCCCTGTAGGTTATATTATGCCCAACGTCCTAGCCCTGTAGGTTATATTATACTCAATGTCCCAGCCCTGTAGGTTATATTATACCCAACGTCCCAGCCCTGTAGGTTATATTATACCCAACGTCCCAGCCCTGTAGGTTATATTATGCCCAACGTCCTAGCCCTGTAGGTTATATTATACTCAATGTCCCAGCCCTGTAGGTTATATTATGCCCAACATCCCAGCCCTGTAGGTATATATTATACTCAATGTCCCAGCCCTGTAGGTTATATTATACCCAATGTCCCAGCCTTGTAGGTTATATTATACCCAATGTCCCAGTCCTGTAGGTTATATTATACCAAGTGCCCCAGCCCTGTAGGTTATATTATACCCAATGTCCCAGCCCTGCAGGTTATATTATACCCAATGTCCCAGCCCTGCAGGTTATATTATGCCCAATGTCCCAGCCCTGTAGGTTATATTATACCCAATGTCCCAGCCCTGCAGGTTATATTATACCCAATGTCCCAGCCCTGCAGGTTATATTATGCCCAATGTCCCAGCCCTGTAGGTTATATTATACCCAATGTCCCAGCCCTGCAGGTTATATTATACCCAATGTCCCAGCCCTGTAGGTTATATTATGCCCAACGTCCCAGCCCTGTAGGTTATATTATACTCAATGTCCCAGCCCTGTAGGTTATATTACACCCAATGCCCCAGCCCTGTAGGTTATATTATGCCCAATGTCCCAGCCCTGCAGGTTATATTATACCCAATGTCCCAGCCCTGTAGGTTATCTTATGCCCAATGTCCCAGCCCTGCAGGTTATATTATACCCAATGCCCCAGCCCTGTAGGTTATATTATACCCAATGTCCCAGCCCTGTAGGTTATATTATGCCCAATGTCCCAGCCCTGCAGGTTATATTATACCCAATGTCCCAGCCCTGTAGGTTATATTATACCAAGTGCCCCAGCCCTGCAGGTTATATTGTACCCAATGTCCCAGCCCTGTAGGTTATATTATACCAAGTGCCCCAGCCCTGTAGGTTATATTATGCCCAATGCCCCAGCCCTGTAGGTTATATTATACCCAATGTCCCAGCCCTGCAGGTTATATTATACCAAGTGCCCCAGCCCTGTAGGTTATATTATACCCAATGCCCCAGCCCTGTAGGTTATATTATACCCAATGCCCCAGCCCTGTAGGTTATATTATACCCAATGCCCCAGCCCTGTAGGTTATATTATACCCAATGCCCCAGCCCTGTAGGTTATATTATGCCCAACGTCCCAGCCCTGTAGGTTATATTATACTCAATGTCCCAGCCCTGTAGGTTATATTACACCCAATGCCCCAGCCCTGTAGGTTATATTATGCCCAACGTCCCAGCCCTGTAGGTTATATTATACTCAATGCCCCAGCCGTGTAGGTTATATTACACCAAATGCCCCAGCCGTGTAGGTTATATTACACCCAATGCCCCAGCCCTGTAGGTTATATTATACACAATGTCCCAGCCCTGTAGGTTATATTATACTCAATGCCCCAGCCCTGTAGGTTGTATTATACCCAATGCCCCAGCCCTGTAGGTTATATTATACACAATGTCCCAGCCCTGTAGGTTATATTATACCCAATGCCCCAGCCCTGTAGGTTGTATTATACCCAATGCCCCAGCCCTGTAGGTTATATTATGCCCAACGTCCCAGCCCTGTAGGTTATATTATGCCCAACGTCCCAGCCCTGTAGGTTATATTATACCCAATGTCCCAGCCCTGTAGGTTATATTATACCCAATGTCCCAGCTCTGCAGGTTATATTATACCCAATGTCCCAGCTCTGTAGGTTATATTATACCCAATGTCCCAGCTCTGTAGGTTATATTTAACCCAATGTCCCAGCCCTGTAGGTTATATTATACACAATGTCCCAGTCCTGTAGGTTATATTATACTCAATGCCCCAGCCCTGTAGGTTATGTTATACCCAATGCCCCAGCCCTGTAGGTTATATTATACACAATGTCCCAGCCCTGTAGGTTATATTATACTCAATGTCCCAGCCCTGTAGGTTATATTATACACAATGTCCCAGCCCTGTAGGTTATGTTATACCCAATGCCCCAGCCCTGTAGGTTATATTATACTCAATGTCCCAGCCCTGTAGGTTATATTATACCCAATGCCCCAGCCCTGTAGGTTATATTATACACAATGTCCCAGCCCTGTAGGTTATATTTAACCCAATGTCCCAGCCCTGTAGGTTATATTATACACAATGTCCCAGTCCTGTAGGTTATATTATACTCAATGCCCCAGCCCTGTAGGTTATGTTATACCCAATGCCCCAGCCCTGTAGGTTATATTATACACAATGTCCCAGCCCTGTAGGTTATATTATACTCAATGTCCCAGCCCTGTAGGTTATATTATACCCAATGTCCCAGCCCTGTAGGTTATATTATACCCAATGCCCCAGCCCTGTAGGTTATATTATACCCAATGCCCCAGCCCTGTAGGTTATATTATGCCCAACGTCCCAGCCCTGTAGGTTATATTATACCCAATGTCCCAGCCCTGTAGGTTATATTATACCCAATGCCCCAGCCCTGTAGGTTATATTATGCCCAACGTCCCAGCCCTGTCGGTTATATTATACCCAATGCTCCAGCCCTGTAGGTTATCTTATGCCCAACGTCCCAGCCCTGTAGGTTATATTATACCCAATGTCCCAGCCCTGTAGGTTATATTATACCCAATGTCCCAGCCCTGTAGGTTATATTATACCCAATGTCCTACCCCTGTAGCTTATATTATACCCAATGCCCCAGCCCTGTAGGTTATATTATACCCAATGCTCCAGCCCTGTAGGTTATCTTATGCCCAACGTCCCAGCCCTGTAGGTTATATTATACCCAATGTCCCAGCCCTGTAGGTTATATTATACCCAATGTCCCAGCCCTGTAGGTTATATTATACCCAATGTCCCAGCCCTGTAGGTTATATTATACCCAATGTCCCAGCCCTGTAGGTTATATTATACCCAATGTCCCAGCCCTGTAGGTTATATTATACACAATGTCCCAGCCCTGTAGGTTATATTATACCCAATGTCCCAGCCCTGTAGGTTATATTATACCCAATGTCCCAGCCCTGTAGGTTATATTATACCCAATGTCCCAGCCCTGTAGGTTATATTATACCCAATGTCCCAGCCCTGTAGGTTATATTATACCCAATGTCCCAGCCCTGTAGGTTATATTATACCCAATGTCCCAGCCCTGTAGGTTATATTATACTCAATGCCCCAGCCCTGTAGGTTATATTATACCCAATGCCCCAGCCCTGTAGGTTGTATTATACCCAATGCCCCAGCCCTGTAGGTTATATTATACTCAATGTCCCAGCCCTGTAGGTTATATTACACCCAATGCCCTAGCCCTGTAGGTTATATTATACCCAATGTCCCAGCCCTGTAGGTTATATTATACTCAATGTCCCAGTCCTGTAGGTTATATTATACTCAATGCCCCAGCCCAGTAGGTTATATTATACCCAATGCCCCAGCCCTGTAGGTTATATTATACACAATGTCCCAGCCCTGTAGGTTATATTATACCCAATGTCCCAGCCCTGTAGGTTATATTATACTCAATGTCCCAGCCCTGTAGGTTATATTATACCCAATGTCCCAGCCCTGTAGGTTATATTATACTCAATGCCCCAGCCCTGTAGGTTATATTATACCCAATGCCCCAGCCCTGTAGGTTATATTATACCCAATGCCCCAGCCCTGTAGGTTATATTATGCCCAACGTCCCAGCCCTGTAGGTTATATTATACCCAATGCCCCAGCCCTGTAGGTTATATTATACCCAATGCCCCAGCCCAGTAGGTTATATTATACCCAATGTCCCAGCCCTGTAGGTTATATTATGCCCAACGTCCCAACCCTGTAGGTTATATTATACCCAATGCCCCAGCCCTGTAGGTTATATTATACCCAATGTCCCAGCCCTGTAGGTTATATTATGCCCAACGTCCCAACCCTGTAGGTTATATTATACCCAATGCCCCAGCCCTGTAGGTTATATTATACCCAATGTCCCAGCCCTGTAGGTTATATTATGCCCAACGTCCCAGCCCTGTAGGTTATATTATACTCAATGTCCCAGCCCTGTAGGTTATATTATACCCAATGTCCCAGCCCTGCGGGTTATATTACACCCAACGTCCCAGCCCTGTAGGTTATATTATACTCAATGTCCCAGCCCTGCAGGTTATATTATGCCCAACGTCCCAACCCTGTAGGTTATATTATACTCAATGTCCCAGCCCTGTAGGTTATATTATACTCAATGTCCCAGCCCTGTAGGTTATATTATACCCAATGTCCCAGCCCTGCGGGTTATATTACACCCAACGTCCCAGCCCTGTAGGTTATATTATACTCAATGTCCCAGCCCTGTAGGTTATATTATGCCCAACGTCCCAACCCTGTAGGTTATATTATACCCAATGCCCCAGCCCTGTAGGTTATATTATACCCAATGTCCCAGCCCTGTAGGTTATATTATACCCAATGTCCCAGCCCTGTAGGTTATATTATACTCAATGTCCCAGCCCTGTAGGTTATATTATACTCAATGTCCCAGCCCTGTAGGTTATATTATACCCAATGTCCCAGCCCTGTAGGTTATATTATACCCAATGTCCCAGCCCTGCGGGTTATATTATACTCAATGTCCCAGCCCTGCGGGTTATATTATACCCAATGTCCCAGCCCTGCGGGTTATATTACACCCAACGTCTCAGCCCTGTAGGTTATATTATACTCAATGTCCCAGCCCTGTAGGTTATATTATACTCAATGTCCCAGCCCTACGGGTTATATTATACCCAATGTCCCAGCCCTGTAGGTTATATTATACTCAATGTCCCAGCCCTGTAGGTTATATTATACCCAATGTCCCAGCCCTGTAGGTTATATTATACCCAATGTCCCAGCCCTGTAGGTTATATTATACCCAATGTCCCAGCCCTGTAGGTTATATTATACCCAATGTCCCAGCCCTGTAGGTTATATTATACACAATGTCCCAGCCCTGTAGGTTATATTATACTCAATGTCCCAGCCCTGTAGGTTATATTATACCCAATGTCCCAGCCCTGTAGGTTATATTATACCCAATGACCCAGCCCTGCAGATTATATTATACTCAATGTCCCAGCCCTGTAGGTTATATTATACCCAATGTCCCAGCCCTGTAGGTTATATTATACCCAATGACCAGGCCCTGTAGGTTATATTATACGCAATGTCCCAGCCCTGTAGGTTATATTATACCCAATGTCCCAGCCCTGTAGGTTATATTATACTCAATGCCCCAGCCCTGTAGGTTATATTATACCCAATGCCCCAGCCCTGTAGGTTATATTATACCCAATGCCCCAGCCCTGTAGGTTATATTATGCCCAACGTCCCAGCCCTGTAGGTTATATTATACCCAATGCCCCAGCCCTGTAGGTTATATTATACCCAACGTCCCAGCCCTGTAGGTTATATTATACCCAATGTCCCAGCCCTGTAGGTTATATTATACCCAATGTCCTAGCCCTGTAGCTTATATTATACCCAATGCCCCAGCCCTGTAGGTTATATTATACCCAATGACCAGGCCCTGTAGGTTATATTATGCCCAACGTCCCAGCCCTGTAGGTTATATTATACCCAATGTCCCAGCCCTGTAGGTTATATTATACCCAATGCCCCAGCCCTGTAGGTTATATTATACCCAACGTCCCAGCCCTGTAGGTTATATTATACCCAATGTCCCAGCCCTGTAGGTTATATTATACCCAATGTCCTAGCCCTGTAGCTTATATTATACCCAATGTCCCAGCCCTGTAGGTTATATTATGCCCAACGTCCCAGCCCTGTAGGTTATATTATACCCAACGTCCCAACGCTGTAGGTTATATTATACCCAATGTCCCAGCCCTGTAGGTTATATTATGCCCAACGTCCCAGCCCTGTAGGTTATATTATACCCAATGCCCCAGCCCTGTAGGTTATATTATACTCAATGTCCCAGCCCTGTAGGTTATATTATACCCAACGTCCCAGCCCTGTAGGTTATATTATGCCCAACGTCCCAGCCCTGTAGGTTATATTATACTCAATGTCCCAGCCCTGTAGGTTATATTATACCCAATGTCCCAGCCTGGTAGGTTATATTATACCCAATGTCCCAGTCCTGTAGGTTATATTATACCCAGTGCCCCAGCCCTGTAGGTTATATTATACTCAATGTCCCAGCCCTGTAGGTTATATTATACTCAATGCCCCAGCCCTGTAGGTTATATTATACCCAACGTCACAGCCCTGTAGGTTATATTATACCCAATGTCCCAGCCCTGTAGGTTATATTATACTCAATGTCCCAGCCCTGTAGGTTATATTATACCCAATGTCCCAGCCCTGTAGGTTATATTATACCCAATGTCCCAGCCCTGTAGGTTATATTATACCCAATGTCCCAGCCCTGTAGGTTATATTATACCCAATGTCCCAGCCCTGTAGGTTATATTATACCCAATGTCCCAGCCCTGTAGGTTATATTATACCCAATGTCCCAGCCCTGTAGGTTATATTATACCCAATGTCCCAGCCCTGTAGGTTATATTATACCCAACGTCCCAGCCCTGTAGGTTATATTATACCCAATGTCCCAGCCCTGTAGGTTATATTTAACCCAATGTCCCAGCCCTGTAGGTTATATTATACTCAATGTCCCAGCCCTGTAGTTTATATTATACACAATGTCCCAGCCCTGTAGGTTATATTATACTCAATGCCCCAGCCCTGTAGGTTATATTATACCCAATGCCCCAGCCCTGTAGGTTATATTATACACAATGTCCCAGCCCTGTAGGTTATATTATACTCAATGTCCCAGCCCTGTAGGTTATATTATACTCAATGTCCCAGCCCTGTAGGTTATATTATACTCAATGCCCCAGCCCAGTAGGTTATATTATACCCAATGCCCCAGCCCAGTAGGTTATATTATACCCAATGCCCCAGCCCTGTAGGTTATATTATACCCAATGCCCCAGCCCAGTAGGTTATATTATACCCAATGCCCCAGCCCTGTAGGTTATATTATACCCAATGCCCCAGCCCAGTAGGTTATATTATACCCAATGCCCCAGCCCTGTAGGTTATATTATGCCCAACGTCCCAGCCCTGTAGGTTCTATTATACCCAATGTCCCAGCACTGTAGGTTATATTATACCCAATGTCCCAGCCCTGTAGGTTATATTTAACCCAATGTCCCAGCCCTGTAGGTTATATTATACTCAATGTCCCAGCCCTGTAGGTTATATTATACCCAATGTCCCAGCCCTGTAGGTTATATTATACCCAATGTCCCAGCCCTGTAGGTTATATTATACCCAATGCCCCAGCCCTGTAGGTTATATTATACCCAATGCCCCAGCCCTGTAGGTTCTATTATACCCAATGTCCCAGCCCTGTAGGTTATATTATACCCAACGTCCCAGCACTGTAGGTTATATTATACCCAATGTCCCAGCCCTGTAGGTTATATTTAACCCAATGTCCCAGCCCTGTAGGTTATATTATACCCAATGTCCCAGCCCTGTAGGTTATATTATACCCAACGTCCCAGCACTGTAGGTTATATTATACCCAATGTCCCAGCCCTGTAGGTTATATTATACCCAATGTCCCAGCCCTGTAGGTTATATTATACCCAATGTCCCAGCCCTGTAGGTTATATTATACCCAATGCCCCAGCCCTGTAGGTTATATTATACCCAATGCCCCAGCCCTGTAGGTTATATTATACCCAATGTCCCAGCCCTGTAGGTTATATTATACCCAATGCCCCAGCCCTGTAGGTTATATTATACCCAACGTCCCAGCCCTGTAGGTTATATTATACCCAATGTCCCAGCCCTGTAGGTTATATTTAACCCAATGTCCCAGCCCTGTAGGTTATATTATACTCAATGTCCCAGCCCTGTAGGTTATATTATACCCAATGCCCCAGCCCTGTAGGTTATATTATACCCAACGTCCCAGCCCTGTAGGTTATATTATACCCAATGTCCCAGCCCTGTGGGTTATATTATACCCAATGTCCCAGCCCTGTAGGTTATATTTTACCCAATGTCCCAGCCCTGCAGGTTATATTATACCCAACGTCGCAGCCCTGTAGGTTATATTATACTCAATGTCCCAGCCCTGTAGGTTATATTATACTCAATGTCCCAGCCCTGTAGGTTATATTATACCCAACGTCACAGCCCTGTAGGTTATATCATATCCAATGTCCCAGCCCTGTAGGTTATATTATACCCAATGTCCCAGCCCTGTAGGTTATATTATACTCAATGCCCCAGCCCTGTAGGTTATATTATACCCAACGTCACAGCCCTGTAGGTTATATTATACCCAATGTCCCAGCCCTGTAGGTTATATTATACTCCATGTCCCAGCCCTGTAGGTTATATTATACCCAATGTCCCAGCCCTGCAGGTTATATTATACTCAATGTCCCAGCCCTGTAGGTTATATTATACCCATTGCCCCAGCCCTGTAGGTTATATCATATCCAATGTCCCAGCCCTGTAGGTTATATTATACCCAATGTCCCAGCCCTGTAGGTTATATTATACCCAATGTCCCAGCCCTGTAGGTTATATTATACCCAATGTCCCAGCCCTGTAGGTTATATTATACCCAATGTCCCAGCCCTGTAGGTTATATTATACCCAATGTCCCAGCCCTGCAGGTTATATTATACTCAATGTCCCAGCCCTGTAGGTTATATTATACCCAATGTCCCAGCCCTGTAGGTTATATTATACCCAACGTCCCAGCCCTGTAGGTTATATTATACCCAATGCCCCAGCCCTGTAGGTTATATTATACCCAATGTCCCAGCCCTGTAGGTTATATTACACTCAATGCCCCAGCCCTGTAGGTCATATTATACTCAATGTCCCAGCCCTGTAGGTTATATTATACCCAATGTCCCAGCCCTGTAGGTTATATTATACTCAATGCCCCAGCCCTGTAGGTCATATTATACTCAATGTCCCAGCCCTGTAGGTTATATTATACCCAATGTCCCAGCCCTGTAGGTTATATTATACCCAATGTCCCAGCCCTGTAGGTTATATTATACCCAATGTCCCAGCCCTGTAGGTTATATTATACTCAATGCCCCAGCCCTGTAGGTCATATTATACTCAATGTCCCAGCCCTGTAGGTTATATTATACCCAACGTCCCAGCCCTGTAGGTTATATTATACCCATTGCCCCAGCCCTGTAGGTTATATTATGCCCAACGTCCCAGCCCTGTAGGTTATATTATACCCAATGTCCCAGCCCTGTAGGTTATATTATACCCAATGTCCCAGCCCTGTAGGTTATATTATACCCAATGTCCCAGCCCTGTAGGTTATATTATACCCAATGTCCCAGCCCTGTAGGTTATATTATACCCAATGTCCCAGCCCTGTAGGTTATATTTAACCCAATGTTCCAGCCCTGTAGGTTATATTATACCCAATGTCTCAGCCCTGTAGGTTATATTATACCCAATGCCCCAGCCCTGTAGGTTATATTATACTCAATGCCCCAGCCCTTAGGTTATATTATACCCAATGCCCCAGCCCTGTAGGTTATATTATACACAATGTCCCAGCCCTGTAGGTTATATTATACTCAATGTCCCAGCCCTGTAGGTTATATTATACACAATGTCCCAGCCCTGTAGGTTATATTATACTCAATGTCCCAGCCCTGTAGGTTATATTATACCCAATGTCCCAGCCCTGTAGGTTATATTATACCCAATGTCCCAGCCCTGTAGGTTATATTATACCCAATGTCCCAGCCCTGTAGGTTATATTATACCCAATGTCCCAGCCCTGTAGGTTATATTATACCCAATGTCCCAGCCCTGTAGGTTATATTATACCCAATGTCCCAGCCCTGTAGGTTATATTATACTCAATGCCCCAGCCCTGTAGGTTATATTATACCCAATGTCCCAGCCCTGTAGGTTATATTATACCCAATGCCCCAGCCCTGTAGGTTATATTTAACCCAATGTCCCAGCCCTGTTGGTGATATTATACACAATGCCCCAGCCCTGTAGGTTATATTACACTCAATGTCCCAGCCCTGTAGGTTATATTATACCCAATGCCCCAGCCCTGTAGGTTATATTATGCCCAACGTCCCAGCCCTGTAGGTTATATTATACTCAATGTCCCAGCCCTGTAGGTTATATTATACCCAACGTCCCAGCCCTGTAGGTTATATTATGCCCAACGTCCCAGCCGTGTAGGTTATATTACACTCAATGTCCCAGCCCTGTAGATTATATTATACTCAATGCCCCAGCCCTGTAGGTTATATTATGCCCAACGTCCCAGCCCTGTAGGTTATATTATACTCAATGTCCCAGCCCTGTAGGTTATATTATACTCAATGTCCCAGCCCTGTAGGTTATATTATACTCAATGCCCCAGCCCTGTAGGTTATATTATACCCAACGTCCCAGCCCTGTAGGTTATATTATACTCAATGCCCCAGCCCTGTAGGTTATATTATACTCAATGCCCCAGCCCTGTAGGTTATATTATACCCAACGTCCCAGCCCTGTAGGTTATATTATACTCAATGCCCCAGCCCTGTAGGTTATATTATACCCAATGTCCCAGCCCTGTAGGTTATATTATACCCAATGCCCCAGCCCTGTAGGTTATATTATACCCAATGCCCCAGCCCAGTAGGTTATATTATACCCAATGCCCCAGCCCAGTAGGTTATATTATACCCAATGTCCCAGCCCTGTAGGTTATATTATACCCAATGCCCCAGCCCTGTAGGTTATATTATACCCAACGTCCCAGCCCTGTAGGTTATATTATACCCAATGTCCCAGCCCTGTAGGTTATATTATACCCAATGCCCCAGCCCTGTAGGTTATATTATACCCAATGCCCCAGCCCTGTAGGTTATATTATGCCCAACGTCCCAGCCCTGTAGGTTATATTATACTCAATGTCCCAGCCCTGTAGGTAATATTATGCCCAACGTCCCAACCCTGTAGGTTATATTATACCCAATGCCCCAGCCCTGTAGGTTATATTATACCCAATGTCCCAGCCCTGTAGGTTATATTATACCCAATGTCCCAGCCCTGTAGGTTATATTATACTCAATGTCCCAGCCCTGTAGGTTATATTATACCCAATGTCCCAGCCCTGCGGGTTATATTATACCCAACGTCCCAGCCCTGTAGGTTATATTATACCCAATGTCCCAGCCCTGTAGGTTATATTATACTCAATGTCCCAGCCCTACGGGTTATATTATACCCAATGTCCCAGCCCTGTAGGTTATATTATACCCAATGTCCCAGCCCTGTAGGTTATATTATACCCAATGTCCCAGCCCTGTAGGTTATATTATACCCAATGTCCCAGCCCTGTAGGTTATATTATACCCAATGCCCCAGCCCTGCAGATTATATTATACTCAATGTCCCAGTCCTGTAGGTTATATTATACCCAATGTCCCAGCCCTGTAGGTTATATTATACCCAATGTCCCAGCCCTGTAGGTTATATTATGCCCAACGTCCCAGCCCTGTAGGTTATATTATACTCAATGTCCCAGCCCTGTAGGTTATATTATACCCAACGTCCCAGCCCTGTAGGTTATATTATACCCAACGTCCCAGCCCTGTAGGTTATATTATACCCAACGTCCCAGCCCTGTAGGTTATATTATACTCAATGTCCCAGCCCTGTAGGTTATATTATACCCAATGTCCCAGCCCTGTAGGTTATATTATGCCCAACGTCCCAGCCCTGTAGGTTATATTATACCCAACGTCCCAGCCCTGTAGGTTATATTATACCCAACGTCCCAACGCTGTACGTTATATTATACCCAATGTCCCAGCCCTGTAGGTTATATTATGCCCAACGTCCCAGCCCTGTAGGTTATATTATACCCAATGTCCCAGCCCTGTAGGTTATATTATACCCAACGTCCCAGCCCTGTAGGTTATATTATACCCAACGTCCCAGCCCTGTAGGTTATATTATACTCAATGTCCCAGCCCTGTAGGTTATATTATACCCAATGTCCCAGCCCTGTAGGTTATATTATGCCCAACGTCCCAGCCCTGTAGGTTATATTATACCCAACGTCCCAGCCCTGTAGGTTATATTATGCCCAACGTCCCAGCCCTGTAGGTTATATTATACCCAATGTCCCAGCCTGGTAGGTTATATTATACCCAATGTCCCAGTCCTGTAGGTTATATTATACCCAGTGCCCAGCCCTGTAGGTTATATTATACCCAATGTCCCAGCCCTGTAGGTTATATTGTACCCAATGTCCCAGCCCTGTAGGTTATATTATACCCAATGTCCCAGCTCTGTAGGTTATATTATACACAATGCCCCAGCCCTGTAGGTTATATTATACCCAATGTCCCAGCCCTGTAGGTTATATTATACCCAATGTCCCAGCCCTGTAGGTTATATTATACCCAATGCCCCAGCCCTGTAGGTTATATTATACCCAACGTCCCAGCCCTGTAGGTTATATTATACCCAATGTCCCAGCCCTGTAGGTTATATTACACCCAATGTCCCAGCCCTGTAGGTTATATTTTACCCAATGTCCCAGCCCTGCAGGATATATTATACCCAACGTCCCAGCCCTGTAGGTTATATTATACCCAATGTCCCAGCCCTGTAGGTTATATTATACTCAATGTCCCAGCCCTGTAGGTTATATTATACTCAATGCCCCAGCCCTGTAGGTTATATTATACCCAACGTCCCAGCCCTGTAGGTTATATTATACCCAATGTCCCAGCCCTGTAGGTTATATTATACCCAATGTCCCAGCCCTGTAGGTTATATTATACCCAATGTCCCAGCCCTGTAGGTTATATTATACCCAATGTCCCAGCCCTGTAGGTTATATTATACCCAATGTCCCAGCCCTGTAGGTTATATTATACTCCAATGTCCCAGCCCTGTAGGTTATATTATACCCAATGTCCCAGCCCTGTAGGTTATATTATACTCAATGTCCCAGCCCTGTAGGTTATATTATACCCAACGTCCCAGCCCTGTAGGTTATATTATACCCAATGTCCTAGCCCTGTAGGTTATATTATACCCAATGTCCCAGCCCTGTAGGTTATATTATACCCAATGTCCCAGCCCTGTAGGTTATATTATACCCAATGTCCCAGCCCTGTAGGTTATATTATACTCCATGTCCCAGCCCTGTAGGTTATATTATACCCAATGTCCCAGCCCTGTAGGTTATATTATACTCAATGTCCCAGCCCTGTAGGTTATATTATACCCAACGTCCCAGCCCTGTAGGTTATATTATACCCAATGTCCTAGCCCTGTAGGTTATATTATACCCAATGTCCCAGCCCTGTAGGTTATATTATACCCAATGTCCCAGCCCTGTATGTTATATTATACTCAATGCCCCAGCCCTGTAGGTCATATTATACTCAATGTCCCAGCCCTGTAGGTTATATTATACCCAATGTCCCAGCCCTGTAGGTTATATTATACCCAATGTCCCAGCCCTGTAGGTTATATTATACTCAATGTCCCAGCCCTGTAGGTTATATTATACTCAATGCCCCAGCCCTGTAGGTTATATTATACCCAACGTCACAGCCCTGTAGGTTATATTATACCCAATGTCCCAGCCCTGTAGGTTATATTATACCCAATGTCCCAGCCCTGTAGGTTATATTATACTCCATGTCCCAGCCCTGTAGGTTATATTATACCCAATGTCCCAGCCCTGTAGGTTATATTATACCCAATGTCCCAGCCCTGTAGGTTATATTATACCCAATGTCCCAGCCCTGTAGGTTATATTATACTCCATGTCCCAGCCCTGTAGGTTATATTATACCCAATGTCCCAGCCCTGTAGGTTATATTATACTCAATGTCCCAGCTCTGTAGGTTATATTATACCCAATGTCCCAGCCCTGTAGGTTATATTATACTCAATGTCCCAGCCCTGTAGGTTATATTATACCCAACGTCCCAGCCCTGTAGGTTATATTATACTCAATGCCCCAGCCCTGTAGGTCATATTATACTCAATGTCCCAGCCCTGTAGGTTATATTATACCCAATGTCCCAGCCCTGTAGGTTATATTATACCCAATGTCCCAGCCCTGTAGGTTATATTATACCCAATGTCCCAGCCCTGTAGGTTATATTATACTCAATGCTCCAGCCCTGTAGGTCATATTATACTCAATGTCCCAGCCCTGTAGGTTATATTATACCCAACGTCCCAGCCCTGTAGGTTATATTATACCCAATGTCCCAGCCCTGTAGGTTATATTATACCCAATGCCCCAGCCCTGTAGGTTATATTATACCCATTGCCCCAGCCCTGTAGGTTATATTATGCCCAATGTCCCAGCCCTGTAGGTTATATTATACCCAATGTCCCAGCCCTGTAGGTTATATTATGCCCAACGTCCCAGCCCTGTAGGTTATATTATACCCAATGTCCCAGCCCTGTAGGTTATATTATGCCCAATGTCCCAGCCCTGTAGGTTATATCATACCCAATGTCCCAGCCCTGTAGGTTATATTATACCCAATGTCCCAGCCCTGCAGGTTATATTATACCCAATGCCCCAGCCCTGTAGGTTATATTATACCCAATGTCCCAGCCCTGTAGGTTATATTATACCCAACGTCCCAGCCCTGTAGGTTATATTATACCCAATGTCCCAGCCCTGTAGGTTATATTATACCCAACGTCCCAGCCCTGTAGGTTATATTATACCCAATGTCCCAGCCCTGTAGGTTATATTTAACCCAATGTCCCAGCCCTGTAGGTTATATTATACCCAATGTCCCAGCCCTGTAGGTTATATTATACCCAATGTCCCAGCCCTGTAGGTTATATTATACTCAATGTCCCAGCCCTGTAGGTTATATTTAACCCAATGTCCCAGCCCTGTAGGTTATATTATACCCAATGTCCCAGCCCTGTAGGTTATATTATACTCAATGTCCCAGCCCTGTAGGTTATATTTAACCCAATGTCCCAGCCCTGTAGGTTATATTATACCCAATGTCCCAGCCCTGTAGGTTATATTATACACAATGTCCCAGCCCTGTAGGTTATATTACACTCAATGCCCCAGCCCTTAGGTTATATTATACCCAATGCCCCAGCCCTGTAGGTTATATTATACACAATGTCCCAGCCCTGTAGGTTATATTATACTCAATGTCCCAGCCCTGTAGGTTATATTATACACAATGTCCCAGCCCTGTAGGTTATATTATACTCAATGTCCCAGCCCTGTAGGTTATATTACACCCAATGCCCCAGCCCTGTAGGTTATATTATACCCAATGTCCCAGCCCTGTAGGTTATATTATACCCAATGTCCCAGCTCTGTAGGTTATATTTAACCCAATGTCCCAGCCCTGTAGGTTATATTATACACAATGTCCCAGCCCTGTAGGTTATATTATACTCAATGCCCCAGCCCTGTAGGTTATATTATACCCAATGCCCCAGCCCTGTAGGTTATATTATACTCAATGTCCCAGCCCTGTAGGTTATATTATACCCAATGCCCCAGCCCTGTAGGTTATATTATACCCAATGCCCCAGCCCTGTAGGTTATATTATGCCCAACGTCCCAGCCCTGTAGGTTATATTATACCCAATGTCCCAGCCCTGTAGGTTATATTATACCCAATGTCCCAGCCCTGTAGGTTATATTATACCCAATGTCCCAGCCCTGTAGCTTATATTATACCCAATGTCCCAGCCCTGTAGCTTATATTATACCCAATGCCCCAGCCCTGTAGGTTATATTATACTCAATGTCCCAGCCCTGTAGGTTATATTATACCCAATGTCCCAGCCCTGTAGGTTATATTATGCCCAATGTCCCAGCCCTGTAGGTTATATTATACTCAATGTTCCAGCCCTGTAGTTTATATTATGCCCAACGTCCCAACCCTGTAGGTTATATTTTCCCCAATGCCCCAGCCCTGTAGGTTATATTATACCCAATGTCCCAGCCCTGTAGGTTATATTATACCCAATGTCCCAGCCCTGTAGGTTATATTATACTCAATGTCCCAGCCCTGTAGGTTATATTATACCCAATGTCCCAGCCCTGTAGGTTATATTATACCCAATGTCCCAGCCCTGTAGGTTATATTATACCCAATGTCCCAGCCCTGTAGGTTATATTATACCCAATGTCCCAGCCCTGTAGGTTATATTATACCCAATGTCCCAGCCCTGTAGGTTATATTATACCCAATGTCCCATCCCTGTAGGTTATATTATACCCAATGTCCCAGCCCTGTAGGTTATATTATACACAATGCCCCAGCCCTGTAGGTTATATTATACCCAATGTCCCAGCCCTGTAGGTTATATTATACCCAATGTCCCAGCCCTGTAGGTTATATTATACCCAATGTCCCAGCCCTGTAGGTTATATTATACCAAATATCTCAGTTGTCTGCAGGTCTTCCACTGAAGTTATGGCATACGAGCGGAAAAACCCCAAGTATTTATGCCCCATATCCCAATCCTGAAGGTTATCATCAGATATTTAGGGACAGAAATCCCTCTATTTTTAACCAATTGATGAAATGTCAGATGGAATTTCTGTTTTGCTACTTTAATAGATTTCTTTATTTTAAATCAATTAATGACTGTTCAAAAGCGAACAATTTTCACTCATTAATCAATTTGTTCAAAATATTGAAATTTCTATTGCTCCATCTGTCTTACAGAATTGCAGGCCGTACGAACTGCATTTGCTGCTGTTGGGAAGGGATGTCTTGCAGTTGCGTTCAGCTGTTGCTATCTCTACTCAGGCGAACTCTACCCAACTGTCGTCAGGTGAGTACTCCTGTTACATTCTACAACTGATGTATTTGAACAAGGTCAGTAACTGCATTTACAATCACCAGAACAGAGCTCTGACAATAGACTGGTGAGTAAAGGCTCCACTGTACACAGCCATTCAGACGAGGTTTAATACCCAGTCTGTGCTGAGTAAACTCACCTCAGCTAGTACAACACCTCGACTGGTCTGAGCCCCCCTGGATTAAGAAGGAAACGACAAAATCTCCAGACTGTTCAGTCTTGCTCACTATCCAATAACTCCGGTTGGAAAGTGCATTTGTGAGGTTACAATTGGGCTAAACTGTGTTGCCCGACAATGGGATGAATTTCTGTGAGGTTTCTTAGGCTCATCTGCTGCAACGTTGGAACAAAAGCTACAAAAGCCCAGAAAACGACACAAACTCATTCCCTCATGAACAATGGCCAATTGAATGAGGTACCAGTGCCCATGGAATCTCACCACTGAAGAGTTAGGCCGGAGTTTTCTGTAACTGGGCGGGTGGGGTACGGGCGGTTGCCATGGCGGATTGCAACCCTGTTCTTCATTCCATCCCGCTCCTGAGATCGACTTTCTGTTAATGGCGCCTATTAAGGCAGACCTGTGTTTTACCCGGCCCTATTAAATGGTGCGGGTCTGATGATGTCATCGATGACGCGTCTTCAGCCGGGATATTTAAAGCAGCCATGGCCACATTGCATTTGAAGGTTCATCTAAGATAGTGCAGGCAGCACACTGCACAACTGGAGTCCTGCAATGAGTGGCAAACATGATTGCACAGAGACAGAGGGCTGCACCCATGGTCTCAGATGACTCCCTCCATATGCTTGTGGAGGGAGTGAGAACACACAGGGAGGTCCTCTTCCCTTCTGATGGGCGGAAGAGACCTCCCTAGCAGACCAAAGTAGCCTGGCTCCAAATAGCAGGAGGTCAACAGCAGGGATGGTGTCAGGAGGACCTGGGTGCAGTGCCGCAAACGTTTCAACGATCTCATTAGATCAGGAAAAGTGAGTGCAAAGCCACACTCAACTTCATCCTGCTGTGCCTCTCATCATATCCCCATCACTCTGACTTCCCAATCCTACTCCTGCACATCCTTACTCACACCAACATACCTTGCATGTCCAGGTGAGACAGTATAAATGGCACCCATGCTGATGTAATAGATGGCAGGTCAAGTCGAAATGACAGAAGCAATCTGTCAATGGTGTGATAGGTTCTACTAATGAGGTGACAGTGGATCCCGACTTTGCTGGAAACACTTGCAAGGTCTAGAAAGCTAAATCTGTGCTGACAATGCACTCAGCAACAGCATCTGCCTTAGGAAAGTGACCCACTGTCAGGTGGGAGTTTTTATTGTACTTTTCATGCTGTGCACTAATGAGGTGGATCAATGGTCACTCAACTTCCGCCTCAGGTTCATAGACGTGGTTCCCAAGCTGCGTGATTCCCGTGATCATCCAGGGAAATTTGAAAGGTAGGATTAAAAAGAGACTTAAGGGTCTGACAAGTACCTCTTAATGATCTCAATTACCTCGGCTATCTCTGCCGGTCGGGTCGCTGCTGCGCTGGCAAATGCGCCCGAGGGAAAGGCGTGTCGGGGCGGGTTGACGGCGGGTTCCCAACCCGCTCCAAGGTTTTTCAAATTTCCCTCCGGACCCGCCTCCAATCGCGCCCACGTGGACTTCAGAAATTTCCGGCCTTAGTGCCTTCAAGAGGAGAGTAGAAATTGAGAAAAAAATAATCAGGAATATAACCTTCAGTAAATGTGCCCAGTATTAAGAATGTTGCAGCACTCGATCCTCTATTGCAGATTTTCAAGTGATACATATGTCTGTTACAGGGAGGCCGAATTATAGAGAAGGTACTCTGTTAGTGAGAGCCAGAAACAACATTCCTGATAACAAAGATTGGCTAGATTAAAGAAAGAACTTGCATTTATATAACTTGCCACATCTCTCAGGACATCTGAAGCACCTCATATATAATGGATTACTTTGAATTGCAGTCACTGGTGTTATCCAGGCAAACATGGCAGCCATTTTGCACTTAGCAAGGTTCCATAAACAGCAATTAAGATGAATGACCAGTTAATCTGTTTTTGGTGGTGTTGGTTGAGAGAAGAATTTTGCCTAGGACACGAGGAGGACTCCCTGCTTTTCTTCAAATATGGCCATGGCATCTTTAACTTTCACCTGAACAGGTAGACAGGGTTTGACATCTCATATGCTAGAGGCAGCACTCCCTCAGTACTGTATTCAAGTGTCATTCTAGATTGTGTGCTCAAGTCCTGGAGTGGAGGAAGTTGGACTTACAACGTCCGTAACTCAGAGACAAGACTGCAACCAACCAAGCCAAGCTGACACTACAAAGAGTATTACAGTGGCAACAATGTAATAGTGTGGGGTATGTCAAGCATGTTACAGAGGGCAGGCATGGTTTATAGCAGAGAGTGTTATAGTGAAGGATATTGGCTATATCAGAATGTTATAATCAAGATTATGAGCTATATTAGTACTGCAATGAATGGTGTAGAGTATATTTGTGTTACAGTGAGGAGTGTGAGGTGTGCCAGGATATTATGCTGTGGGTATATCAGGAAAATACAGTAAGGAGCATGTGGTGTACCAGAGTGTTACAGTCAGAGGCACAGGATATATCAAGGCACTACAATGAAGGACGTTTGTTGGCCCATACCCAGCAAGAGTCAGCATCTTCTGGGGGGAAGGATGTTGGAAAAAAAATGTTAAAAGGTGAAATGTTTTATAATCAGCTTCCTCTGTATCTTTGTGTATCCCACGCAGGCAGACGGGAATGGGGCTTGTGAGTACGATGGCCCGGGTGGGAGCCATGTTAGCACCTATTATAAGGCTGACCGGTGATTATATACCATTTCTATCGATGGCTATATATGGTGGAATGGCGATAATAGCTGGAGTTACTGCCTTTTTCCTACTGGAAACACTGAACGTTCCTTTACCAGACACCATTGAAGAAGTAGAAAACAGGTTTGTAATGTCAAAAATTCACACTGATTCAGGGCACAAATTAAAAATCATAGAATGGAATCATAGAATGCGACAGCACAGATTGATACCATTTGGCTCATCATGCCTGTGCCTGCTCTTTGGTAGAATGATCCAATTAATCCCATTCCCCCGCACTTTCCCCATAGCCCTGTAATTTTTTTTCCCTTTTCAAGTATTTATCCAATTCCCTTTTGAAAGTTACTATTGAATCTATTTCCACCGCCCTTTCAGGCAAGGCGTTCCAGATCACAACAGCTCGCTGTGTAAAAAAATGTTTCCTCATTGTACCACTGGTTCTTTTGCCAATCCTCTGGTTATTGACCCTTCTGCCATTGGAAACAGTTCCTCTTTATTTACTCTGTCACAATCATTCATGATTTTGAACACCTCTATCAAATCTCCCCTTAACCTTCTCTGCTCTAAAATGGCAGCAAGGATCTCAATATATTACAAGAAATGAGCTCTTCGGCCTGGGACTATTGCACTGATACTTGTAACACAGTCTAGGGGCCCTAGCAGCCCATCTTTATCTTTTCAGAAATGTATCTGCGCCTCCATTCATTGTATGGCCAGCTGTAAACATGCCTGGGATTTAGTGCTGTTCCCATGGTCTTTTCCAGCAAAATAATACAAAGGAATACTATTAGGAGGCAGTGCAAGCCAATTTTCCACATCTTAAGAGAAAGGACCCGATTAAAATAAAGCTATTGGCCCAACAGTTTTGCCTTATCCTTTCTCTTCCTGTGAAGTGTTGCCTGGTCTCCAACAACAACTTGTATTTATCCAGTGCCTTTAATGTAGTAAAAACGTCCCAAGATGCTTCACAGGAGCGTTATCAGATAAAGTTTGACACCGAGCCACATAAAGTGATATTAGGACAGGTGACCAAAAGCTTGGTCAAAGAGGTCTGTTTTAAGGAATGCCTTAACGGAGGAGAGAGAGTCGGAGAGGTTTAGGGAAGGAATTCCAGAGCTTGGGGCTCAGGCAGCTGAAGGCACGGCCGCCAATGGTGGAGTGATAAAAATCGGAATGCGCAAGAGGCCAGAATTGGCGGAACGCAGAGATCTTGGAGGGTTGTTGGGCTGGAGGAGAATTTAACATGGATGAGAATTTTAAAATTGAGGCGTTGCCAGACCAGGTGACAATGTAGGACAGACAGCACATAGGTAATGGGTGAACGGGACTTGGTGTGAGTTGGGATACGGGCAGCAGAATTTTGGATGAGCTCAAGTTTACAGAGGGTGGAGCAAGCAATTTGCCAGAGCAGCATGTCAGCAATCAGGAACAGAATCTATGAGGAACTACAGGGTGCAGCCCACATCCAATCACTCTGTGGGGCTGAAAGTTGGTTCACTCTTGGGAGTGGCTCTCGGGCAAGATACAGGTTGGGACTGTGGCCCTTTGATTAAAAAGTTCGTGACAGCGCAACCTTACATAAAATCTACTCAAACACTAATACCATAATTATTGATCAATTTTTTAAATTGAAAAACCAAGGGAAGGGCACAGGAATGAAAAGAGTAAATATTACCAACTTGAATTTATTATAGAAGCAAATGCGATAGCCAAATTGCACCAGCAATATCTCACTAACAGCAATGAGATAAATCACCAGTTAACCAAGTGTTTTTGGTGTTGGTTGGAGGAATTTGGTCAGAATGCCTGGAGAAATTCCTGCTCTTCTTCCAATAGTGCCATGGAATCTTTTGGCTCTACCCAAAAGGTAGGCATGGCCTTGGTTTAACATCACCTCCGACAGTACATCATTCCCTCAGTACTGCACTGGAATGTTAGCCCAGATTGTGGGCTCAAACCTTGGCGTGGAATGTGAACCCCTCACCCTTCTAATGCAGAAGCAAGAGTGCTGCTCACTGAGCCAAACTGACATGAAGAGAAGATGAGGTAAATCAGTAAGTATTGGCTAGGTGTTACCTTGGGATTTAAATGGTTGAAGATTGTAGGAGGCAGGAAACACTGATGGGGTAAGGAGTTCCACAGTTTGAGGTTCTGATATAAGAATGACTCAGAGTAGGAATCTGTATAAAGCCTTGAATCCAACAGTTGTGATGCAGGGAGCATATGTGAAATCTGCAAAGAGCAAAAGAAGAAATCAATGACCATAGTAGTATATAAAACACAAGAAAGGATGTAATGGAGAGACTGAAGTCTAGACATGGAAGATTTTGAAGAACCAACTCAGAATCATAGACATTTACGCTGTTTTTACGGGATTTCCGTGGCTCTTCCACTGGAGTTACGGCAGATGAGTGGGAGAACCTCCGAGGAAATTCACTCCCTGCATCTCTAACCCACACAGAAAGATATTGTGGAATCCTCACTAGACCCTCTGTTACAGAATGCAGTGAGCGACTCAGCGAGTAAGCGCACTGTGGAACTGAGCCATACAGCCCAGGAAGGTCCCAGACTCAGTTTACAGGTTCTACTGAGACAGCTAAACTCAGCCAGAGCAGCAGTAGGGAATGCCACAACTGGCCTCAGCATCCCCAGTTTGGGAGAATGGGGAAAAAACTATAATACAGTGTGTGTGTATGTGCACGTCAGGTAAGGAAAGGATCTTGCTCGCATGTAATGATAGCCTGTTTCCACTCATATTTCTTACTACAGTTATACAGGGCCTTGGTGAGACCACACCTGGAGTATTGTGCGCAGTTTTGGTCTCCTTACCTAAGAAAGGATATACTTGCCATAGAGGGAGTGCAGCGAAGGTTCACCAGACTGATTCCTGGGATGGCAGGACTGTCGTATGAGGAGAGATTGGGTCGACTAGGCCTGTATTCACTAGAGTTTAGAAGAATGAGAGGGGATCTCATTGAAACGTATACAATTCTGACAGGGCTAGACAGACTGGATGCAGGGAGGATGTTTCCCCTGGCTGGGGGGGTCTAGAACGAGGGGTCACAGTCTCAGGATACGGGGTAGGACATTTAGGACTGAGATGAGGAGAAATTTCTTCACTCAGAGGGTGGTGCACCTGTGGAATTCTCTACCACAGAAGGCTGTGGAGGTCAAGTCACTGAATATATTTAAGAAGGAGATAGATAGATTTCTAGACACAAAAGACATCAAGGGGTATGGGGAGAGAGCGGGAATATGGTATTGAGATAGAGGATCAGCCATGATCATATTGAATGGCGGAGCAGGCTCGAAGGGCCGAATGGCCGACTCCTGCTCCTATTTTTCTATGTTTCTATAAAAATATAGCCATTCAGATTTCTGGACTGTTTCAGCATGACATTTGGTCCATCAAGTCTGGGCTGGTGTTCTTTTCCACGTGACCCACCTAGCATAATCCAACACTCCACCTTTAATATTCCTCTTTTTTTCACGCAAACTCTAATTCCTTTTCAAAAGAATTTATGGACTTTGCATCAACAAGTCTGTGGCAGGGAATTCCCCATTCTCTCCATCTTCTGTAAAAGACATTTTTCTTAACCTCCCCTTGAATTCTTTTTGTAAGTTTGTGACCTCTTGTATCTTGCCACCATGGAAACAACGATGTGCAAAGTACTTTCAGGAGTGGAGGGGGGAAAAATTGGGAGGTTCACAATAAATTTGGAATATTTTCTAAACACTGTGTTTGTTTTAAATTCCTTTCCAGAGCAAAAAAAGGTGCTGAAAAAGACGAGGAGCAAAAGAGGGATGAGCTTGAACTGCAGAAAATACACAGATCACTGATGAACCAGACTGTTTAACTAGACACAGCGCGCTCTCAACACACCATCAGCCTCTGGCGGCTGCATGATGACAGACATTCTATTATATACAAGTTCACAAACTTTTCATAACCTTTTCACAACAGGCCATTCAATAACACATTCTTAGCCTGGAAGATTTCTAAAATGCATATTAAACATTTGGTTACTGAGGTGATAACACAAATCTGAAAAAAACCCACAAGAAATATGTTTAGACCGTCTCAATCCAGTTTTCATATCTGTATATGAATACAAACAAATATTATTTGTGGTCAACAAGCTTCCTAATGGCTCATTTGGTAAAAGGCAATTTTGAATTGAACGACATCGAACTGGGAGGTCCTAAGATTTATCTTTGGCCTGTGCTAAGTTAGTTCATCTCAGCCATAACATTGATAGGGATGCTACAATTGGCCTCAGTGGCCCGGGAATAGGAAGGGGAACAGTCATTTCGCAAAATGTTCTCATCTGTGAGGTTCATTCATCTGTGTCAAAATGTTCCTCATTGCCCATTGTACATTTCAAAGTAATATCATTAAAGTCATACGATAAAAATAACTATTGCCATCAAAGGATGCATAATTTGATTATCTACTGTTCACTTGGCCAACCAGAACTTTTCAGGAAAGAATTCCTGGGGCCATTAATGTGCAATGGTTCCAGCCAGAAGTATGTGTATTTGCTCAAGTCACACATATCCCCACGAAAGCAGAACAAACTCGTTGCAGATAGCATTTAACAGAAATCAGGGAAAAGTTGCCAACTCTGGCCCAGCTAAAATTCCACATCAAAAGATAAGGACAATTTTGCGAGGTACCACGCAAACAGCCAAGTCATGCACCATTACCCATAGAATATTCAAACTTTGTCACTTGAAACAGGTTCTATCAGATGCCTGTCTGTAAGGATTGAGGGCAGTGCTGTTTCACACACAGGGTAGAGCTTCTGCTATTTTGCCCAAAATCGGCCAAACCAGCGCAAAAGATCGCAGAATTTCAAGCTCAATTTACGTTCAGCGCAAATTGAGTTTCTGTGATCTTTTGCCCCAGTTTAAAAACATCACTTGAAGCTGGCCACGCCCCCAGATTGCATGTTATGGCGAGCTTCCGCTAATTGCGCCCGTCTGCGGGCCTTCAAGGAGGCTCTTAAAATTAAGCTTTTTTTTTAGGTGCAAGGGCACTAATAGGCACGTTTTGAAAGCATTTAAATATTAAAAAATATTTAATTTCTAAGAAACTGACTGGTGAATGGTTCTAATATAGAGGCCTTAAAAGGCATATACACGAATATTGTCTGAAACATATAAGACATAAAGTAGTGTTCTCTGGTGTACTTTCAATGGAGCCTGGCCTGGGGTCATGTCTGCAGGTTGCATCATCCAGGGAGGGAGAGGAGAATTGCAGGTGTTTTCAGGAGTGTCCAGGTAACCTGGGCTGAGGCAGTGCTGTTAATGTAACCTCCTTATAGATACCCCCAAGTCTAGGATAGCTGGTGTATATAGAGAGAACATCTCTGTGGCCCAATTAACCCCTCAGGTAAATTGCAAATGCACTTCAGAATAGTTTGTCCCGCATTGTGATCGCAGGTTAATTACGCATGAGGAAACTATTCGTCCCATCCACAAAGACCCTACATTCTCCAACTGCAGCAGCCAATTTCCAAAATAATTCCAAGGTTTTTGCCATCAAGATTTTATCTAGAAGCCCAATCCAAGGTCTTCTTGAAGTCTATCACTATCTTCCTCACTGTTTACTACACTTTCAAGTTTCGTGTCATCTGCAAATTTCAAAATTGTGCCCTGTACCCCCAAGTCCAAGTCATTAATGTATATCAAAAACAGCAGTAGTCTTAGTACTTGGGGAACGCCACTGTAAACCTCCTTCCAGTCCAAAAAACAGCCATTCAGCTCAACTCTGTTTTCTATCCCATAGCCAATTTTGTATCCATGCTGCAACTGCGCCTTTAATCCCATGGCTTCAATTTTGCTAACAAGTTTAGCATGTGGTACTTTAGCAAACGTCTTTTGAAAGTCCATATACACAACATCAACTGCACTGCCCTCATCCACTCTCTGTTGCCTCATCAAAAAACTCAATCAAGTTAGTCAAACACGATTTGCCCTGAACAATTTTGTCCAAGCTTGTCCAAGTAGCTGTTAATTTTCTCCCAGATTATTGTTTCTAAATGCTTCTCCACCACCAACATTAAACTGAATGGCATGTAATTGCCAGGTTTATCCTTCTACCCTTTTTTGAACAAGGGTGTAACATTTGCAATCCTCCAGTCCTTTGGCACCACCCATGTACCTAAGGAGGATTGGAAGATTGTGGCCAGCAACTCTGCAATTTCTACCCTTACATCCCTCAGTAACCGAGGATGCATCCCATCCGGACCGGGTGACTTATCCACTTTAATTACCACCAGCCTTTCCAGTACCTCCTCTTTATCTACTTTTATCTCATCCAGTATCTCAGCAACCTCCTTGTTTACCATAGATTTGGCAAAGTCCTCTTCCTTGGTAAATACCGATGCAAAGTACTCATTTAGTACCTCAGCCATGCCTTCTGCCTCCACCAATAGTTCTCCATTTTGGTCCCTAATCGGCCACACCGCTCCTCTGACAACTCTTTTACCATTAATATGCCTGTGGAGGCCTTTGGATTCCCCTTTATGCTAGCCGCCAATCTCTTCTTGTACTGTCTCTTTGCCCTTCTTATTTCCTTTTTCACTTCTCCTCTGTACTTTTTATATTCAGCCTGATTCTCCCTTATATTATCAAGTTGATATCTGTCATACGCCCCCTTTTTCTGCTTCATCCTACTCTCCAACTCCTTTGTCATCCAGGGAGATCTGGCTTTGGTTGCCCTCCCATTCCCCCTTGTAGGAATGTACCTAGATTGTACCCAAACCATCTCCTCTTTAAAGGCCGCCTATTGCTCCATTACAATTTTGCCTGCCAGTCAGTGGCCTAGAAATTTGTAGTGTTTGCTCTGGCCGTTAAGGCCCGTTTTGGCAAAAAAAATTGCAGCCTCCTCAGTTCCGCCCACTGCCGATGGGTCCTGCGCTCACTGGCGATAGGGAGATTATGCAGATCGTGACGTCATTGAGTGTGCAAGGCTCACCTGATGACGGATCTGCCATTTTGGAGTGCGCCGCTCCACCTACTGGCCTGTGTTAATTACGACCAGCGACCAAGCATTCACAAGCAGGAAGGAGCCTCCAGCAGCCTTATTTAAAAGGATCATCAGCAACAACTTGCAGCTGACATGTTTTTTCAGTTTGGCTAGCTTTGTGGAACTTTCTGCAACTCTAGCAGCTTTCTGAACTTCTTTCAAGGTCCTAAGGTGACGGGGAGTGTTGGTGCAAGTGGAGAATGCCTTCATTCTTATTTAAAGGCTTCTGCTCATAACACTTACTCACAGTCATGGGCGCTCTCCTGGCAGTACCCCTCGCGCTCGTGTATCTTCGGGAGAGGGAGAGGAGGCAGCGAAGAAGACGAGAAGATGCGCGCAGAGGGAGGAGGAGGAGGAGCAAGAGGCTCTCAACAGGAGGCCTTACCCTCCTAGGGTCTTCATAGAGCACTTCTCTTATCTCCACTTATGCGAGGAGCAGTGTATTAGGAGGCTCCGCTTCAAGATGGAGGTGGTCACGGAACACTGCCATCTCCTGCAACCAGACCTGAAGCCTCACAGCAGGGTGAACACGGCTCTCCCACTGGCCCTCAAGGAGACATAGCTCACATCTCCCAGTTCGCCGTCCACCACTGCACCCGGGAGGCTCTCTACACCAGGAGAAGGGACTACGTTGTCTTCTTTCTGAGCAGAGAGAAGCAGGAGGAGCGCGCATGTGGCTTTGCCAGGATAGCGGGTTTCCCCATGGTGCAGGGCGCTAGCGACTGCACCTACGTGGCTTTGCGGACGCCGCATAACAATCCTGAGATCTTCTGTAACCGCAAAGGCTATCACTCACTTAATGTGCAGTTGTTGTGCGACCACGCACAGTGCATCCTGATGGTCAATGCACGCCATCCTGGCAGCAGTCATGATGCATTCATCCTGCGTCAGTCCAGTGTGGCAGCAATCTTCGGGCCACCACGTCAAACCCGAGGGTGTCTACTCAGAGACAAGGGCTATCCGCTCTGCACCTGGCCCCTCTGCAACCCCAACACTCGTGCCCAGCACTCATAATGAGAGGCATGCTGCCACCAGGAACATCATCGAGCATACCATTGGGATACTGAAGCAACGGTTCCGCTGCCTTGACCGCTCTGGAGGAGCCCAGTACTCGGTGGACTGGGTGTCCTATTTTGTGGTGGTCTGCTGCATGTTCCACAACTTGGCCATCATGAGGGTGCTGCTCTTGCCAGCAGTGATTGCGGGACCACCTCAGGAAGAGGACGAGGGAGAGGAGGAGAAGGAAGAGGAAGAGGAGCAGTAGGAAGAGGACGAGGAGGAAGGGAGTAGGCAGGCAGTAAATTCCCCTTCAGCATGGGCTGCCCGTGAATGCCTCATCAGATTCCGATTCCACTGAATGAAACCCCAGAACCCCATTGCTCACCACATCACCATCATACCATCCGTCTGTCACAGAATATCACGCCGTCCTCCAGGGCACAAAGCTGAAATGAGAACCACCACAAATGTAAGAAATCGTGAATTGGAAGAAGTTGTGAATTGTAAAAAAATAATGGTTTTATAAAAGAAATAGGTTTGCCTAGCTCAGCAGCCAGGATGAGCTGATGACACAGACATCATGTCAGATAAGGAGTTGCACAAAGAGCTGAGGTTATTTACAAGGGCATAAATGCAGAAACAACCTTCATGTAGGCATGACTGGGCCTGGTAAGATGATTGAGCAAGGAGCCTTGAGATAAACAGACTGTCCAAGAGAAGGTAACCACAGGTCCAAACAAGAGATAAGCGGCAGGATGATCTCATGGGGACAGGCAGGGTTTGCCCTAGGTGCCTGTAATTGGACAATTGAATGGGTAACAAATGATTGACGCGAGGTATCCGCCTACCCCTCAAAATAAGGTATATAAACGGGCAGCTGAAAGGGATAAATAGGCAGAGAGGGGAAGAGCTTCCTCGGGGAGGTAGAGAGAGGAAGAGCTTCCCCTGGGTGTATTCATGCTAGCTTCGGCTTAACACCTCCACCAGCCTCGGGAGATGACCAAAGAGGAAGAGACCACTGCCGCAGGCTGCAGGGATCCGAGACCACCGTTCTGTCACAACCTCCGTCCATCCGTCCGTTCCGGTAAACCATTCACATCTGTTACGGATCGTATGTCTACTATGTCTATCCTGATTGCGTGTTGTATTTGATTATATTTGAACAGCCGCTCCTTAATAAAACGACCTATGACTCCTAAGACCCTTTTGGGTCATTTGTGTGTGACCTGTGATCCAAATCTTACACAAAACTAACATTCCAAACAAAATTATTAAAATCATCACTATTCAAGTCACATTACAATATCAACTAACCACCCTTGTGCAATCCCTTAGTGCCTGTCGTTGGTGTGCCCTATCCTACTCTGGTGCTCCTACAGTGCTCCCCCAGTGGCTGCAGCATGGTTGGTGGAAGGCTGCTGAGATTCCGTGGGGGAGTCTTCAGATTCTGTGGGGGAGACTTCAACCAGCTGTGGACCTAGAAGGCCCGGCTGTAGACTGCACCACCTCGGCATGTGTGGCAGGAGTCTGAGCTGGCTGGTGGACAGACAACGACAAGGGCAATGGCGGCATGGCGGTGGTGGGAATAGGAATGCTGTCATCCTGAGAGAGTACAGCAGGTTCCTGCTCCACAGACCCACTGCCACTCCCCCGGGGCGGTGTTTCAACATTCCTAGCAATCTGTTGGAAGACACCCTGCAAGCCCCATTTGACACTGGTAAACCCAGCCACGATGGCAGCAGTCTGAGCAAACAGTAAACGGTAAACAGCAGAGGGGGAGGAAAAAACCCTGAAACACTCAGCAGCTGTGCAGTGAGTAGGCGTACGGTGGAGGTTGGCACCTGAAACAGTGTCAGTGTTTGCAACAGGTGCCACTGAGCCTAAACCCACCCCAGGCAGAGCAGGGAAATGACATGCAGTAAAGTATTCAACTGGCACGTTACTGAACCTGCAGGGTTACCTTTCAGCTGAAGGGAAGATAAAAGTTTTAACATCACCAATCGCATCAATGATCACGGGGGGTGATCGCAACTCCTATCTCCATGGGAGGGTGTTTTTAATTTGTTTTTCCCAAACGTACTTTTGGTTGGTAGCTGCAGGGACTGCATTGCGTGGTGGTTGTGTTGGGCACCAGCTGAACGGTGGTGATAACGGGTAGGATGTTTAAAAAGTTTTTTGTGAAGCACTTTCAGATGCAGTAATATAGTTTTTGTAAAGAGCTGTGACCTGTTAGAGATTAAATAAACCAAAAAATAGCAACTCATGATTTCTTACCAAATCTCATGATTTTTAATAGATTGTCTTGTGAGTTAAGAGACGGTGGGTTTGACATTACTGATAATGGAATTGGTGATCAGGATTAAACTTGAGTATTATCTGTATAACAACAACCTAGTGAAGGGTAGTCAACAAGGCTTTAGACTGGCAAGATCCTGCCCGACCAACCTCCTTAATTTCTTTGAGGAAGTGACAACTCAAATCGACTGTGGTAAACCCTATGACGTTGTGCACATCGACTTCAAAGTTCCACACGAAAGATTACTAATTAATCTCAAATCTGTTGGGATTCAGGGAAAAATTTAGGTTTAGATAGCAAACTGGCTGAAAACAACAGGCACTGATTAAAGGGATAATGTCAGGGTGGGGGTGCGGGTGTGGAGTCGGGTGCCCCAGGACTCAGCGATGGGACCACGACTGTTATAATTTAAATCAATGACTTGGATTCAGAAACTCAATGGAAATACAGATGATACCAAACTTGGTGCGGTGGTGGAATCGAAGGAGGCAGCCCAGAAATTACAGAATGAGTTAAGCGTGAACGGTAGCATAGTGGTTATTTTACTGGACTAGTAATCGAGAGGTCTGAACTTAATGATCCATGAGACGTGAGTTCAAATCCCACCACGGCAACTGCAGAATTTAGATTCAGTTAATTAAATAAATCTGGAATAAAAAGCTAGTATCAGTAATGGTGACCATGAAACTATCAGATTGTTTTAAAAACCCATCTGGTTCACTAATGTCCTTTAGGGAAAGAAATCTGCTGTTCTTACCTTGTCTGGTCGATATGTAACTCCAGAGCCCCAGCAATGTGGTTGGGCTAGAAATTTGGTTGGTTAGTGCCTCCAGGGCAATAACAGGGTGCTAATGACTTACTGCCTGGGCGTGGTGATATTACCGCTGCCCTTGAAATTCACCTGCCGGTTTGCGGCAATCTCCTGTGCCCGGAGATCGTGACGTCATCCTGACATTGCTCCGTTAGCGCCCCGGACCTGAAATTAGGTGCCGCCCCCTGTAGCATCACCAGGTGATACAACCGACAGCTGCAGGAGGCGTTGTTCGGGAGGCTGGGTGCTTCGGGAGTGCTAATTAAAGGTAAAGCCACTGGTCTTCAGGAGAAATATGTTTCCTTCCTTCAGGGTGCATTCTGAACATTTTTAAATGGCGTGATTGATCAGCCCTGCACTCTGTTAGAGTGCTTGGGGCTGATCGTCGAGGATCCCGGCTGCCGTCGGCGAAGAGGGAGATCGGTCAAATGCAGAGCCTGCAGCAATAGATCTTCCCTTTAAGGGAGGGAAAGAGCCCTCGGATCCCGGCAGCGCTGCAGTGGTCACTGTGCAGTGCTGCACCTCTACCGCCCCCCCCTTGCTTGGTTTAGCGCTCCAGAAAGGAAGTAGTAACGCTTGATTTAGCGCTCCACTTCCTTCCTGGAGCACTAACACTGAATTTATCGAAAGCTGAGTATCATTAGCGCCTGGCACTAATTTTTCCAGCTTTCAAAATTTAACGCCCCTAACGGGTGATACCGACTTTCTCCCCCGTTAACTCTTAACTGCCCTCTGAAATGGCCTAGCAAGCCACTAAGTTGTAACGAATCGCTACAAGAAACAATAATAAGAATAAAACCGGATGAACCACCCGGCATCGACCTAGTCACCGGCTTTGGACGCAGCAATGGCACACCCAGCCCAGTCGACACTGCAAAGTCCTAGTCACCAACATCTGGGGACTTGTGCCAAAATTGGGAGAGCTGTCCCACAGACTAGTCAAGCAACAGCCTGACATAGTCATACTCACAGAATCATACCTTTCAGCCAATGTCGTAGACTCCTCCATCACCATCCCTCGGTATATCTTGTCTCACTGGCAGCAGGACAGAGCCACCAGAGGTGGCGGCACAGTAATATACAGTCGGGAGGGAGTGACCCTGGGAGTCCTCAACATTGACTCGGACCCCATGAAGTCTCGTGGCTTTAGGTCAGGCATGGGGAAGGAAACCTCCTGCTGATTACCACCTACCGCCCTCCCTCAGCTGATGAATCAGTACTCCTCCATGTTGAACACCACTTGGAAGAAGCACTGAGAGTAGCAAGGTCACAGAAGGTACTCTGGGTGGGGGACTTCAATGTCCATCACCAAGAGTGGCTCGGTAGCACCACTACTGACCGAGCTGGCCAAGTCCTGAAGGACATAGCTGCCAGGTTGGGCCTGCGGCAGGGGGTGGGAGAACCAACACGAGGGAAAAACCTACTTGACCTCGTCCTCACCAATCTACCTGTCGTAGATGGATCTGTCCATGACAGTATCGGTAGCAGTGACCTTGTGGAGACGAAGTCCCATCTTCACACTGAAAACACCCTCCATCGTGTCGTGTGGCATTGCCACCGTGCTAAATGGGATAGATTCAGAACAGATCTAGCAGCTCAAAACTGGGCATCCAAGAGGCGCTGTGGGCCATCAGTAGCAGCAGAATTATACTCCACCACAATCTGTAACCTCATGGCCCGGCATATTCCTCACTCTACCATTACCATCAAGCCAGGGGACCAACCCTGGTTCAATGAGCATGCCAGGAGCAGCACCAGGCATACCTAAAAATGAGGTGCCAACCTGGGGAAGCTGCAATACAGGACGACTACATGCATGCTATAGACAGAGCTAAGCGATCCCACAATCAATGGATCAGATCAAAGCTCTGCAGTCCTGCCACATCCAGTCGTGAATGGTGGTGGACAATTAAACAACTATCGGGAGTAAGAGGCTCCATGAATATCCCCATCCTAAATGACGGCGGAACTCAGCAGTGAATGCAAAAGATAAAACTGAAGCGTTTGCAACCATCTTCAGCCAGAAGTGCCGAGTGGATCATCTATATCAGCCTCCTCCTGAGGTCTCCACCATCACAGAAGCCAGTCTTCAGCCAATTCGATTCACTCCATGTGATATCAAGAAAGGGCAGAGCGCACTGGATGCAGCAAAGGCTATGGGCCCCGACAACATCCCAGCTGTCGTGCTGAAGATTTGTGCTCCAGAACTAGCCGCGCCTCTAGCCAAGCTGTTCCAGTACAGCTACAACACTGGCATCTACCTGACAATGTGAAAAACTGCCCAGGAATGTCCTGTCCACAAAAAGCAGGACAAATCCAATCCGGCCATTTACCGTCCCATCAGTCTACTTTCAATCATCACCAAAGTGATGGAAAGTGTCGTCGACAGTGCTATCAAGCAGCACTTACTCACCAATAACCTGCTCAGTGATGCTCAATTTGGGTTCCGCCAAGACGACATGGCTCCAGACCTCATTACAGCCTTGGTCCAAACATGGACAAAAGAGCTGAATTCCAGAGTTGAGGTGAGAGTGACTGCCCTTGACATCAAGGCCACATTTGACTGAGTGTGGCATCAAGGAGCCCTAGTAAAATTAAGTCAATGGGAATCAGGGGGAAAACTCTCCACTGGCTGGAGTCATACCTAGCACAAAGGAAGATGGTTGTGGTTGTTGGAGGCCAATCATCTCAGCCCCAGGACATCGCTGCAGGAGATACGAGGAAAAATGCAAGGATTTGAGGTTTTTAGTCTGGAAAGGAGGTGATTTTATAGAGCTATCTAAGACAATAAATGGTATTAAAAAGGTTAATCTAGAATACTGCTTGAAATTCAACAGTGGGTGTAGGACAAAGGGGCGCGGGTTCAAACAAGTCGAAGGTAACTTGAGGACTGATATCAAAAAGTTCTATTTCATGTAAAATGGACTTCTAGGCAGAGTGGTGAAGGTGAAAACCCAGCAATCATTTAAGAAATAATTAAGCCTAAAAATTGGATAAGGCCCGCAAACGGGCGGGGCATTGCCGGCGCTATTTTCCTGCACCCGTTCTAAGTGGTGCAGGCAGCATGAGCTCAGTGTGCATGTCCACCGCCTGGGTGTTCATTTCAGCGATCAGCCGCTCCTCCTCTGCGTCCAGTGCAGTAGGACTCGCTGGCATACTCTCCCTCCGGGGAGAAGGCCCACGAGCTTCCATACCCCCATCGCGTTGCTGCAGCCCGCTGAGCTCATGGGTGCAGTGGGAAGGGTGCCCGAATGCATTGAATCACTGGCAAGGAGTGTGGAGCACTTCGCTGTAGCACAGGCGGATGCCACGCAAATGTTTAGTGCTGCAATTCAGTCTCAGACTGCTCTCATGCAGACTCAGATTAAGGCCACGCGAGCACTGACTGCTGCCATCCTCGCTGGTTCGGACACATTTCCCCGGGGCTCTCACCGCGCCACAGCAGGCCAGCAATCTGTGCTCCAGCAGATTGCTCCGGATGCTGAAGTGCTGCCCCGTGGGAGTGCCAGTGTGTCGGTCGAGCAGGGAGTTGCTGTCCTCTCTCAAGATGACAGCATTTCTGCTGCCACCACTGTCACTTCTCCACTGCACTTGCCACCGCCTGTAGGACAGACTGCTGCCGCCCATGCAGAGTTGGTGCAGTCTGTAGCCGGGCCCTCCAGGCCCAGAGCTGGTCGAGGCCGTCCTTCAAGGGCATCTGCAGTCTCAGGTTCTGACAATCAGCAGCCTTCCACCAGCCTTGCTGCAGCCACTGGGGTCCCATTATGGAGGAGCAGTAGGGTGGGAAGGGGGGAAGTGCGCAAGGGAAGGAGATCACCCTCGAAGGGCAAAAAGTAGGAGGTGTGACAAAATGTTGGTCATTTTTTTATTAAAGGCCGAGGTTCGTGGTCAAACTTTTGTTTAGTGTTTTGGACATTATCTCCAGGTTGTGAGAACCAGTTATGTTAATGACTGTTTTTTTGTGTTTCTTTCTATTAGTTTGTCATGAGGAAATGACACACACAGAGTTTGTAAAATAAATAAGTTTTTGTATTCAAAATGTACATGTTTGGTCTTTGCAATCATTGCTGCCTTGGCCGGCTTAGGGGTTGCGGGTTGGTTTCATTCATGTTGTTCTCAATGGCAGAAGCCATTTCCTCAGCAGGGGCCTAGAAGCGGCTTGCTATCAGCCGTTGACGGACGGCCCTTCCAGTTTCTACATTGTGGGCCTCCCTCCCGCCTTGGTGCTGATGATCATCCTCCTCCTCTTCCTCCTCCTCCTCTGGTGGTGCTCCAAGGCCTGGTGGCATTGGCTAGGTCCTGAGGATTGCCAGGTTATGCAGCATGCAGCACACAACAACGAAGAGGGAGACTCGCTCAGGTGAGTACTGCAGGGCTCCTCCAGAATGGTCCAGACAGCGGAACCGTTGCTTGAGCACGCCGATTGCATGCTCAACGATGTTCCTGGTAGCTAGATGGCTCTTGTTGTACCGCAGCTCAGCAGGGGTGTTGGGCGTACGGAGCGGTGTCATCAGCCAGGTGCTCAGTGGATATCCCTTGTCCCTGAGAAGCCAACCACCTGGGTGATGCGGTGCCTGGAAAAGTTCTGCCACAGTAGTCTGGCGCAGGATGTATGCATCGTGGCTGCTGCCAGGATAGCAGGCATTGACAGCGAGTATCAGCTGTCTGTGGTCACAGACCAACTGCACGTTTAAGGAATGGAACCCCTTTCGGTTGTGGAAATCCTCTGCATTCTCATGCAGAGCATGCAAAGCCACATGCATGCAGTCAATGGCACCCTGCACCATGGGGAAGCCCGCTATCCTCGCAAAGCCCATAGCGCGTTCATGCTGCTTGGCCGGGGTCATGGGGAAAGAGATGTACTCTCGTCTCCTTTTATAGAGGGCATTTGTGACCTGACGGATGCAGCAATGGACGGCGAACTGGGAGATATTGGCGATGTCCCCAGTAGCTGACTGAAATGAGCCGGTGGCATAAAAGTTGAGAGCCACTGTTATCTTCACTGCCACCGACAGAGACGTCCTGCTCCTCAGTTGAGGCTGCAGATCTGGCTGCAGCAGGTGGCAGAGCTCAGTGACCACCTGCTTGCTGAAGCGCAGCCTTCGCAAACACTGCTCCTCAGACATATTAATGCAGGAGAATTGTTGGCGAAATACCCTGGGAGGGTAAGGTCTCCTGTACAGAGGCCTGTTGGCCCTCCTCCGTCTGGCCACGATTGCCACTCTCTCTCTGCGTCTCTGTGGCCTCCGATTCTGCTGTCGCAGGACGACGCCCCCAATTAGTGCAGCCCCCATAGTCTCGTGGCAATCAAAGTAATGAAGGTCAAAAACCAAAGTACCTGCAACTTTATGCTCAGTAGCCAAAACTACTTCACACAGCATTGACTCAATGCAGAAGTCTCTCTTTCTCTCTCTCAAAATCTCTCTCTCTCTCTCAGAACGAGTGGTGCAAAAATGTCTACCACAGAGAAAGCCAGGAAGAGGCCCCCTTTAAATAGCGACCCCCAGCCCCACAGCGACTGGGAAGCGTTCCAGTCTACCTGTCGTTGGTTGCGCCAGGCGAAAAGGAGGGGGGCGCCACTCAATTTCCGTTCCGGGGCGCCCCAAGGGCGTTGCACGCTCAAATGACGTCAAGATCTGTGTGCGCAGGAGATCGGGGCGGTATTGTTTAGTGCCGCCGCAAAATGTCCGGTCAATTTCGCGAGAGGCGCAGATATCGCCGCGCCCGGGCGCTAGTTGCTTTGCGCCCCATTAGCGCCCTCTTAAGGCGCTAACAGGAGGCGCAAACCAACTGAATTTTTCCCCCATAGAGATTTCTTTAGCTTGCAGGTGTTTAGAGCCAACTGTATAATCAGTGCCATCTCATTCGAACAACCTCTCTCACCATTGACAGATCGCTTCTGTCATCTCATCTGCAGCTGCCACCTATTGCAGCAACATTGGTGCCCTTGGAAAAATCACACCTTGGTCCTCTGAATCCTTCCACGATCAGCCCCAACACCAGAATCACCAGGCACACCAACATCACCAACCTCCTCCGCCATCACCTGATGCTGCACAGGACACGGCAATATTGTTGCCCGGGAGGCCAGCGATCGCATCACCTTGGCCAGATTTACTTTACTTGTCGCTATAAACCCTGGCTGCCACATGATGCGCCAGGTTGACACCATCCCACACCAGCACCGTAAAGCATCCCTATAATGTCCAAGCCATTCCATTCACACTCATCACTATAGCGGGGCGGGGGGTGGGAAGTTATGTCTCAACATTCACTGGAACTCAGTAGGACACTTCTCAAGGTGCGCACAGATCTGTCCAATAAGGTGAAGTGTTGAAAATATAGATTTCACTGTATGACAACACATTACCAGAAACTTTACATGAACATTGGCTAAACCTCTCAATTGCCTACCCTTGTGTGTTGTCAGTTGGTATGCTTGCAGTAGGGTGAGGGAGAGTGTGAGAGGTGGCTAGTGAGATGGAGAAATGATAATGTAGATAGAGAGGGATGGGTGGAGGTAGAAGGTAAGTTGGTGTGAGTAAGGATGTGCAGGAATAGGGTATGGAAGGCAGAGTGATGGGGATGCGATGACTGGCACAGCAGGGTGAGGTTGAGTGTGGCATTGCAGGAACGTTTTGTGATCTACTGAGATCATTGAAAGGTTGGCGCCACTGCAGCCAGGCACTCCTGACGACATCCCTGCTTGTGTTCTGCTGTGCAATGTGCAACCAGACTGCGTTGATCTCCTGGGGAGGTCTCTTCCGCCAATGGGAAGGGAAGAGAATCTCCCTGCGTGCTGTGACTCCCTCCATAAGCATATAGAGGGAGTCATGCGTGAGCCTGGGTGCAGCCGTGTACCTTTGTGTAGTGCTTGTCAGTGGAGGAGAAGACACACTGGCACTGCATTTGACACTCGCAGACACCAGCTCAGAAAACTGCACTGCCCGACTTTAGAGGATAGTATCGAGGTGGGGTCTGAACATAGTGAGTCACCGGGCACGAGTGGGCTACAACCAGGCCAGGGAGAAAGGGTAGCTTGGGTGACAGCTCCCAGGAGGGCGAGCCTGCACACGAATTCTGCTCCATAGGACTCAGATGATGGAGCAGCCTTCAGAAGAAGGGTGGTGGGCATGCAGACAGAAATGCTAAGTGCAATGGCAAGCCTGCCAGAGAGCCTCTTGTCAATGTCAAGGAGCATGGAGGAGTCCGGCTCCAACATTGCACGACGTTTTGCGCAGAGCTTGGAGCCCATGATTCCCAGGATGGAAATGATGGGCAACTCCATGAGAGAGCTTGTGGACCCAAATATGCTGGTGGGTGTGTTAGGTGATCTCGCAGCTTCCATTGCAGCACAGGCGGAAGTAACTCAACATCTCACTGCTGCAGTGGAAGCTCAGACTGCTGCCATCATCGCTGGCTTTACGAGTGTCGAAAGCGGCTTGCAGGGTGTCGCAGCAGGCCAGCAATCTGTCCTCCAACAGATTACCAGGATTACTGAGGCTCCGCCCCAGGGGAGTGGCAATGGCTCCGTGGAGCAAGAACCTGCTGTCCTCTCTCAGGATGACAGCATTCCTACCCCCAGCATTGCCACACCACCAGTGCCCTTGCTGCTGCCTGTCAGCCAGCCAGCCCAGACTGCTGCCACCCATGCTGAGGTGGTGTAGTCTATAGCTGGGCCTTCTAGGTCCAGAGCTGTTTGAGGTTGTCCTGCAAGATCATCACTGAAAGTCAGCAGCCTTCCACCAGCCATGCTGCAGCCACTGGCGGAGCACTTCGTAGGAGCACTAGAGTAGAAAAAGGCACACGAAAAACAGACACTAAGGGGGAGAAATTCGGAATCGCCCATGTTGGGGCGCTAATATCGGCCGGGCGCAAAGTTTAGCGCCTGCCGCTAATTATCGCCTCCAACTGCAAAATTCGCCTCTATCGCCCCTGGAGGTGATTTGAGCGCTAAATCAGGCACTACACACCTCTCTTAAGGCGCAAACGTCAGGGAGCGAGGCGCTACCTCGGAATGCTACCGATGCTCAGGCGATGCCAATTTCCATGGAAACCAGACACACTGGTGCCATCCAGTTCTTAAAGGGGAGGGGCCATCTTGCTGGCCAGCCACACCCTACTCATTGCAGCCTTGAAATCTCAGCCTGGAGTGACCTCAAAAGTAATTGTGTGGAAGCACTAATGCATAGGGCCAGGGAAAGAGCTCGGCACTTAGGAACCTCAAAAGTGGTGCTGAGGGCCAAAACTCCTTAGGACAGCGTTAAAACCAAAAATTTTGCCGACAAGAAAAGGCAGGAAGTGCCCGTCTTTAAATAGCGCTCCCCCAGCCCCTTCCTGACTTGTAAACGTTCCCCTCTACCTGTCGTTCCTAGCGGCAGGCGCTAAGGCAGGGGACGCGACTCAATATCCGGTCTGGGGCGCTGCACACTCGACTGACGTCACAATCTGCGGGCGCAGGAGATCGTGGCAGTAGTGTTTAACGCCGCCGCAAAATGTCTCGTCAATTTCGCGAGCAGCGCAAACATCGCCGCGCTCGGGTGCTAGTTCTTTGCGCCCCATTAGCGCCGTCTTAGGGCGCTAATTGGAGGGGCTAATCAACTGAATTTTTCCCCCTAAGGGCTAGAAATTCATCACCTCAGCGCCGCTCCTTAGCGCCACCAGTGCTCTTTCGCCAGCCGGTGGTGGGCCCCGCGGCGGCGGTCATTTTTGTGCCTACCTTTGCCCTGCTGGTATTTAGCAACGCCATGAAGAAAAAAATGGCGGCGTGGTGACATCAATTGGTACGTAACGCCGACTTAATGTCACGAATGCGAACTTCGACCCTAGCGCTAAATTCAGCACTGGGTCCTAAGAACACCTGGCGTGCAAGCAGGCTGAGAGTGGCGATGACAGCACCTCTTAAAGGGACACACACATCTTTCAGATAAGTATGGATTTCAGCTTTTGGACTGGGTCTTTTTCGATTTTCTTGAAGTAGTGTCTTGCTGCAATAGATGTTAAAAGTTTTTTAAGTGTGTAGGGAGTGCTGCTGGACGCTTGCAAGGGCTAATTGGTAAAGAAGGTGTTTGAGAAGACAGAAAATGCTGCAAATACTCAGCAGGTCAGGCAACATCTGTGGAGAGAAAAACAAAGTTCACAGCTCAGATCGAGATGCTGCCTGACCAGCTGAGTATTTCCAGTATTTTATGCTGTCATTTCAGATTTACAGCAGCCGCTCGCAGAGGGAAGAGGAAGACACAGAAGAGGAGGAAGCAGACAGAAGGAGGCATTCCAGACAGCTCCTTTTTGGAATCATCTGCCTGCGGTCCCAGTGACCACAACCCCAATTCTCCTTTCAACATTGGCCCCACACCTTACCTTCCATCTATTACTGACCATCACAACGTCATCTTGGCCACGATGCGGAAATAAAAGCCACCACAAAGCAAACTTTCCAATCCAACTTTATACAACTATCCATCCAATATGACATCAAGAAATCAATTCATCACCCGTATGCAATCTCTTAGTGACTGTCTTTTGTGTGCCTTTGCCTATCCTACTGATGTCACACAGTGTTACCCCAGTGACTGCAGCATGGCTGGTGGAAGACTGCTGACTTTCAGTGGGGGGCACTGCATATGACCTTGCTGGTTGACCTTGAGGAGCTGCTGGCTGGGAGTAGCAAATCAATCTTCTTCTTCTTGTTCTTCTTTACTCTCCTCTTCCTCTTCTTGGTCACTGGCTGGGTACGGCTGCATTTCTTGGGTGTGTGAAATGAGGAAGGCACAAGGGTGGAGTTGTGGTGACGGAAGGGCGGGAAAGCATGAAGTGCATGCCAGAAGGAGGATGACGTTATGAGGATACCAGCATCTTTTATCCTTTCAGCCCCGCCGCTGGTCAAGGGCTCACCATGCTCCTGCCAAGAATGGCCTGCACCATCTCTTCCAAGGAGGTGAGGTGAGGCTAGGAATGGGAGATGTGCTTCATGATTGGTGCAGTTTGTTAGTAGCGATTTGGGGTGGGGGTCGTACATTGAGCAGTATGTGAGGCTAGTGGTGCAGTTGGTAGGGTACGGCTTTTGAAGATGCATTCACTGACCTTGACCAGTAGCCTGAGATCATGAAGCTTCTTTGGGCACTGGAGCCAGGTGGTGGGGGTGACACTGCTGGCAGTGATAGCCTCGGTGATGTAGTCCCAAATCCATCTTTCTGGAGGGCCTCCTGTCACTGTGTGTCGAGGACCTGTCTTGCAGTGTTGACCCACTGCACAAAGCTGGAGTGCTGCGTGCAAGACCCTAGGTGCCCCTTCATGGGCCATTTGTGTTAGTGCTGAAGCAGTTTTGCCATTTTTATGAGGTTAGAAAGGGAATTTTAATTTGTATTACTTCTGAGTGCATGGCCCCTTCAATTCACAGCCCTTTTGATTGCCCACAATTCCTTGCGAGCTGCACAGCCTCGCTTCCAGAGGCTGTAAGAAGCTCGAACGCCACTTCAGGACGGGAACTTCGCCTCGGAGGTCTCCACTAACGCCACCAGGACCGTGTTGCACAGAAGGTAAGCCCTGCGCCACCAATCTCCAGCTCCCCGGAGGAGTTTAGTCTTGTTAGCGTTGTGGCATTTTCAGTGGTCGTTAATTCCGGTTGCCGGTGACACCGGCAACTTTTGTGGCGAGCACAAATTTATAGGCCTAAGCGAATGCACAAAGTTAATTACTTGACTTTGTTCTTTTGATTTGAATTTGATAAATTTATGAATTTTGTTTGGAATGTGTGTTTTGTGGTGGCTCTCATTTCAGCTTTGTGCCCAGGAGGACACTGTGATGTTCCGTGACAGAGGTATGGTATGATGGGGAAGTGGTGAGCAACGGGAACCTGGGGTTTCATTCACTGAAATCAAAGTCTGAGGAGGTGTTCACGGACAGCCTGGAGTGGGGATTTGCTGCCTGCCTCCTCCCTTCCTCCTCCTCCTCTTCAGATAGTCCCAGAACCTCTGGTGGCAAAGGCTGTGCCTTCATGATGGCCAAGTTGTGGAGCATGCAGCAGACCACCACGAAATGGGACACCCGCTCTGTACTGGAGCACTCCTCCCGAGCGGTCAAGGCAGCGGAACTGTTACTTAAGCACCCCGATGGTCTGCTCGATGACGTTTCTCATGGCAGCATGGCTGTCATTATATGAGTGCTAGCCATGAGTGGTGGGATTGCGGAGGGCAGTCACGAGGCAGGTACAAAGCGGATAGACCTTGTCTTCGAGCAGCCACCTTCGGGTTTGACGTGGTCGCTGGAAGATTGCTGGCTCGGGATGAAGACATCATGACTGCTGCCGGGAAACCGGGCATTCACCATCAGGATGAGCTGGGTGAGATCATACAACAACTGTACATTAAGTGAATGGTAGCCTTTGCGGTGACAGAACATCTCAGGATTGGTATACAGTGCCCGCAAAGCCACGTGTGTGCAGTCGATAGCACCATGGGGAAGTACACTATCCTGGCAAAGTCACATGTGCGCTCCTCCTGCTTCTCTCTGTTCAGAGAGAAGACAATGAAGTCCCTTCTCCTGGAGTAGAAAGTCTCTGTGGCCTCCCGGATGCAGCAATGGATGACGAACTGGGAGTTGTTAGCTATGTCGGTGGTGAAAAAATTGAAGGCCACAGTGACTTTGAGGGCCACTGGGAGAACCGTCGACGTCCTGCTCTGAGGCTGCAGGTCTGGTTGTAGGAGGTGGCAGAGTTCTGTGACCACCTCCTTGGTGAAATGGAGCCTGCTAATATACTGCTCCTGGCTTAAATGCAGGTAGGAGAAGTGCTCTCGGAAGTCCATAGGTGGGTAAGACCTCCTGTTGAGAGCCCTCCTACCCCTCCTCCTCCTCCCTCTGCAAGCATCTTGTCCTCTTCTTGCCTCTGCTCCATCTCCCTATCATACTCAAGGGCAAGGGGGCCTACAAGTAGAGCCCCATGACTGGGAACAAGTGGTGTGAGCAGAAGCCTTTAAAGGTGTTCTCTACTTGCAGCAACACTCCCTGTGACCTCAGCATCTTTAAACAACTTTAGAAAGCTCCAAACAGTTGCACAAACTTAGACAGTCAGTAGAACTGAAAAAGCAAGTCAGCTGCAAGTTGTTAATGATCCCTTTAAATAGTGCTGCTAGGGGCTCCTTCCTGCTGCTGAACGCTTGGTCAGCTGGTTGTGATTAGGAGCACGTTAAATGGAGCAGCAACGTCCAAAATGGCAGATCGTGCGTCAAATTAACGTTGGACACTCATTGACGTCACAATCTGCCTAATCTAAATATCCGGAGCGAGTGATGGCAGCGGCATCGCTACTGATCTCCCCAAAATGGCGGCCGTTGCGGGACATGCCGAAAGCGAGTCGGCCGCCATTTTGTCATCAAAACGGGCCTTAACGGCCAGCGCTAAACCCCCGCATTTCTAGGCCTTAGATACAGCAATGGGAGGAATGTAGGGCTGTTCCGGATTGATAAATTAAGATGGGCCAAAGGGTCTTCCTTATCCCTAAATATCTTGTAATCATTCTAAATGCTAATTACAAGTGTACTTGACCAATAACGCACTCGAAGGTTTGCACGTTGAAAAAGTAACTGTGTCATCACCAGATGAAGCATTAGTTAATCTATGTACTATTGTTCAGCACAGCCAAAGATACACAGTAAGTGAACAACCCCAGTCATTAACAGTCTCTCTGCAATTAACTATCTCTCCATCTGTCGTCCGCAGCCATGGGCTTTGCTGATATCCTGGAGACTGTTGGAAGTATGGGAAAATTCCAAATTATCCAGATACTTTTGATGATATTCCCAATTTTGTTGCTGCCTAGCCACAACCTGCTTCAGAACTTTGTGGCTGCTGTACCCGATCATCACTGTAGGATCCTTTTGGAAGCGAATGGCTCGAGGTACATTAATGCTACAGACAAGCCGCAGACAGAGGAGCTTCTCCGGGTTTTCATCCCTCTGGACCAGGAGCAGCAGCTGGAGAAATGCCTTGTGTATTCCTCACCTCAGTGGCACCTTCTGGATCTCAACAAGACGCGGGGAAATGGGACCGAATACGACACACAGATGTGCACTGACGGGTGGACGTATGACGACTCCAAGTTTAAAGCTACAATAGTTAGCGAGGTACGACTGAGAATGTCTATTTTACTTAAGGTTTGAATAGCATTGTGTATAATGTGGAACTGAAGGAAGTTCTATAAATGGATGTGTATGCACTGGGATAATCTGACACCCAAGAGGAGTGTTCAGTTCAAACATTCGGGTATGAGTGTGGAAATGGAAAAATGACCCGCTGGTACAGGAGGAGTGCTCTGCTAAGGTTGAGAAGCACAATGTTGGGGAAGAGTAGAGCAAGCTTTACTCTACATGCTTTGCCTGACCTGGGCGTGATTGTTTTAAGAACCTAACTGGTTCACTTATGTCCTTTAGGAAAGGAAACCTACCGACCTTACCTGGCCCATATGTGACTCCAGTCCCACACCAATGTGGTTAGCTCTGAAGTGGCCTTGCAAGCCATTCAGTTATATCAAACCACGACAATCAATATGGACTGAAGTGGTTCAAGAGGAAAGCCCACTACCACCCTCTCAGGGCAACTAGGAATGGGCAAAAAATGCCAGCCTTACCAGCAACGTTTAGAAACAGGGAATGAATTCAAAAGTAGATTGTGAAGACCCTGTTAAGGCAGTTTCCCACAATTATTGCCAGGCAGGTGTGGATGGTGGCCCCGCCAATCAGGGTGTGTTGGCTATTGATCAGTTGGAAACCAAGGAAACATCCAATAGTAGCCATTCACGTATCTAACTGTTGCATCGGATCTGCTGTCCCGGCTGTCTGGCATCCCTCTGTTGTCCTCCAAATACTTTAGATTGGGAGATTTCCATTGGGAAACACATTGGGCTCGATTTTACCAGCCCTGAGGAGGCGTGTTTGGAGGCGGGACTGCTGGCAAAATCAAAAATATTGGAAGCGGGTCCCGTACCCTCTTCCAACCCGCCTCCATTCAATCTTCCCGGGAGTCGGGTCCCCGATTTGCGCAGGGACCCGACTCCTAGCGGCAGGAAGAGGATTATAGCCACTTAACTGCTTGTTAACAGGTAGTTAACAGGCAGTTAAGAGGCTTTTTCCAATTTTGACAATTCTACTGCGGTATTCCCAACGTCGGGAAACCCCGCCAGGGTAAGTGTGGCGTGCTGTGGGTTTACTGTAATGTTTGTGCATAGATGACAGCTGCAGAAGTGGTGTGAAGGATCCAATGGGACACTGGTGAGATGCAGAGGTAAGAAAATGTTGGGAAAGTCATTTTTAGTGTGTTTAGAATTTTCTGTAGGTGACAAGCTTTGAAGTGTTTGTGTAGTCCCACCTCATTGGGAGAACCTCTCTCACCAGTGACAGGTCGCTTCTGTAACCTCACCTGCAGCTGCCATCTGTTTTAGCCTAAGGAGAGAGTCACTGGAGAGTCTGGGTGCAAGGGCTCACCTTTGTACACTGATTGTCAGTGTTTGCAGCACCTCAATGCTGTCAAACACTGAAAAAATCATGTCCAAAAAAAATGGTGGTGGCCCCTTTAAGAAAACCGGCAGATGACGCATCATCAACTGACGTCATCTGACACCGACTTTCTCTTAATTGGCCGGCAAGCCTGCAGGGTGGGCTTAACAAGGATAATTGACGCAAAATAGCATCTGTGCGTCGGACGTCGCTGGGGGCGGGAATAGAACCCGGAAGGCAGCAGTCCCGCCCCGACAGTATTTTTTTCAAACAATTCAAACAAAGTAAGACTAAGACTAAAGTAATACATTAGACAAAAAGCTAATTTTGAGGAGGCTGAGAATGGAACTAGGGAAGATAAACTGGAACAAAAGCTGGAAATCTGAAATAAAAACAGAAAATGCTAGAAATACTCAGCAGGTAAGGCAGCATCTGTGGAGAGAGAAATAGAGCTATCGTTTCAGGTCGATGACCCTTTGTCAGAACTGGAAAAAGAACATAAGAACATAAGAAATAGGAGCTGGAGTAGGCCATTTGGCCCTTCGAGCCTGCTCCGCCATTCATCAAGAACATGGCTGATCTTCGACCTCAACTCCACTTTCCCGCACTATCCTCATATCCCGTAATTCCCTTCGTTCCAAAAATTTATCGACCTCTGTCTTGAATATACTCAACGACTGAGCATCCACAGCTCTCTGGGGTAGAGAATACCAAAGATTCACAACACTTTGAGTGAAGAAATTTCTCCACATCTCAGTCGTAAATGTCCTGTCCCTTATTCTGTGACTGTGACCTCGTGTTTCCGGTCGCCTGTCACTTTAATTATCCGCTCCAGTCCCACTCTGACCTTTCCGTCCTCGGCATCTTACACTGTTCCAACGAAGCTCAACGTAAGTTCGAGTATTCGCACCTCATCTTTCAATTAGGCACTTTATAGCCTTCTGGACTCAACATCGAGTTCAACAATTTCAGACCATAACCTCTGCCCATTTTTTTTTCACGTGGCAGCTGTTGATGATTCTGCCGTTACCATTTACACCTCATCTAGACTCATCTTTTGTTTCTTTATTTGTCCCATTACCATTTCCTTTTGCTTTGCACCATCATTCCTTTTGTCTTTTAATCTCTCCTGCCTTCCATCCTATCACAGACCTTCCCTTTTGTTCTTTCCACCCCTCTCCCCTTTCCCTGCCCCTGCACTTACTTAAAAATCTGTTACATCTCTAACGTTTTCCAGTTCTGACGAAGGGTGATCGACCTGAAACGTTAACTCTGTTTTTCTCTCCACAGATGTTGCCTGACCTGCTCAGTATTTCCAAGATAAACTGGAAGTTTTATTTGACAGACAAATAGATGGAACAACAATGGGAAATATTTAAAATGGTTATCATAGAGTTCAGGAGAAATATATTCCTCTAAAAAACAAGAACAAACTAGCCAATAATGAAACACCATTGATGAATAAAAAGATACGGGTAAAATTGAAATTAAAGACAAATTCATACACTAAGTGCATTGGCAATAAAGGAAAGGATGAGAAAAGGGAATACAAAGAGGTTAGGAAAGAAGTTTAAAAAATAAGGGAAGCAAAGCAGAACTATGAAAGTAAATTATCAAGGAAAATAAAATGAAATAGTAAAGTATTCTACAGGCACACAAATAACAAAAGGAAAATAAGGATAGCGGTAGGACCAGGGATGCACAAGCTAAAGTCACAGGTAATGACAGCAAAATGCCAGTAATACTGAATAGTTACTTAGCCTCGGTGTTTACCAGGGAGATTATCATGGTGGACATGCCTTTAGAAGAGATTAAAAAAGATATAAAGCCATTTAAGATAGAAAGTAGGGAGATCATTGATAAACTAATCAAACTTACAGAGGATCAAACCCCCGGTCCGGATGGATTGCATCCACATATTATAAAAGAAGTTCGGGAAGAGATAGCAGAGGCACTATTACATATATATATGAATTCAGTAGAAAGGGGAATAGTGCCAGAGGACTGGGGGACAGCTAATGTTATTCCTATATTTAAAAAGGGAGACAGAACAAGTCCAGGGAACTAGAGATCAGTTAGCTTAACATTGGTGGTAGCAAAGATAATGGAATCTTTAATCAAAGATGTAATGGAAAAACCTCTAGAAACCGAAAATATAAGAGTAGTCAGCATGGATTTCAAAAGGGAAGGTCATGTTTGATCAACATTATTAAATTATTTGAAGAAGTAACAGAAAAAATAGACAAGGGTAATGCAGTAGTCGTTATCTAGTTGGATAATCAAAAGGCCTTCAATAAGACACTTCATAGTAGACTCATGACTAAGGTCAGAGCATGTGGAGTCAGGGGACAGGTAGCAGAATGGATAGCAAGCTGGTAACAAAACAGAAAAAAAGAGTAGAGGTTATGGGCAGCTACTCAGATAGGCAAAAGGTGGGAAGTGGTGTTCCACAAGGAATGGTGTTGGGACCACTGTTGTTCACAATTGACATTAACAATTGGGATTCGGGAATCGGAAGTACAGTTTCAAAATTTGGGGATGACACCAAATTGGGAGGGTTATTATGGTGAAAGAGTGAAAACAGGCGCTAAATGGGTGCTGTGCTAATAAGACACGCCTGTTTGAAAGTCTGCTTTTAGCACGCTATTTTGGGCCTAATTGCTGATTACTGTAATGTGATCTTTCCTGGGGGTGCTAAATCAGACACCTGCAGGTTGAGCATTCAAGCACTGATTCCATGTAATTTTTGTGGAGCAGTATATGTCAGCTCCACACACCAACTTCCACTGAAGGTGTGAAGTGGGCTGGCTGACATAGAGCGGCAGGTTTCAGGATGGCTCAGAGGCCAAGTGAGAGGGTGCACAGGTTCTCGGATGCGGCACTGGAGGTCCTGGTTGAGGTGGTCCAGAGGAGGAAGAATGTCCTGTACCTGCAGGAGGGAAGGAGTCCACCTCACCGTCCTATTCCTCTCTCCTGCAGTAGCTGGTGCCACTCTGCCTGGCCTCATGTCCTCCTCCCATTCCTCCTGTAGGCCAAGGGGGACCCCTAGTAAGATGCCGATGACCAAGCACTCCTTTTCTCCTGGTGACTCCTATAAGGTGTCTAATAAAGTAGAGCAGCACAGCACTCACTCTTTTTAAGTGGTCCTCAGAGAATTTCCAGAATAAATGTTGATAGAGCGTTGGTGAAGCCTTGACAAAGTGTCACAGAAAGTCCCCCGATGTGTTTCAAAAGTCCTCTTCAAACCTCCAGCAGCAAGTGAACAGTAAAAGATGATATACCTTTAAGTAGTGCTCGAGATCCTCAGCAACGACTAGTTTATGCCCAAGCAGCTGGTCGCTGTTAGGAGAGGGTGTTAGGTCAAGCGCTAGGACCTAAGTGCCAGCAATAAAAACAACAAATAATGAAAAACATAGTTTTTACTTACCTTAACATTACTATTAATATAACCTTCTGTGTACATACCATTACCTAGCAACCATTTCACATTGGTGTGATTACGAAGGGGAGTCCTGCACACTCAAACATTGGGCAATTGTATACAGGGTGTCCATGCCCTCAACTGAATGTGAATGAAACTCCTGTTTCAGGTGGTGTTTCCTGAGCAGTCATTCCCCATCCATGGGAAAGTGCACATGATGCAACACGCACTGAAGTCCAGTGTAACGATGCTGATCAGGTGATCTCCATTGGAAAATCTGAGCTAAGTTCCTTCTTATGCCGCATTAAAGAGAAAAAAAGACAGCAATTTCAGGGCCCAGATGTTTGCAGAACATCCCAGTTACTATTAATGTTGTTATATCCTCAATAACTATCGGTTCCATTCTTGTTTTGACAGTGGGACCTAGTGTGCAACCAGAAGTCTCTGAAACGGATCGCACAGTCTATCTACATGGCTGGTTTGCTGACAGGAGCCATAGTACTGGGCAGGCTTTCTGACAAGTAAGGAAAGCAGGATGGATAATACAAAGAGTTTTTCTTTCGGGGTTGAGCTCCCAACTGGTTATCTGGAACTCAAAGTGCAAGACCAACCTCACGTGAAGTGAAAATTGTGAAAATTGGTAAACATGGGTTATAACCATGGGCCCTATTTACAAACTTAAAGGCAGAAAAGGGCTTTGGGTGTTAAATGGGAGTATTACGAATCTGGGTCTCCCATAGACATCTTCTTGGGTTCAGTGGCGTCAGTCGCTCCTCTAAGGGGTCTGATCATATTACCTACTTCTTCTCACTGATCTATACTTGTAACGGGGGCGTATTCCAATTGCAGACTTGTCCCAAACCGATTAGGAGAACGCCCTCGATGAAATTGCTGGTGTACGTTTTAAAACACAGCATTTAAAAATAACTCCTTTTCCATGGAACAGTGGTTAAAAAATGCCAGAACGTGACAGGGAGGGAACTCCATTCAATCACAACAGGCTAAAAAATTACTATTTTCTAGTGCCTCGTCCTTTGGTCATTGCAATTTCCTTCTGTCATCTCTTCAAGGTGCTGACTCCTGTGGCAACAGGGTTCAGCAGGCAGCAGCTGCCCGTCTACCTCATATTGAGCTCTTTTTTCCTCTATGTGGCACTTTCAATATTATATTCACAGAAGTTTGTGCCTTTTGAAATCTCTAAATCATACTGTCCACAACGTACGAACAATGAAGATAAAAACCCAGGCCAGTTCGGGGAAAAAACTGGATAATTAATCTCTGACCTGCTTAGGCGGTTGAAACAAATCCAGGGGATCTCATTGGCCCTGATTTACATTACAGGATAAATAATTCTTGTTCGATGTGATCTCCGCCCCAGCCAGGAACAGGTCCAGCTCACACATGAAAGAATTAAACATAATCAGCGTTCAACGCTCGAGCAGGTAACCTGTCCGACAGGCTCACTATTCTCTGGGAAAAGATGAACTGCCTAACATCTAACCTAGTTCTGCCACATAACATTTAAGCAGAACCCCTGGTCCTCCCTAACCTATCCAGTTGAAATAATTGGTCCACAAATACACAATCTAGTCCCTTATAAACCTCGATCAAATTGCCCGAGTCTAAACTTTTCTAAAGCCTCTCTGGGTATCTAAGGTGTTTTAGACTGCAAATTAATCTTCTGGCCCTCCTCTGCATCCCTTCCAAAGCCTCAATATCCCCATCATGTGAAGAGACCAAACTGGATACTGTATTCTAACTGAGACCTAAACAAGTTATTATACAAGGACAAAATGGTATTCTTTATTTCAACGTGAATTGTCCTGTGATATACCCGAGAACCCTGTGTGCTTTATTATTGCTTCACGACATCGGTCAAAGACCGTTAAAGATTGATTCACTAAAACACCCAGATCTCTTTCTATCACAATTGCTTTTAATTCTGTTCCATGTAGGGTCTGTGTATGTTTAGCATTAGACCTGCCCATGGGCATAACACTATGCTTTACTAAGTTAAACATCATTTGCCAAACTCGGGCCTAATCTCCTAACACATCAAGACCTGCTTACAGTACCTGAGCATCCCCTACAGTCCTAACTCTTGCACATACCTTGGTATCATTCACAAACCTGTGGATCATTCTCCCCAACACCTACATCTAGATCATCAATGAAAATAGTAAATAGCAAAGATCTTAACCGTACCCTGCGGGGCACCAATGGTAACTGGTCTCCAAGTAGATACAAATCCACTGACAACCTCTTTCAGGCTTCCATAGGAAGCTGTATCCCAGTAAGGAGTCAGCTCCTTTAGGAAAGGAGGTGGGAAAATTGGAATAAAGGCCGCTCCATACCCACTGTAGCTGTGACAGTTCAGTGGAGGCTCACAGTGCGCTGATAGCTGATGTTTAAATCTCTGTAAGCTAGAAAGGTCCTGTACAACACCAATTAAACACTGAACAGAACACACTCCAAACATTAACTGTGGGAGTAATTTAACCCCCCCCCCACGACGGGCGGGAGAGGGTCTGGGGTTAAATTGGCAAATATGCGAAATCCGACCCAACCCACCGCGAACACTCCTACTTCGGTTTTAACCATGGCAGGTTTGGGGGTGTCTGAGTAAACCACGCTGGAGAGGCAGGTCCATTATTATAATATGTTAATGAGGCTCCGTTCCTGAGATTTCGACAGCCATTCGCATTTAACGGCTGCAGGTCAGGTTTCCCAGGGCTTGGGAAACTCGGCAGCTAAAAGAAGGCGGGAGATGCCGGATCAATGCAGATAAATGCTTTTCCAGTACTGCTTGTGGGCCAAGAGTAGCAGGAGTGCTTCCACCAGTCCCTCAAACAAACCTTCTGCCATGACTGTTCAACCACCCCGCCCTTCAAACCCGCGATATCTGCTGGTCCTCCTCTCTCCCGATTCCTGCTCCAAACCCCACCCCCACTCCCCCCATCAACCAGCAATGTTTCCCGGTCGCAGGGTCCATCCACAAGGGTCTCCGGCTGAGCCTTCCACCGCAGGCTTTCCTGCCTGGCAGCCGGCCAGCCTTCAATCTTGCCAGCTACCAGGCGGGAAACGGAGTGAAAAAATTATAATGAGGTCCTGCTGTTAAATTCGTGTTGCTCGCATTTGCGGGAAACCCCTCCCCCGCAAACATGCGTCCCCGCTCCCTCCCCATAAATATAGGGGCCCGTGTCACCAGACAGGGTCAAAGCACAGACGGGTGAATCACTTACCAATACTGTAAAGTAACACTGTTAAACCTGTAATGGCAAAGGTTTCTGTTCCTTAATGTTCATCCTGTCTTTACTATTGTTAGGTACGGGCGGCGGGCTCTGCTGCTCTGGTCCAGCTTCCAGTTAGCAGTCTTTGGAACATGCGGGGCTTTCGCCTCCTCCTTCCCCTTGTTCTGCTTCTGGAGGTTTCTTTGTGGAATGGCAGCAGCCGGACTCATGCTCAACACTTACTCTTTTGGTAAGTGAATTACTTTATGGTCTAGAAATAGGAGGGTCTAGCGCTGGTCGTTAAGGCCCGTTTTGGTGAAAAAAATGGCAGCCGCCTCACTTCTGGCGGGTCCGTGGCGGCCACAATTTTCGACAGGTCGGCAGCACTGCCGTTACCTGTGCTCGCGGCAAGTATGATCTGAGCCTGTGCTTTAAGAGCCACTCACCAGGGAGTGAATCCCCTATGCGATATGCAGGCTAGTGCACTGTCACTGCTAGCTGCAAGACAGTGCACCTGCATCCCCATCCCCTCCCCCTCCAGCACCATGGTGGAGCACAAACCTCCACACAGCAACCATCTGGGTGAAAGATCTGTGGAGCTATGGCAGCCAGCGAAGTTGGGAGTACCAGGCAGTCTGGCACCCATTTGTGGACCCCACACAAGACCCAGACAAATGTCCGTGAAAATAAGAGGGGAGCTGTGGACAAACAAGTGCCTCGTAATGTGCCACAACGCACCAACCCTACAACGGCCATCAGCAAACTCAATAGCAAAAACCAGAAGCCGTCACTAAATGATCCGACACAGCACATTGCCCGTGAACGCCGCACCGATCCTTCAGACGTGACCTTTGGCATCCTGCAGACATTAGCGCCGGAAAGAGCGTGTTGCACAAGAGATTCTCCACTCCACTCATGTAAATCAGCAGGCCTTCTTCAAAACCTCCCCCACCCCCCAATTATTTATATAATTATTATAATTGTTTTCCTCCCCCTTACTTATTTGTGAAGTCGCACAACACCAGGTTATAGTCCAACAGATTTATTAATTTTACAAGCTTTCGGAGCAGTTCGCTCCTTCGTCAGGTAAGTTTAGCAGTGAGAGAATCTCCCAGAATTCACAATTTAAACACAGACAAAATATATTCAAATCTTTCCCACATCAAAGAGCATAGCCAAGACAATGAGATGTGTCCCAGGGGGTCCAACGTGTCAAACCACCTGCTGGCTGCATATCCTGTCAATCTGTGTAGGTTCTTGTGTTAGCCTTTTTAAAAAAAAAAACACCTGGGAAGACCGGCCATGATGTCAATTCACGTTCTGTATCGTGACATGAACCCGATATCGCGATTGAGGCCCTCCTCATGAGTGCGGAACTTGGCTATCAGTTTCTGCTCTATGATTTTGCGCTGTCGTGTATTTCGAAGTTCCGATAGCCAAGTTCCGCACTCATGAGGAGGGCCTCAATCGCGATATCGGGTTCATGTCACGATACAGAACGTGAATTGACATCATGGTCGGTCTTCCCAGGTGTTTTTTTTTTAAAAAAAGGCTAACACAAGAACCTACACAGATTGACAGGATATGCAGCCAGCAGGTGGTTTGACACGTTGGACCCCCTGGGACACATCTCATTGTCTTGGCTATGCTCTTTGATGTGGGAAAGATTTGAATATATTTTGTCTGTGTTTAAATTGTGAATTCTGGGAGATTCTCTCACTGCTAAACTTACCTGACGAAGGAGCGAACTGCTCCGAAAGCTTGTAAAATTAATAAATCTGTTGGACTATAACCTGGTGTTGTGCGACTTCTCATTTTTGTCCACCCCAGTCCAACGCCGGCATCTCCACATCATTACTTATTTGTAGTCTTGCTCAAGCTGCTGTTGGTGCAGCATTGCTCAGGAAGGTCTTTTCCAACGTCATGTCTTCACAGTGGCCATTCTCCATTGATTTGGCTAAAGACTGGATTCCTGACCCGCTGTCAAAAATAACAACTTTGCCAACCGATCGCGCCCGCTACCACCCTGGAAAATTCCGGCCTGAGAGTCCTTTCCAACCTGTCCTTGAGCATCTTTCAATGGCCCAATACTGTTTTTGATGGTTGTCTGACTATTGGAGCAGCTGAAATAGCTTTTCCCATTACTACCACAGTTGTCCAAAACCTTTTAGCTGATCTAATAGCCGCCTTAGTTTTCTTTAACAGTTCACAGTACTAATCTTTGTTTTGCTGGGTATTATATACTTTTAATTTATAGCAGCACTTTTGTTTGTCTTATTTGTCTTTCTACATGCCCAGTCAGTCGCATTGCCTCCTTCTAACCTTAAGTCTGTCAACTTTGGGGACGTACATGGCTTCTATGCATTTTAATTTGCTCTTAAAAACCTGCCATTATATTCAGCATCAGTTACACCCCCAACCAGTCGGGCTGACCAATTGACCTGTTCCAAATCCTCTGCCATTTTGTAAAAATCAGCCCTTTTGAAATCTGGAATTAATTGTAGATTTTCAGTACCTTTGGTTCTTCCAGCCAATTGAAACCTTATAATAATTTGGTTACTGTTCCCCTAGTGTTCTCCCACATGGAAGTCTGATACCCGTTAGGCTCACTACTAATGCTGGTCTGCTGAGTTGGTTAATTTCAGCTGGGCAGCAGTGGGAGTGGTACAATTGGCCTCAGCCAGGACTCCTGCTCATGACGGTTATCTCGCGGCCCCGTGTGTATCTATGCAGACATCAGATGGAAACATCATCTGCTTCCTCTTTGATTGTTTCTTTGGTCAAATAGTTTGGCAACACTAACTGTCTAGGTTCTGAAGAGCACCTGGAGCTCAGGGAACCATAACTGAGGAAGGAATCAATACGTTCAGAAGTGAAGGATGAGAGGGGAGAAAATTAGCGGAACAAGAACGTAAACAAAAAGACAAGTGAGTGTTGTGGATATAGAATGGGCTACGTAGGGCAAAAATCAGCCATGGTCCCTACTCTTGCTCACTATGTGGTGACCCCTGCTAGAAAGTGACTGACTGAGTGCGTGCATGGATATCAGATGAAGACTGGATCAAGCTCACCCATGATGTCCAACAGAATCAACTAACTTACCAATATTCACTGTCAAGGTCATATATGAAGATTGACCATTTGGGTGAAGGACCGGAGGGTTTCCCCAGCATGTGTGGGCACTTTCAGGACAGAACTTGTGCTATTAATGTGTTACTGTGTCTTATTCACACTGAAGCACCTCATATAGTTTCCATTAAAAGTACATGTGCTGTAAGCCAGTCCATCAGTTGCCAGCTCAATATCAGCAGTTTACTTTAGTGTCTTCATCTTTCTTTTATTCCCCCCAGCTGTTGAATGGATCTCAACTAGATTCCGAACTTCTGTTGTAACTGTTGTGACTTATTCTTACACCTTGGGTCAACTCGTCCTGGCTGGCTTAGCGTACGGAATTCGAGATTGGCATTGGCTTCAGTTTGCAGTGTCTGTGCCATTTTTCATCATCTTCCTCTACTCGTGGTAAATTCAGATACGAATGATCTTCTCTTTTTACAGAACTGTAGCAATAATTATCTATCTCTATTAATACTGCGTCTCCTGTGATTTCGCTCAGTGTGTTGAAGGATATGTTGTTTTAAATGATATGTTGTGTACAATCTACACATCTTAATAAAAATCTTGCTTGTGCATGCCCTTCCTGTCCAAAACTCTTCTTGTTGTCGTGGCTTTTGATCACACTTTAATGTCAACTTTTAACATTTAAACTTTGTTAAGGAGCCAATCAAATCACTCAAAATGCTTTTTCAAAAAAAAATAATCATCCATTTTTCTTCACAAATTAATAATGTCCAAAATAAGGTTTTAAACCATTTTTTTTTAATTTAACTATTTATTTCACAATAGCACAATTAAATATAACCTCTGAGGTAGAGCTGGGTGTCGTCAGCGTACATGTGGAACTTGACATGATGTTTTCAGTTGATGTCGCAGCATGTATATGAGAAATAGGAGGGGATCAAGGATAGATCCTTGAGGGACTCCAGTGGTAACGGTGCGGGAGCGGGAAGAGAAGCCATGCAGATAATTCTCTGGCTAGATAAGAATGAAACCAGGTGAGGGCAGTTCCACTCAGCTGGACAATGGAGGCGAGACGTTGGAGGAGGACGGTGTGGTCAACCGTGTCAAAGGCTACAGATAGGCTGAGAAAGACGGGAAGGATAGTGCTTCACAGTCACACAGGATGTCATTTGTGACTGATTGGGGCCGTTTCAATGCTGTGGTGGGGTGGAACCGTGATTGGAGAGGTTCAAACAAGGAGTTGCGGAAGGTTTGGGAATGTGACAGTCAAGGACTTTGAAGAGGAAAGGGAGGTTGGAGCTAAGATGGTAGTTTGCAAGGACGGCAGAGTCCAGGAAGGGTTTTTTAGGAGGAGGGTGATAACAGCAGATTTAAAAGGGAAGTGGACATGACCATAGGAGAGGGAACCATTAACAATATCAGCTAGCATTGGGACCAGGAAGGGAAGTTAGGTAGTCAACACTTTAGTGAAAATAGGGTTGCAAGAACAGGAGGTGGGTCTCCTGGTCAACGTGAGCTCGGAGAGGGCATGATGGGAGATAGGTGAGAAACAAGAGAAAGATGCGAGTTCAGGGCTAGGGCAGGGGCAACCTTGGGGAAGCTTGACCGGTGGGCATGGGGAAGGATGGAGGTGGCGGAGGCAGCTGAACGAATGATCTCAATCTTAGAGACATTGGCCCAGAAATTGATCTCGCTCTGTTCCCGCGGGGGTAAGCCTTCCCCGCGATGTCTCACCTCGCTTATGCTTTTTCTGATCCAGCTCGCACGAACTTGATGTTCCAGACATCAGCTGTGCTGGGCTTGCGTATCCCAGCGGCGTAGTGAATTCGTGCGAGCTGTGGGATCACGTGACTCAGTTAGAGCCAATGGCAGCACACCATCTTCCATTCATAAGTCTCACAGCATGGCTGTGAGACTTATGAATCTTACACCCCCCCAAAATAACAGCTAAACCTCAATTAAATTAAAAAAAAAACCCATCACATTAATAAAATAAGTATAGTTAATTAAATTAACCATTTTAAATAAAAAATTAAATTTTTGAAAAAATTTAAAATCTTTTAAAAAGTTATAAAAATAAACTTACCTGTCTTTAAAGTCTATAAAAAAGATATACCTGTAAAAAAAAATTCAAAAAAATACTTAATTCACTACTTACCTTCTTAAAAGCGGGTTTTACTCCTCCTTTTTACATTTCCAAAATCTTCCCTACTTACCTGCGCGTCCAAAGCATGAAGTGCACAGCGTGCGCGCAGCCTGTAGCACGCACGCGATGCACCCAGGCTCCGCCCCCTTTTCGGAAGAGCAATTGCCGGTTTTCAGCGCATGCGCAGGGCATGCAGAAAACCGGCAATTGGAGTGGGAATACGCGAGAGTACACAGTGCGTACTCTCGCGTCCCGGGATCAATTTTCGGCCCAAAGAAGTCCATTAACTCCTCGCACGTGTTGTTGGAAGTGAGGGTGGAGAAGGCAGGGGAGAGGAATTTAAGAAGGTAGTGGTGAGGAGATGCCGGATTCAGAGATGAGATACAGATGTAGAAGCAGAAATAAGACGATGACAGATACAGGTAGGAGATACACCACGTGACAGCCACTATATTAAAAGTGTTCCATTTAGTACACACTTGCTATCATACTTCAGAAATCACAGGTCATATTTAGTTTCCTCTCACTTGCTGTGACCAATGGGTGATCTACCATACTATATTAAAAGTCTTGCATACAGTGCATATTTCCTGTACACACTTACTGTGTCATGATTTTTCAGTCACACTTTTGCTTTCAACACTGTTAATTGGCTCAGAGTAAAGCAGCAGCAAGTCAGAACTGAAGAGGGAGGGAACATACAAATCAGTGACTGGAAAACTGACAATGAAAAACTATGAAGGACTTACTGAAACAATCATTCCTGAATGGCCAGTCTTGCGAATCTACCTATAATAAAAACAATAAAAAATAAAATAAAATGAACCAATCAAAATGATCATATATCAATTCAGAGATGAAGTTTGATTCACAATTAACGCACTTCCAATACTGTTCTGCTGACTTATCCTAAGGTTTCCTAGGAGTGCTTTTATTGCTAAGTATTGTGATCCTTCTCATAGGTGGTTCCCAGAGTCTGCTCGTTGGCTCATTCTAAATGACAAGGCTGATGAGGCTCTTAAACAGCTCAAGAGGGTGACAAAACTGAACGGAAAGGAGGCAGAAGGGGAAAAACTCACCACCGCAGTAAGTGCTGATGTTAAAAATGTTTGTCACTTACTCTCCCCACTTGGTACACCATAGAACTGGTGTTTTTAACCTCTAACTGGATGACACATTCCTTTCTATTGCTTCCCCTCTGAAGACATCAGAGTTTTAAAGTCAGCCATATTAAATATAGAGAAAGAGAGGCAGTCATTATATACTGGTTTCTCCTGAGCTGGAGCCAGGAATTTACAAGCACCTGCCAATCCAAGCACTGAAGAGGAAAAATTGTCCCCTTATGCTTGGTGACTGAGTTAAAGGGACTGCTGCCAAGATAAGATTAGACAAAATTGCTTACCGTTGCTGGCTGCACCCTTAGTTCTTCTACATTTGTCAACATTATTGGCCTCACACACTCCTCTGACCTCATATCTCCTCCATTGTTAAAGCTTCCTCAAAGAAGCAGGGTTTTCTCTTCTGTGCCAAACATTTCTCTTTTCCCTTAACAATTCTAACTATCAAGCCCAAATACTTCTAAAACTAGAATACCACTCTCATATTAGGACGGTTCTCCTAACACCTCTATCCTCCTCCTGGCCATGATACAAGAAAAAGCTTATCGTTTGATATGAAATTCCTTACCTCTTGTCTCCAACCGCTCTCTCCTTTACAACCTTTCTTATCTCCCCGTTGTAGTGCTGCACAGAACTTTCCTCTCTTGTTCCTTATACGCTGGAAAGACAATATCCTACATGCCCTTCTTCCTCACTGCACTCTCATTGTTTTGAAAAGTCTCCTATTTTAACTAATTCTTTCCTGGGGCCTCATAACTGTGGAACTCCTAAACTCCCTTAAATTTTTCCATCCTACTTCACTCTTCAGGTTTCTAAAACTGAGGTTTGGAGTTACCTAGCACGGTTTCCTCATTTATTTAATTTCTTTTACTTTATTCCACCATGTCTGTGTCCTGCACAATAGGCCTTGGACTTTCACCCTAGTTCCTCAATTTTAAAAAACCTCGATGTAGAACCCATTCAGTTCTTATTATCACATAAGAACACTGAGCCAATTTCCATCTTTCCGTGTAGGTCTGTTCTAATTTGCTTAGCGCTGCCTGAATTTTAAGTGCAAGCTAGCACTCAATTCTCCAGTATAAACTCATATGCATTAACAGAGAGAGTTGATGAGGGGAGTGAGGTTGATGTTGTGCTTATAGATTTTGAAAAGGCGTTTGACAAAATACCACGTACTAGACTTGGAAGTATAATTGAAGCCCATAGGATTAAAGGGAGAGTAGCAGCGTGGATACGAAATTGGCTAAGGGATAGAAACAGAGGCCACGATTTTATTAATGGAGGTGGGTTGAGGACGGGCCTGCTGCTCGGCAGCTTTCGGACCCGCTCCCGGATGCCGCCACCCAGCAGTTACGATTTTACCTTGATTGGCCTCAATATGGCCGTGTGCGGGTCCCTCCAGGCAATTGCTTGGATCATGTCAGATTCTTGCCTCTGATGACACGTTGTTTGAGTAAAAATTTGAAAGGGCCATGTCCCCTTTGCAAAAGCATTAGGTTTTTTCTCTAAAAGGTGCTGGCTGCTGCAGGAATGGCAGCCCCAAAAACTAAGGCTTCACCCAGGTTCAATGAGGGCTCCCTCCATGCTCTTGTAGAGGGAGTTAGAGGACGTCAGGAAGTCCTCTTCCCTGGAAACAGAAAGAGGAGGCTTCCTCAGCAAACCAAGGCAGCACGGCTGCAAATTGCTGAGTTGGTGAGTTCGAGGTCTGTGTGCAGACGCACATGGGTTCAGTGTGGAAAAAGGTTTAATGATCTGCTGGGATCACCTGAAGTGTGGCCTCTGTGTTCTGGGAAATGGAAGTCAAGAATGAGGGCTCAGGGCGAATTCCATTTAGAATGTTGGTGGTGATACTGAGCGCAAACCACCGTTTATTGGACAGATAATGCCTGGGGTTTTGAGAATGTCGGACTTATATTCATCTCCATGTGCCAGCCACCTGTGGTTGAAGCATAAGCTTACGCAAATCTGGCATGGATGAGTGCATCCCTTGCCTGACGGCCAGAAATGTGGTTGCCTGCTGCTGGATTGGCCACATCCAGCCCCGCAAGGCGTCGCTTCCCGTCCTCCTCCTCATCCTCCTCCTCGTCCTCTTCCTCCGAGGAGGCTGTGTGCTGAGTCACTTGTTCATCCAGCAGCACTAAGCCGCACTGCTGTGCAATGTTGTGCAGGGCACAGCAGACCATGACGATTCTGGACACCCTGGCTGGTGCATACTGCAAGGCTCCTCCAATCTGTCTAGGCATCAGAAGCGCATTTTGAGCAAGCCGATGGTTTGCTCAATGATGCTTCTGGTGGATATGTGACTCACACTGTACCGCTCCTCAGCATCGTGTGATGGCCTCCTCATAGGTGTCATAAGCCACCTTTTCAGGAGATAGCCCTTGTCGCCAAGAAGCCATCCGGAAAGTTGGTTTGGTGGATGGAAGAGCTGAGGCACAGTAGACTGGCGCAGGCTGAATGAGTCATGGCAACTGCCAGGGTACTTTGTGCAAACATGCATGATGATCATCCTGTGGTTACACACCAGCTGGACGTTCAGGGAGTGGAATCCCTTGTGGTTGACAAATACAGCTGGGTTGTGATAGGGGGCCCTAATGGCTATATGTGTGCGGTCTATGACACCCTGCACCATTGGCAAGCCTGCCATATTGGCAAAGCCAACCGCACGCGCCGTCACACTTGGGCCATCCGTGGAGTAGTGGATGTAATTGTGCGCCTTTGCAAAGAGGGCATTGGTGACCTGCGTGATGCAGGTGTGTGCGGCCGACTGGGAGATGCCACTGATGTCTGCAGCTGATCCCTGGAAGGAGCCCGAAGCAAAGATGTGGTGACTTTGACAGCAACTGGTAAGGAGAGTTCACCCGCTCCTCTGGACTCCAGGTGTTGGTGCAGCATTGCGCAGATGTCAGCGTCTACGTCTCTCGAAAGTCTCAGCCTCTTTTGGCACTGCTGCTCAGTCATACTGAGGAAGCTGATCCTCTGCCTGTAAACCCTGTGTTGGGGGTATCTCCTGCAGCGAGTTGCAGCCCTGCATCATCAGGTGGGTGAGGAGGAGGTTGGCGCTCTGGTGCTGGTGCTGCTGTTGTGACTGGTTGTGGTGCTGCCGCGGCAGCTCTTCCTCCAAATCTGACGACCAGGATGACAGGATATAAATGGTACCCATCCTGTTGCTATAGATTTCATTTGAGGCAAGAAGCTTGCAAGCGCACACTCAAAGTGGCCTGAAATTATTCCAATCAGGTCACACTGCAGATGGCTGTCAGCTTGAACAGTCACAAGGTCAGTAGATTTGCAAAATCTTATCCCAAATCTCCAATTACAAAGTTATTGCATTTGAATGTCAGCCATGTTACAGGAGCGCTTTTAAAGTGCTGCACCAATGACTACAAATCATGTCCTCCAGCAATTCGTCTCCTTGCAGCTGGCCTGTTTCTGACAAGATTGGAAACAGGAGCCAGAAGCAGGAAAATGGGAAACCACTATAAAAAGCTGGAGCCTCACTGCCTGTGTCTCCCGAGGGCAAGACATCCAATAATGGGGCCACACGGTCGCTGGAGCGGAGCTGAGGAAATGGCTCTGATGTGGGTGAAGCTCCAGGACCCAGCGGGCTGCTGCAACGCCATGGGGAAAGGGAAGCTCAGGGGCCATCTCCCCGGAGGGTGAGTGCGCGCATGAGTTCTGCTGCACAGGACTCAGATGAGGACCTTGATGTCAAGGCAATGACCACACAGGCGGTGAGCATGCATACTGAGCTCATGCGTGCAATGGCAAGGGTGCCCGAGAGCATGGATGCACTGGCGTGGCGGAGTCCGTCTCCAGCATTGCTCTCATCACTGCACAAACCTTCGAACCCATCCTTGGCACTTTGCAGAAGATGCTTGACTAGCAGAAAGACCGTGGGGAATCCCAGACCTCATGCCGCGTGTCATGGGGTGAGGTGGCAGCAGCTATTGCAACACAGGCCGAGGCATCACAACAGCTCAGTGCTGTAATGGAGTCAGTGGTTGGTGGCATCCAATCTTAGACTGCTCTCATGCAGTCTCAGATTGATGCCACGCAAGCGCTGACTGCTGCCATCGTCGCTGGGTCGCCCACTGTCCACTGGGGATCTCACGGTGCCGCAGCAGGCCAGCAATCTGTGCTGGAGCAGATTGCTCCAGATGCTGAGGTTCTGCCCCGGGGGAGTGGCAGTGTGTCGGTGGAGCAGGAAGGTGCTGTCCTCTCTCAGGATGACAGCATTCCTGCTCCCACCACTGCCACTCCGCCATTGCACTTGTCGCAGCCTGTAACCCAGCCATCCCAGACCGCTGCCGCCCATGCAGAGTTGGTGCAGTCTGCAGCCGGGCCTTCCAGGCTCAGAGCTGGTCGAGGGTGTCCTGCAAGGCCATCTGCGGTATCTGGCTCCCAGACTCAGCAGCCTTCCGCCAGCCTTGCTGCAGCCACTGGGGCCACATTTCGGAGGAGCAGTAGGGTTGGGAGGGAGGAATTGCAATGGGCTGGGAAATCATTGAGGAAGGCCCAGTACATAAAATGTTAATAGCAAATGGGGGGGGGGGGGGGGGGGCGGGTGTGTGTATAAAAGTTGATGTGTTTGTAAATATATTGTTCAGTTTGGTAAGAAATAGATAGTTTGCTAAGAACCAGTTGTGTTTGTTCATAAATTGTTGTGTTTGCTTTTTATTGGTTGTGTTTGATAAGAGAGAGTTGTGCAGAATAATAAATGCTTATTTTGACGTAGCAAATTTTGTTATGTTTCTCATTTGAGCTTTGCCCGGTCATAGGGGCTGCGAGCTGGCTGTAATGATATGGTTGTTCTGCGCAAATGCTATGTGCTATCTCATTTACTTGAAGCGCTGTGTAATGAGGCGATCACGAACGGCCCTTGCAGAAGCAACATTGCTTCCTCCTATGTTGGTGCTGCTCCTCCTCCTCTTCATCCTCCTCCTCCATCTCCTGTCCCTCATCCTCCTCCTGAGGTGGACCTGCAATCCCTGGTGGCAATGGCTGGACCCTCAGAATGGCCAGGTTGTGCAGCATGCAGCACACAATGAAAACAGAAACTCGATCGGGGGAGTACTGCAGGGCTCCTCCAGAGCGGTCATGGCAGCAGAACCATTGCTTTAGCATGCTGATAGTCTGTTTGATCAGGTTCCTGGTGGCGCTATGGCTCTCACTGTATGCGTGCTGAGCAGGAGTGTTGGGGTTGTGGAGGGGTGTCATTAGCCAGGTGGCGAGTGGATAACCCTTGTCTCCGAGCAGCCAGCCACGAGCTTCATGTGGTGGTTGGAACAGTGCTGGGACACTAGTCTGTCGCAGGATGAATGCATCGTGGCTGTTGCCAGGATAGCGGGTGTTGACGGCGAGGATGCGCTGTCTGTGGTCGCACACCAACTGCACGTTCAGAGAGTGGTAGCCTTTGCGGTTGCTGAACACCTCTGCATTGTGATGAGGTGCCCACAATGCCATGTGGTTGCAGTCAATGGCGTCCTGAACCATGGGGAAGCCCGCTATCCTTGCAAAGCCACATGAGCGTTCATCCTGTTGTCTCTGGTAATGGGGATGAGATGTACTCCCTTCTCCTTCTGTACAGAGCATCTGTGATCTCCCGGATACAGCAATGGACGGTGAACTGTGAAATGTTTGCAATATCTCCTGTTGAAGCTTGGAAGGAGCCACTGGCATAGAAATTGAGTGACTGTGACCTTCACTGCCACTGAGAGAGACGTCCTGGTCCTGAGCTGAGGCTGGAGCTCTGATTGCAGGAGGTGGCAGAGCTCTGTGACCACCCCCTTGCTGAAGCAGAGCCTTCTTATGCAATGCTCCTCTGACAGATGAATGTAGGAGAACTGCTCCTGGAATATCCTGGGAGGGTGAGGTCTCCTGTTGAGAACCCTGTTGGCCCTCCTCCCTCTGGCCACGCATTCCAATCTTTCTCTCTGCCTCCACTGTCTCCGACAGAGAATCTGGAGGGCACGGTACCGTGCCAGTACAGCCCCCATTAAGTGTTGGAAATGTTGCAGTATCAAAAGTAAGACAAGTGAACCTGATAAATTTTTGTCAGGATCAAAACTCCTTCAAGCAGGAAAATCTCAAATGGGTCAAAACGCCTGTCTGCTTATGTCAAAGGGACAAGGCAGCATTGTTTGCCGACAAAAAATCCGGAAGTGCACACCTTTAAATAGCGCTCCTGCAGCTCCCAGCCGACTGCAAACCGCCTCCTCTACCTGTCATTCCTAACGGCAGGCGCTGAGGTAGGGGATGAAAATGAATTTCCGGCTGGATGACGTCACTATCTCCGGTAGTGTTTAGCGCCACTACAAACCGCCAGGTGAATTTCACCAGCGGCTTTAACATTGCCGCGCCATCGGGCAGTAAGTCGTTAGCGCCCCCCAGAGGTGCTAACGGGAGGCGCTAACCAACCGATTAGGAAGGCAAATGACATGTTGGCCTTTAGTGCAAGGAGTTAGAGCACAAGAGAAAGGAAGTCATGCTACAATTGTACAGGGCTTTGGTGAGACCACACCTGCAGTACTGTGCACAGTTCTGGTCTCAACTGAGGAAGGATATACTTGCCTTAGAGGTGGTGCAATGAAGGTTCACTAGATTGATTCCTGGGATGTGAGGTTTGTCCAATGAGGAGAGATTGAGTAGATTAGGCCTATGCTCTAGAGTTTCTAAGAATGAGAGGTGATCTCATTGAAACATGTAAGGTTCTGAGGGGGATTGACAGGGTAGATGCTGAGAGGTTGTTTCCGCTGGCTGGAGAGTGTAGAACTAGGGGGCATAGTCTCAGGATAAGGGGTCGGCCATTTAGGACTGAGATGAGGAGGAATTTCTTCACTCAGAGGGCTGTGAATCTTTGGAATTCTCTACCCCAAAGGGCTCTGGATGCTGAATCGTTGAATATATTCAAGGCTGAGATATAGATTTTTAGACTCCAGGGGAATCAAGGGATATGGAGATTCGGCGGGAAAGTGGAGTTGAGTGCGAAGATCAGCCATGATCTTATTGATTGGCGAAGCAGGCTCGAGGGGCCGAATGTCCTACATCTGTTCCTAATTCTTACATTCTTATGACACAAATCTCGGAAATGTAGTAAACAATGAGGAGGATAGTAACAGACTTCAGGAGGACACAGACAGACTGGTGAAATGGGCAGACACATGGCAGATGAAAATTAACGCAGAGAATGTGAGGTGATACATTTTGGTAGGAAGAATGAGGAGAGGCAATATAAACAAAATGGTACAATTTTAAAGAGGGGGCAGGAACAGAGAGACCTGAGGTGTATGTACACAAATCTTTGAAGGTGGCAGGACAAGTTGAGAAGGCTGGTAAAAAAGCATATGTGATCCTTAGCTTTATTAATAGAGGCAAAGAGTACAAAAGCAAGGAAATTACGCTAAACCTTTGTAAAACACCGGTTTGGCTCCAGCTGGAGTATTGTATTCAATTCTGGGCACCACACTTTAGTAAGGATGTCAAGGCCTTGGAGATGGTGCAGAAGAGATTTACCAGAATGGTACCAGGGATGTGGGACTTCAGTTGTGTGGAGATACTGGAGAAGCAGACAGCAGAAAATAGAATCATAGAATGGTCACAGCATGGAAGAAGGCCATTTGGCCCGTCGAGCCCATGCCGGCTCTCTGCAAGAGCACTTCAGCTAGTCCCACTTCCCTGCCCTTTCCCCGTAGCCCTGAAAATTTCTTTCCTTCAGATACTTATCCAAACCTTCTTTTGAAAGCTGTGATTGAATCTGCCTCCAACTCCAGATCTTAACCACTTGCTGTGTAAAAAAGTTTTTTCTTACGTCGCCTTTGGCTTTTCTGCCAATCACCTTAAATCTGTGTCCTCTGGTTCTTGACCCTTCTGCCAACGGGAACAGTTGCCCTCTATCTACTCTGTCCAGACCCCTCATGATTTTGAACACCTCTATCAAATCTCCTCTCAACCTTCTCTGCTCCAAGGAGAACAACCCCAGTTTCTCCAGTCTATCAACGTAACTGAAGTCCCTCATTCCTGGGATCGTTCTGGTAAATCTTTTCTGCACCCTCTCTAAGGCCTTCACATCCTTCCTAAAGTGTGGTGCTCAGAATTGGACACAGTACTCCAGTTGGGGCCGAATCAGTTTTATACAGGTTCAACATAATTTCCACACTTTTGTACTCAATGGGCTGCATTTTGTCAGTGTGGGCAGGCTGGAGCGTGTCAGGTGGAAATCGTGCCAGGACCCCAACTCCTAATTGAAGTGCTGAAAAAGTGGGATTTTCCCCTAATTGGCCAATTGATTTCCTGCATGTGGGAACCCCTGGCCCAATGAGTCTTTTCAGACAGAAAGTCGCCTCCGATGACGTCATCAATGCTGTTGGATTTAAGGCCTGCAAGCAGCCTTGCTTCTTCTGGAGACTGCAAACTTTATGGCCATTGCTGTCTTCGCCTTCTTCATCAACTATGTCCAGCAGTAGGCCAAAGTGTGCTCCACGCTTCGATGAGCCCTCCCTCCAAGCTCTGGTGGAGGGAGCGAGATCCAGGAAGGAGGTGCTGTTCCCTTCCTCAGGGAGAAAAAAGCCACCCCAGCAGACAAAAGCTGCGTGGCTGCAAGTGGCCCAGGAGGTCAGCTCTATCTCGCTGAGCCGCAGAACCTGGCTGCAATGCAGGAAGAGGTTTCATGATCTTCTCTGAACAGGAAAAGTGAGTATGACTTTCCCATCACCCTCAATCTGATCCACATCGCCTCTCCTCACCAGCACTCTGCTTTGCCAACCTCTTCCTCCACATTCCACTTACATGCCTGCACACTTACCCATTCCCTCTCTCTCGAAGGTCACATTCACTTAACTATTTGACCATGTAGCCCTCACACTCCCTATCACTGTGATGCCATGACAACAACAACTTTCAGCACACAGGGAGGGTCCTTTGTATCCTTCTAAGCATCTATGCTATGGATTCTCTACACTCACTCCTTCATTCTCACTCAAACTCCACTTGTGTCCCTCATTGCAGGAAAAGAGAGCCCACAATAAGAGGGAAAGAGCCATGACCGAGGAGGGCCACCCTCAGTAGCCCAGCTCACCCCCTGGGAGGAGGTGGCCCTGGAGATCGCCGGAATCAAGGAGGATTCCCAAGTGGGGGACGGACAGATGGGCGCATCGCAGCAAGCTGGTGACAGAATAGTTTGGCATCTCTATCATTGACATTGCATGAGTCACTGATAATGAATCTGATGCTCTAACAGATTGACTTATGATCATCTGCACTTTTCAATGTTCATGTAACCTTGACTTCACATCTCTAACTCTTTCCTTTACTCCCCCAAAGGACCATCGAGAGCCCCCGTCCCCACTGTCCAGGAGGAAGAGCCTGAGCTTCCAGACTCCTCAGAGAAGCTGCAACCTCTGAGGGCACAGCGTCAGCAGAATTCAGAGCACCCAGCACCAGCGCAGACACTCACACCTCGGTGGGACCTTCGCAAGATAGAGTAGTGTTGGCACCTGGTGTATCACAGCTCACAAGTGAGCATCAGCAGAGGTGGAGACAGGGACAGCAGTGGAGAGTCCTCGTCGGAGGGCGCAGGACTCTGCCAGCTCGGCTCAGCTGCATGTCGACCCTGTGCCTCCGGGTCCATCCAGAAGGAGAGCGGTGCTTGAACTTCAGGAACAGGTGCAGGAGTCTCTGGCAGGTTTTGTCTCCAGGGTCGCTGCGAGTGTGGAGCGAATGGAGGAGTCCATCACGAACATGAGCAGAGCCTTTATGGAGGCGTTGGCACATGAACGCATCACCACGGAAAGGATGGCAACCTCCGTGGAAAGGATGGCTTCCTCCGTGGTGAGGCCGGCTACTGTAGAGGAGAGGATGGCTACGGCCATGGAGGAGCTAAGTCGCCAGAGTGCAGAAAACATGGTCATTGTTCAGAATAGACTGGCATCTCTTGAGGAGCGATGGTCAGCTATTGAGCATAGAAACCAGACCTTCATAGAAGTCCTCTGGAGTAGGACTTCCAGTGCAGAAACGGGTCCTCATGGCCCCCCTGCAGTGCAGCAAGGTGCTGTCCAGCCACTTGCTAGCTCTGAAGTGGGGCTGACCCATGAGAGGGATGTTGGTGGCATACAACAAGGAAGTGGGGCCTCCTCTCCAAGCGCTCACACGACCATGCCACTGCAGAGCCCTCGGTCAGAGCCCCACCAGAGTCCCCGCCCACCTGAGATCGGCGTCTCAACCACTGCACAGCCGCAGGAGCAGCAGACTGTTGCCGAGCCCTCACAGGTTCGCAATCCCAGAGGACGCCTGCCAAAGGTGTCGAGACAGGAGCAGCAAGAAAGTGAGCAAGGGGCCTCCACATCTGCTGAAGCCACAGGGGAAGCACCACGTAGGAGCATGCGTAAGAGGAAGATAATGCACAAGTAGTCACAAGGGTTGTCACTTGGGTTGAATGTTGTGTTTAATTTTGAGAAGCCATCAGTTGCTTATTGTCATAAAAAATTCTGATGGCAAACTGTTGCAGTTGTGGCGTGTGTCATTTCGCTAATGGGGCTTCCACATTGAGGACTTAGGGCGACTTGCAATTGTCAGTATGGTGGTCAGAGTGAGAGGAATCTGCAGGTTCTTGTCTATTGTCGATGCTCTGGTAAGAAGGTGCGAGGCTAAACTGTTTGATTGTGCAGGCTAAGCAAATGTGACCAACATGAGTGCGTCCCTTGCATCCCGGGCAGCAATATGGTGGCGCTCTGGCGCCTTCTGGCCTGTGCATCTTCAGGTGGGTGACTAGCAGCTTGGCGCTCCTGTTGATGTTCCTGCTGTTGGTGCAGCTGTTGCTCATGGTTCTGCTGCTGCTGCGGCTGGTCTTCATCCGAATCTGATGTCCAGGAGGAAAGGAATTAAATGGTCGCCATGCTTCTGGTATATGCCTCAGTTGAGGAAGCGCTTAGTCAAGGTGGGGAGAGGGGTTTCCAAGGAGGTCACACTGGAGATGGGTGTCAGGCTCCGAACTTCCACAACACTGAGTATGCCTGCTAAAAGTTCCCCCAGACCTGAAACAACAAAGTTCTGCCACCTGCAAATGATCATCGGTGAAAACTCCTTTGTAATGGTGGAGCTGCAGCTGTTCATAAGCAATCCACTAGTGAGGCCGCCGGGATTACCTGGCGTGTTCCAGAGGAGGCGTGTAGGATGGGGGAAATGTGTTAAAATTGGAAAGAGCTCTCAAAATGGGATTATAGAGGCAATTAAGTGGTTGTTAAGGGTCTTAAGGGCCTATCCTGCCTCTTGGAGGCGGGATGGAAAGCGGGTCAGAAAACATGCACTTGGGAAAATTGCTCGGAGGCGGGAACGGACCCGCCCGCCAGTTTTGGCGATTTTAACAACTCGCATGCCTCCAAACCCGCCTCCTCAGGGCTGGGAAAATCGAGCCCAATATCTCTATTCATGAAGCCCAGGATCCCGTAAGCCTTTTTAACTACTTTCTCAACCTGCCCTGCCACCTTCAACGATTTGTGCACACATACCCCCAGGTCTCTCTGTTCGTGCACCCCCTTCAGGATTGTACCATTTAGTTTATATGTCCTCTCCTCATTCTTTCTACCAAAATGTATCACTTCATACTCTTCTGCGTTAAATTTCATCTGCCACATGTCCGCCCATTTCACCAGCCTAGCTATGTCTTCCTGAAGTCTATCCCTCTCCTCCACACTGTTGATAGGCAAAAGAACTAGAGGCGGCATGAGGAATTTATTTTTTATGCAGCGAATTGTTATGATTTGGAATGCACTGCTTGAAAGGGCGATGGAAGCAGATTCAACAGTAACTTTCAAAAGGGAATTGGAAAAATACAAGGTTATTAATCGAAATTAGGGCTCATGGGATTGGGGGTAATATACTAAGCGCTTTACAGCCAATGAAGTATTTTTGATGTGTAGTCACTGTTGTAATGTGGGAATCGTGGCAGCCAATTTGCACACAGCAAGCTCCCACAAACAGCAGTTTGATAATGACCAGATAATCTGTTTTTGTTATGTTGGTTGAGGGATAAATATTGGCCAGGACACCAGGGATAACTCCCCTGCTCTTCTTCGAAATAGTGCCATGGGATCTTTTACGTCCACCTGAGAGCAGACAGGGCTTCGGTTTAACGTCTCATCCGAAAGACGGCACCTCTTTCGGATGAGACTAATTGGATAGCTCTTTCAAAGAGCCGGCACAGGCACAATGGCCTCTTTCTGTGCTGTTTCATTCTATGATTCTATTCACAACTCCAGGTGCATCCTTAGACAGGACTAGGGGTGACACTAGAGATAGGAGAGGGAAATTGTGTGTTAGTGAAACTTAAACAGATGGGAACAGTTAAAGGGGAGTGTCAGAATGGGGCGTCCAAATACCAGAAAGCTTCTGGAACGCCTTAAAGTATATCTCAACCCACCAGCAATCTTTGCCAGGGCTACATGGTAGGCGATTAAGCCATGAGTCTGCAGACAAGTGACAGAGCAGCCCAGCATCCAGCCCCCTGTTTAATGGCTACTTAAGTTGAGGTGATGCTTGTGAAGATGGATGCCCTCTGAGCTTCTCCATGGCATCATCTCATTGTGAGTAGTCCTATTAAAGTCATGAATCTATCACGGAGCTGAATACTCCAATAAAAGGAATATGCTCAGTGCAGATGTGCCGTTTCATTGTGTGTGTTTTTCGTAGATTCTCAAATCGAGTATGGAAAAAGAGCTGTCAAACACCAAAGATTCCTACAGTATGTTAGATCTGTTCCGGACACCCGTAATGCGCAAGACAGCATGTTGTACCATGCTTATTTGGTAAGTTATTAGATAATTAGTTCTCATAACTAGGTGTGAAGTGGTAGCCATAAACGAATAATACCAGTGAAAAAAAGGAAGCAAGAAGAAAAGGAAGGGGAACAATGAAGCAAAGAACTAAGATTGTTACAAGTTGACTGGTTTCCTCTGAAGCCAAATAGATGATTGATAAAGCGGTTGGAATGGGGAAAATGTAAAAAAATAAAATTTCCATCAACAGAAACAATTTGGACATGATGAAAAAAATCTGCTTCTTCTTTTTCCTGAAACAGGTTTTCAACGGGTTTTTCATATTATGGGTTATCGATCGACCTGCAAGGATTTGGAGTTGATATTTACCTCGTCCAAGTCATTTTTGGAGCTGTCGACATTCCAGCAAAACTTGTTGGCTTTATCGCCATGAGTTATATAGGCAGACGGTTCACACAAGGCACCTCCCTCATCCTGGCAGGAAGCATTATAATAATAAACAACTTCATCCCAAAAGGTAAGGGGGAAAAAATTCAGTATCGCCCCATTTGGGGCACCATTATCGGCCGTGCACAAAGTTTAGCGCCTGGCGCTAATTATCGCCTCCGACTGCAAACTTGGCTTTCATCGCCCCTGGAGGTGACTGGAGCGCTAAATCAGGCGCTACACACCTGTCTTAAGGCTCAAAGGCCAAGGAGCGAGGCGCTAACTCAGATCGCGGGCGCAGCGCAGGTGCTGTCAGTTAGCGATGGAACACAGACACACTGGCGCCGGCCAGTACTTAAAGGTGAGGGTTGGCCTTGCTCTCCAGCCACACCCTGCTCATTGGAGCCTTGAATCTAGGCCTGGAGAGGCCTGTGCCTAAATCTTCCAGCCAAGGACTATGGAGAGGGTGAGAGAACGAGCTCAGCGCTTCAGCGAGCGGGCCTTGGATGCTCTGTTTGGCGCGGTGGAGTGCAGAAGATCTATACTCTTCCCCGAGAGTGGCAGGAGGCCTTTGCCGCGCGAGTACAGAAGAGTGTGGAGGGAGGTGGCTCAGAGCGTCTCCTCCAGGAGCATGGTGCCCAGGACCCATACTTAATGTCGAAAAAAGTTCAACGACCTCACTCGGGTCGTCAGGGTGAGTGGCTTTATTTCAATACCTCTCCATCCCTCCATCTCAACCTCACTCTATGGCCAGAGGGTCTTAAAACCCCAATGCACAACACTCATCCAACACCTATGGCCCTCTCATGAAACACACACGCACATTCCACACTTTGCATACAGTAAGGGCTATTCACCTATGGGAGGCACATCAGGCAAGACCATGGCTGCATACAGTAAGGGCTATTCACCTATGGGAGGCACATCAGGCAAGACCATGGCTGCATACAGTAAGGGCTATTCAATTATGGGAGGCACATCAGGCAAGACCATGGCTGCATACAGTAAGGGCTATTCAATTATGGGAGGCACATCAGGCAAGACCATGGCTGTATATTTACGTCCTTTTTCTTGCAGGCCAAGCTATCTTATAATAGGAGACAGCAGCAACGGACGGCTGGAGGGCGGCCTCAGCTGCAACCCCTCAGCGATCTTGAGGCGTGCGTCCACAGGATTGTGGCAAGCCAGGTGATCGGTCCCATCGCCCCTGGAGAGGCCGACCCCGTTCTGGACAGCAATGGTAAGGTGATCACCTTTTTCTCCTCTCTCCTTCCACTTGTCCCTCACAACACCAGCCTTTGACACTTTCAATCCAACTTACTAAATCGCTGCACTCATTCCTCCCTTACTGCCCCCCTGGCTTCATGCTAAAGCCACTCTTGTACCTCCCTACTTTCAGATGGTGATTCACCAGCTGAGGAGATGGGCCCTGAAGCTGCCAGTGGGAGTGAAGCTGCAGGCGAGGAGGAAGATGAAGCCGGAGCATCAGCGCCACCCTCTCCCGAGGAAGCCCATGCCCACACTGGAAACATGCCTTCCCTGGAGGGGAGCAGGGGGGAAGGGTCTGATGAGGGTGAAGCTCCAGGACCCAGCGGCTGCAGCAACGCGATGCGGGTAGGGAAGCTCAGGGGCCTTCTCCCCGGAGGGAGAGTAGGCCAGCAAGTCCTGCTGTACTGGACGCAGAGGAGGAGCAGCTGATCGCTGAAATGAACACCCAGGCGGTGGACATGCACACTGAGCTCATGGGTGCAGTGGGAAGGGTGCCCGAATGCATTGAATCACTGGCAAGGAGTGTGGAGCACTTCGCTGTAGCACAGGCGGATGCCACGCTAAAGCTTAGTGCTGCAATTCAGTCTGCTCTCATGCAGACTCAGATTGAGGTCCCGCGAGCACTGACTGCTGCCATCCTCGCTGGTTCGGACACATTTCTCCGGGGCTCTCACCGCGCTGCAGCAGGCCAGCAATCTGTGCTCCAGCAGATTGCTCCGGATGCTGAAGTGCTGCCCCGTGGGAGTGCCAGTGTGTCAGTCGAGCAGGGAGTTGCTGTCCTCTCCAAAGATGACAGCATTCCTGCTGCCACCACTGTCATTTTTCCATTGCACTTGCCACCGCCTGTAGGCCAGACTGCTGCCGCCCATGCAGAGTTGGTGCAGTCTGCAGCCGGGCCCTCCAGGCCCAGAGATGGTCAAGGCCGTCCATCAAGGGCATCTGCAGTCTCAGGTTCTGACAATGAGCAGCCATCCACCAGCCTTGCTGCAGCCACTGGGGCCCCATTACGGAGGAGCAGTAGGGTGGGAAGGGGGGAAGTGCGCAAGGGAAGGAGATCACCCTCGAAGGGGAAAAAGTAGGAGGTGTGACAAAATGTTTGTCAATTTTTTATTAAAGGCCGAGGTTCGTGGTCAAACTTTTGTTTAGTGTTTTGGACATTATCTCCAGGTTGTGAGAACCAGTTATGTTAATGGCTGTTTTTTTTGTGTTTTTGTGTTTCTTTCTATTAGTTTGTCATGAAGAAATGACACACACAGAGTTTGTAAAGTAAATAATTTTTTGGATTCAAAATGTACATGTTTGGTCTTTGGAATCATTGTTGCCTTGGCCGGCTTAGGGGTTGCGGAATAACAACAGAAAACGCTGGAAGGGGAATCCTCGGTTGAGGAAAAAGGAAGACATGTCGGAAGCACTGGTATAGAAGCTGGCAACTGTCCTTCATTCTGCCAGTGCATTTCACACTTCTTTTAGCCTCAACCTGTCACATTAACACCTCCTCTTGCCTTGATCATGTCTTAATGTCTCTTAATCTCTCCTTTTGTTATTTCATTCCCTCCCCCTTTTCCCAGCTTTATATCTATTTCATTTCCTGCTTTTTCCAGTTCTGATGAAAGGTCTTCGACCTGAAACGTTAACTCTGTTTCTCTCTCCACGGATGCTGCCTGGCCTGCTGAATTTTACCTGCGTTTTCTGTTGTTATTTCGGATTTCCAGCATCCGCAGTATTTTGTTATCGTATTAGGGGTTGCGGGTTGGTTTCATTCATGTTGTTCTCAATGGCAGAAGCCATTTCCTCAGCAGGGGCCTAGAAGCGGCTTGCTATCAGCCGTTGACGGACGGCCCTTCCAGTTTCAACATTGTGGGCCTCCCTCCCGCCTTGGTGCTGCTGCTGATCATCCTCCTCCTCCTCCGGTGGTGCTCCAAGGCCTGGTGGCATTGGCTGGGTCCTGAGGATTGCGAGGTTATGCAGCATGCAGCACACAACTATGAAGAGGGAGACTCGCTCAGGCGAGTACTGCAGGGCTCCTCCTGAGAGGTCCAGACAGCGGAACCGTTGCTTGAGCACGCCGATTGTGTGCTCAACGATGTTCCTGGTGGCGAGATGGCTCTCGTTGTACCGCAGCTCAGCAGGGGTGTTGGGGGTACGGAGCGGTGTCATCAGCCAGGTGCACAGTGGATAACCCTTGTCCCTGAGAAGCCAACCACTTGGGTGATGCGGTGCCTGGAAAAGGTCTGCCACAGTAGTCTGGCGTAGGATGAATGCATCGTGGCTGCTGCCAGGATAGCGGGCATTGACAGCAAGTGTTAGCTGTCTGTGGTCACAGACCAACTGCACATTTAGGGAGTGGAATCCCTTTCGGTTGCGGAAATCCTCTGCATTCTCATGCGGTGCACGCAATGCCACATGCGTGCAGTCAATAGCACCCTGCACCATGGGGAAGCCCGCTATCCTCGCAAAGCCCAATGCGCGTTCATCCTGTTTGGCCCGGGTCATCGGGAAAGAGATGTACTGTCGTCTCCTTTTATAGAGGGCATTTGTGACCTGATGGATGCAGCAATGGACAGCGAACTGGGAGATATTGGCGATGACCCCAGTAGCTGCTTGAAAGGAGCCGGTGGCATAAAAGTTCAGAGCCACTGTGATCTTCACTGCCGACAGAGACGTCTTGGTCCTCAGTAGAGGCTGCAGATCTGGCTGCAGCAGGTGGCAGAGCTCAGTGACCACCTGCTTGCTGAAGCGCAGCCTTCGCAAACACTGCTCCTCAGACATATTAATGTAGGAGAATTGTTGGCGAAATACCCTGGGAGGGTAAGGTCTCCTGTACAGAGGCCTGTTGGCCCTCCTCCGTCTGGCCATGATTGCCACTCTCTCTCTGCATCTCTGTGGCCTCCGAATCTGCCGGCGCAGGACGACGCCCCCAATCAGTGCAGCCCCCATAGTCTCTTGGCAATCAAAGTAATGAAGGTCAAAAACAAAAGTACCTGCAAAGTGATGCTCAATAGCCAAAACTACTTCACACAGCGTTGACTCGATGCAGAAGTCTCTCCTTCTCTCTCTCAGAATCTCTCTCTCTGTCAGAACGGGTGGTGCAAAAATGTCTACCACAGAAAAAGCCAGGAAGAGGCCGCGTTTAAATAGCGCTCCCCTAGCCCCACAGCGACTGGGAAGTGTTCCAGTCTACCTGTCGCTGCTTGCGCCAGGCGGAAAGGAGGGGGGCGCCACTCAATATCCGCTCTGGGGCGTTACAAGGGCGTTGCACGCTCGAATGACGTCAAGATCTGCGCGCGCAGGAGATCGGGGTGGTATTGTTTAGCGCCGCCGCAAAATGTGTGGTCAATTTCGCGAGCGGCGCAGATATCGCCGTGCCCGGGCGCTAGTTGCTTTGCGCCCCATTACCGCCCTCTTAAGGCGTTAACGGGAGGCACAAACCAACTGAATGTTTCCCCCAAGGTCTTATAGTTACATATTTTACTTTCCCCACAAAGGGAATTGTATCCACGTCACTCTCGTCATCCGGGAGGATAGGGAATCAAAGATGCCATTGTCCAGTTCTTCTGATGGCCTATTAAGTGGAATGAAGCTGTATGGAGAGAAGATACAGGTTTCGATTTCTGCGACATGCTAAGTTAGCTAAACTCAGCAGGGGTAGCAGTTGGCATGCTGCAATTGGTCAAAGTGTCCTAGGGCTAACAAGTGGGAAGAATCAGTCAGGGATCCTGCTCTTTATCTCTATGCAATGACCTTCACGCTCCCCTCCCTAAGAAGATGCTTGTCTGTGCATATCGGGTGAGAACAAAATATGTTGCTGCCACCTGTGGAGCCATACCCAAGCAGAAGTCAGTTCATCAAGGAAGGAGCAAAGAAACAAGGAGAAAATTGGGGAAAGAATAGATGCCGTCTTCCCAGATCAACTGACAATGGTGAGCTATAACTGGCCAAAGAGGTACACAGATGCAAGAGCCACTGCTCATTCTTCCTTGTTGTTGTACAGTTGTCTACTTGCTAACCTATCAAGATGAGGCTGTCCATCTCATTCCAACTACCAGCAAGTTATGGGTTTTAAATCACTGAGCTATCAAGAAATTCTGAAGAGCTCAATCTATGCTCATTGGAAAAACAAAAAACTGGAGAAGGGGGAAAACATGATACTGAGAATCGGTTAAGTGCAAGGGGACATGTTCTTTGTACTGAACCAGAAGATAATAAGCTAGGTATGAGCTGAACATAATTTATAGAGTAATTAATGCATAATTACAGATGATAACATGCATTGAATATAGACTGTGTTCAAGCGTTCAAAAAATAAATAGACAGGACCCTTTTTTTGACAGATTAGAGAGATACTGGTTAGGTCCCACGGCAGGAAGAGGACATATGTGTTCCTGCACCGATTGTGCCTGGTTGATCCCTGGGTTGTGCTGAGTTGTAGTAAGTGTGTTAGACTTGGTTTCAGCATACCTTGGCTAGCAAGAGGAAAAATTAACCAGGGTCCTCATCATTAACCAGTGATTTCTGTTGAAAGTGTGTGGGTGCAGATGTTGGATCAGGGAGAGAAATCTCACTTTTTAAGCAGTTTGTTTAATGGTTCTGCTGGAATTCCTGTATTTGCTATTTTCAGATTTGATTAATTAAAATCAATTAATGAATGCTAAAATCTCAAGCAGATATATTTCACCCAAACGTGTTAATCAATTCATTAAAATACCACACAGTGAAATTTCTACTGCTCCATCTCTCTTACAGAATTGCAGGCCGTACGAACTTCATTTGCTTCTGTTGGGAAGGGATGTCTTGCAGCTGTGTTCAGCTGTTGCTATCTCCACGCAAGTGAACTCTACCCAACTGTGGTCAGGTGAGTACTCCTGTTACATTCAACAACTGATTCATTTGAACAAGGTCAGTGACTGCATTTACAATCATCAGGATAGAACTCTGACAGGAGACTGCTGAGTAAAGGCTCCGCTGTACATTGACCCATTCAGACCAGGTTTGATTCAATAGAACCATACGAGTTTCCAGCATAGAATGAGGCCATTTGGTCCATTCTGTATGTGCCGACTCTTTGCTAGGCAATCCAAAACGAATCCCACTGTTCCACTCTCTCCCTATAGCCCTACATGTCCTCTGCTTCAAATATTTATCCAATTTTCCCTTAACAGATGCAATGGTGTCTGTCTCAACCATTACCTGTGGCAAAGCATTCCATGTGCCAACAACTCTCTGTATAAAGAAATTTCTTCTACTCTCTCTCCTCACTCTCAATAACCACTAGCACTGACTCCCAACCAGAGGAAATAGTCTTTCCCTATTCACTCTATCAAAACCTTTCATAATTTAAAAACCTCAATTAAATCTCCTCTTAGCCTTCACTGCTCCAGTGGAAATAGTCCCAGTATCTCATCTCTCCTCAAGACAAGTTTCCTATCACTGGCATCATCCTGGTGAATCTATACTGTATGCTCTCTATCACTTTAATGTCCCTTCTATAATAGGGTGCCCAAAACTGCACACAGTACTATGGCCTAACCAACCCTTTGTACAAATTGATTATTACTTCTTTACACTACGGTCCTAGTTAATAAACCCAAAATGCTGTTGGTCTCTTTTATGGATTTTACTATCTGTACTCGCACTTTCAGGAAATTATGTGTATGAATCGCTAGGTCTCTGTTTACCCACACCATCAACATCTTTCCACTGAGTGTGTACTTGCATTCATTGTTTTTCATCCCAAAAAATATAAAACCTCACACTGATGTGCATTAAATTTCATTTTCCACTTGTCTGCCCATTCCACTAACCTATCTATTTCTGAGCCATCTGCTAATTTCTAGATTGTACTCCCTATGCACAAGTCCAATTTATCTATATATCAAAGCAAAATACTGCAGATGCTGGAAATCTGAAATAAAAACAAAAAATGCTGGAAATACTCAGCAGGTCAGGCAGTATCTGTGGAGAGAGAAACAGAGTTGTCGGCCGCGATTTTCTCGGCACTGAGAGGGCAGGTTTGGAGGTGGGTCACGGGTCAAAATCGTTTTGATTGACGGTGGGTTACGATCCCGCCGTCAACCCGCCTCCAAACAATTTTCCCAAGTGTCGGGTCCCCGATTTGCGCATGGACCCGACATCTAGCGGCGGGAAGAGGATTAAGTCACTTACCTTCCTGTTAACAGGTACTTGATAGTAGTTAACAGGCTCTTTTTCAATTTTACCACTTCTGCCTCGGGGTTCCCGACGTCCGGACACCACGCCAGGTAAGTGTTGCGTGCTGTGAGTCTGCTGTAGTGTTTCTGCATTGCTGACAGCTGCAGAGGTGGGTGAAGGATCCAATGGTGCACTGGTAAGTTTCAGAGGTAAGGAAATGTTGGGAAAATTATTTTTAATGCTTTTACACTTTTCTGTAGGTAAAAAGTTTTGAAATCGATGTCTAGTCCCACCTCATTGGGAGAACCTCTCTCACTAGTGATAGATCGCTTCTGTACCCTCACCTGCAGCTGCCATCTGTTCCAGCCTATGGAGGGAGTCACTGGAGAGCCTGGGTGCAAGAGCTCACCTTTCTACAGTGATTGTCAGTATTTGCAGCACCTCAATGCTGTCAAACACTGAGAAATGAGCTGTCAAAGAAAAATTGTGCGTGGTCCCTTTAAGAAAACTGACTGATGACGCGTCATCAAATGATGTCATCTGACCGGCTTCCTCTTAATTGGCCGGCAAGCCCCCAGGGCGGGCTTAACAACGTCAATCAGCGTAAAATCACGTCTGTGGGCCGGATGTAGTTGGGAGCGGGGCGGGACTGGAAGCCGGAAACCACATGACCCGCTCCCAACCCGCAGCTATTTACAAAATCACGACCGTTCGTTTCAGGTCGATGACCCTTCGTCAGAACTGGAAAAAGTTAGAGATGTAACAGATTTTAAGCAACTGCAGGGGCAGGGAAAGCGGGGAGGGGAGGAAAGAACAAAAGGGAAGGTCTGTGATAGGATGGAAGGCTGGAGAGATTAAATGACAAAAGGGATGATGGTGCAAGGCAAAAGGAGATAGTAAAGGGACAAGTTAAGAAACAAAAGATGAGTCTAGATGAGGTGTAAATGTGAATGGCAGAATCATCAACAGCTGCCATGTGGAAAAAAACTAGGGGCAGAGGTTATGGTCTGGAATTGTTGAACTTGATGTTGAGTCCAGAAGGCTGTAAAGTGCCTAATCGAAAGATGAGGTGCTGTTCCTCGAGCTTATGTTGAGCTTCGTTGGAACAGTGTAAGAGGCCGAGGACGCAGAGGTCAGAGTAGGAGTGGAGCGGAGAATGAAAGTGACAGGCTACTGGAAGCTCGGAGTCATGTTTACGGACTGAACGGAGGTGTTCCGCAAAGCGGTCACCCAATCTGCGTTTGGTCTCCCAAATGTAGTGGAGACCGCATCGTGAGCAGCGAATACCGTATACTAATTTGCAAGAAGTACAAGTAAATCGTTGTTGCACCTGGAAGGAGTGTTTCGGGCACTGGACAGTGGGAAGGGAGGAGATAAAAGGGCAGGTCTTGCATCTCCTGCAGTTGCATGGTCGAGGGCCATGTCAACCATGGTAGAGGGGAATCCTCAGTTGAGGAAAAAGGATGACATATCGGAAGTGCTAGTATGGAAGGTGGCATTGTCAGAGCAGATGCGACAGAGACAGAGCAACTGGGAGAATGGAATAGAGTCCTTACAGGAAGTGGGGTGGGAGGAAGTGTAGTCCAGGTAGCTGTGGGAGTCAGTGGGCTTATAGTGAATGTTTGTCAATAGTCTATCCCCAGAAATGGAGACAGAGAGTCGAGGAAAGGAAGGGAAGAGTCGGAGATGGACCATGTGAAGGTGAGGGAAGGGTGGAAATTGAAAACAAAGTGAAGGCATTTTTCTAGTTCAGGGCGAGAGCAGGAAATGGCATCGATACAATCATCAATGTACCGGAAAAAGAGGTGAGGGAGGGGACCAGAGTAGGACTGGAACAAAGAATGTTTCACATATCCCACAAAAAGGCAGGCATAGCTAGGAGCCATGCGGGTTCCCATAGCTACACCTTTAATTTGGGGGAAGTGAGTGAAGTCAAAGGAAAACTTGCTCAATTTAAGAACAAGTTCAGCCAGGTGGAGGAGGGTAGTGGTGGATGGAGACTGGTTGGGCCTCTTCATCCTTGTACAAGCAATCCAACCCTCGCCCTGTCTGTTTGACAATCTTATTCATTTTCCTCCCACTCGCCATGTGTGCACGTTTACTGGAATGTCTGCAACAAACCTCCATTGTCTCAATCCGATGTGGTATGCAGTAAGCATCATTCTAGACAGAGGCCTCATCTGAATGTTAATTCCCATTCCCAAAAACTGTATGTTGTGGATTTAATCCCTTGTGAGCCTAATTTAGCTTAATAGCAAGATCGTAATAAAAAATGACCCAAAATTATTCTGAAATCAAATAGTCAAAGCTCTCAAACATTAGAGGGCTACATCTGTATTACAGGGAGGGTGTGGTTTATATCAGAGAGCTGCAATGAGGGTGTGGGGTATATCAAAGTGCTACAGTTACAGGTATAGGCCATATTAGGGAGTCATACTGAAGGAAGTTGAACATACCCCAGCAAGATTCAGCAGCTTCATTAGAGGAGAAAAAGAAAAAGGAAAAGAATTGTTAAAAGGTGAAATGTTTCATCAACTTCTGACTCACTTAGTTTGTTTGTTTCCCCTTGCAGACAGACGGGATTGGGACTTGTGAGTACGATGGCCCGGGTGGGAGCCATGATAGCACCGGTTGTAAGGCTGACCGGTGATTATGTACCATTTCTACCAATGGCTACATATGGTGGAATGGCAATAATATCTGGAGTTGCTGCCTTTTTCTTACTGGAAACACGGAACCTTCCTTTACCAGACACTATTGAGGAAGTGGAAAGCAGGTTTGTAATGTCAAAAATTCATGGTGATTCAGGGCTCAATTTAAACAACAACACAAGGATTTCAACTATTCTGTGCTTGGAATTAAAAGAAAAAAGTAATTTTTTGATGGTGTTGACTGAAGGAAGAAATACTAGGATAACTTGTTGCTCTTCTTTGAATAATACCATGGTATCTTTTTATCTCTACCTGAAGTTAGATAAGGCCTTGGATTAACAGCACCTCTGACAGTGCTGGAGTAAAATGAATTGCAATAGGAGCCTGTGCAAAGTCATGATTTTAACAATTACGATGCAGGGAGCAGATGTGAATTTACAAACAACAGAAAGGGAAAGTACTCACCAAAGTAATATTGGAGACACCAAAAAGGCTGTTATGGAGAGGGAGAAACTAGAGTCTGGAGGTGAAAGACTTTGAAGAACCAGCTAAGAATCTTGTCTCTAAATTGTGGAACAAAGGCATGGATGAGGGTTTCAGCAGCAGATGAGCTGAGGCAGGGTCGGAGACGGAAGATATAACGGAGGTGGAAGTAGGTGGTTTTGGTGATGGAGTGGATATGTGGGCAGAAGCTCATCTCAGGGTCACATACGATGCCAAGGTTGTGAATGGTCTAGTTCAGCCTCAGACATTGGCCAGGGAGAGGGATGGAGTCAGTGGCTAGGGAATGGAGTTCGTGGACAATACCTTAGGTCTTCCCAATATTTAGTTGGAGGAAATTTCTGCTCATCCAGTGCACGATGATGGACAAGCAGTGTGGAGGGGTCGAGCGAGGTGGTGGTGAGGTAGAGCTGGCTGTCATCGACATATATGTGGAACCTGACGTTGTGTTTTCAGATGATGTCGCTGAGGGGCAGCTTGTAGGTGAGAAATAGGAGGGATAGATCCTTGGGGAACTCCAGAGGTAACGATGCGAGATTGGAAAGAGAAGCCATTGCAGGCGATTCTCTGGCTACAGATAAGAATGAAAGCAGGCAAGGCCAGACCCACCCTCAGCTGGACGATGGAGAAGAGGCATTGGAGGAGGATGGAGTGGTCAACCATGTCAAAGGCTGCAGACAAGTCGAGAAGGATGAGGAGGGATAGTGCACCACAGTCACATAGGATGTCATTACACTATTCAGGAAGGTCCTGGATTCAATGCACAATTTCTTCTGAGGGAGGTCATCTCAACCAGAGCAGTAAGAGAACTGCTACAATTGGCCTCAGCAACTCCCAGGGTTCCCACTTGTCATCGCAATCCAGTTAACTCCTGCTGGAAATTGTGGGGGTTTTTGGATTTCTGCTGAGAAAAGGACTTTGCTTAGATGAGACGTTGGCCTTGATTTTTTATCTGGGCTCACACATGAAGAATGATCACTTCGGCGAGGGAAGAAAATTGGGCAATGATAGAAAAGTTAAATGTTTTCTAATCACTGATTGTTTTCTGATTTATTTATGTCCAGAGCAAAAAAAAGTGCTGAAAAAGGACAGGAGCGAAAGAGGGATGAGATTCCAGTGCAGGAAACACACATTGCACTGATGAAACAGACTGTTTAACCAAACACAGCTCACTCTCAACATGCCATCATCCTCTGAATGGCTACGGGATGACTGATCTCTTTAATACATGTTCACCTTTTCACAACGAGCCATACAATAACATATTCTAAATCTGTAATATTTCTGATAATTGATAATATAATGTTGTACGATTCACTTCTTCCATGATAGTCTTAATTTATCCCTTCAAATTGCTCCCACTACCACCACTATGAGCCTGTAACCACCAGTACTTCAAGCACAAAAATCTCTTGCAAGATCCCAGTATGTGTTCCAGATGCCAATTTGAATTAATAGTAATGTTCAATCTTTTAACGGTTATTAGTTTCATCAATTGCACATTAAAGGAACTTCTCCATTGTTTATGTATGTACTTTCTCTTGTCTATCACAAAATACAAAAAAAAACTCTATGATAGGCAATCCTTCTCTCACCTCCAACCTCTCTCTCCTGCAAACTGTAAGATTATCATGGATTAGTTGATTTTTAGAATACTTGTTTTAATCTCTTAATCATTAATATCATTAATATCTTACAATCATCAGTAATGGATTTATAATCGAGTGTAAGAATTAAATGTAGAAGTTTGTAATCATCAATTGTATGCAATGACAGTATAGTCAGGGGGATAGATAGGGCTGGCTCCTGTTTTCCGTCTTGTCAGAAACAGTCCAGCTGCAAGGAGACGATCTGGTGTAGGACATGATCTGTAGTCACTATTGGTGCAGAACTTTAAAAGCGCTCCTGTAACATGGCTGGCATTCAAATGCAACAACTTTGTTGTTGGAGGTTTGGGATAAGATTTTGCAAATCTACTGACCTTGTGACTGGTCAGGCTGACACATATCTGCTGTTTGAACTGATTGGGAATAATTTCGGGCCACTTTGATTGTGCGCTTCCAAGCTTCTTGCCTCAACTGAAATCTATAACAACGGGATGGGAACCATTTACATCCTCTCATTCTGGTCGTCAGATTCGGAGGAAGAGCTGCGCGGCTTAGTGCTGCTGGATGAACAAGTGACTCAGCACACAGCCTCCTTGGATGAAGATGAATAGGACGCGGAAGAGGACAAGGTGGGGGACGAGGAGCGACGCCTTGCGGGGCCAGATGTGGCCAATCCAGCAGCAGGCGACCACATTGCTGGCCGTCAGGCAAGGGATGCACACATCCATGCCAGATTCGCGTAACCTTACGCTTCAACCACAGGTGGCTGGCACATGGAGATAAATATAAGTCCGACATTCTCAAAACCCCAGGCATCATCTGTCCAATAAATGGTGGTTTGCGCTCAGTGTCACCACCAACATTCTACATGGAAATCACCCTGAGCCCTCATTCTTGAATTTCCATTTCCCAGAACACAGAGGCCACACTTTCGGTGATCTCAGCAGATCATGAAACCTTTTTCCACACTGAACCCATATGCGTCTGCACACAGACCTCGAGTTCACCTCCTCAGAAATTTGCAGCCAAGCTGCCTTGGTTTGCTGAGGAGGCCTCCTCCTTCCGTTTCCAGGGAAGAGGAGCTCCTCTAACTCCCTCAATAAGAGCATGGAGAGAGCCCTCCTTGAACCTGGGTGCAGCCTTAGTTATTGGGGCTCCCGTTCCTGCAGCAGTCAGCAACTTTAAGAGAAAAAAGCATTAATATTACTAAGCCAATGATTGGAACAAATCTGGCATCTTTTTCATTTCATAGTCAGATAATAAATTGATATATAAAAAAATCATAAATATCTTTCTGGAATAATATGACCAGCAATTTCATTCATTAAATTTTGTTCAGAACAGATGCTGTCAACTCTGCTTTCTATATAATATAGCACCAATCCATCCCATTGACATTTTTTCCAAAGGGGACATGGCCCCTTTAAATTTTCATTCAAACAATGCGTCATTAGACGCGAGAAACTGACAGCCTCCAAGCAATTGTCTGGAGGGACCCGCACGTCGGCTGTAACGAGGCCAATCAAACCAAAATAGTAACTGATGGGAGGTGGCAGCCGGGAGCGGGTCAGAAAGCTGCCGAGCAGTGGGCCCGCCCTCAACCCGCCTCCATTAGTAAAATCGAGCCTATAGAGTGCAGCTAGACTGGGAAGCAAGGTCAGGTTGTAGAAATCGTGGATTGAAAGAAATAATAGTCTGTTACGGGTTCCCTAGATCAGCAGTTTGCTTAAGTTGATGGCACAGAAAGATTCCAGTCATGTCAGAAAAATAGCTGTACAGAGAGCTGAATTACGAGGTCAGAACACAAAAACAGGCCTTCGATTGGGCATAGCTAGGCCTGATAAGGGATGCAGGAAGGAGCTCTATGATAAACAAGCTTTCTACAAGAGGGCAACAACACCTTTAGAACAGAGATAAGGAGGAAAATGACCTCATGAGCTGGGAGGGGGCTGTCATAGGTAGCTTTTCCTTTGTAATTGGACAATGGGATGTGTAAAAATGATTGACACCAGGTATCCACCAGCCCATCGAAATAAGGTATAAAAACAGACGACCGAGAGAGGAAAACAGGCAGTTAGGGGCGAAGGCTTCCCTGAGGTGGTTACGGCCTAACACCTTGGTCAAGTTTAGCCTCTAAGGTGGATCGATGCTGGCTGACGGCCTAACACCTCCAACAGCTCGAGGGACGATCCAACGGAAGTGACCACTGCCACAGACTGCAGGAATCCACCCAATCCGAGACCGCCGTACTGCCTCACCGTTCGTTTCGTTTCGTTCTACGGCCGTAGATCGCCCTCATCTGTCACGGGTTGTATGTTTACTGTATCTATTCCAATCGCATGTCGTAGTATCTGAGTTATGCTTAAACTGTAGCTCTCTAATAAAAAGCCTTACAACTCCTAAGACCCTTTGGGTAATCTGTGTGTGACCTGTGATCCAAATCTTACAAGGTTCAGCTCTCACTGTATTGGAATGTTATGATGTCTGCAGTGAATTAAAAACATAGGCCTCTCACAGAAACAGCAAGGACACGTTGGGCTGGATTTTCTCAATGGAGACGTGATGGAGGTGGGACTGCTGCTTGCCGGGTCTATGTCCCGCCTCCATCAGCCTCTGGCCAACCAACGGGATTTTCCCCTGATTGACCTTGTTAAGCCCGCCGAGCGGGCTCAGCAGGCCAATTAGGGGGAAGTCACTGACAGAGCACGTCAACATCTGACGTGCCATCTGTCAAGATTTCTTGAAAGAAGAAATGTCAGCGTTTGACAGCTCTGTGAAGCTGTCAAACACTGACATTCTGTGTAGCTTGATGAGACCTTGTGTTCAGGACTCATCAAACCTTTCAACTTTGCAGAAATCACCTGGCTGTTGGTTCGGAGGATCCAACAGCCAGTCTGTGAAATCTACAATGAAGATGTCGGGACTCCGGATCCACCGCGGCTGAAGACTGTAGGCAGAAACAAAGGTAAATGAACATTTTATAACACTTAGCACTTAGCTTACATACTTACCACTCCACACTTTCACCCATCACTCACCTCTACATCTCACTTTCAGACCCCTCCGACCCTCGCAGACCTCCTTCATGTCTCCTCCACCCCGGCGAGGTTCTCCGAGGTCGGGAAGCCTGCACTTGAACAGGTAAAATGGGACTAATCCTTTTTTCTGCCTGTTAACTACCTGGGATTTAATCCCTTTCCCGCCTCAAGGAGACGGGACCGGGGCAGGAGGGCTGCCCGCCTCCTGGCAAAAGGGCACAGAGGCGGGATGGGCGCAGGTTTGCCAGCCGCCCCCACATTCTGCAACTTTACCGGCAGTCCCACCTCCATACCCGCCTCCTCGGGGCTGACAAAATCCAGCTCCATATCTCTACACTGTGGAGACATGTTCCTTTTGTGTTGCCATAACTACACCAGATATGAGTCTTGATGGTCAAAAACAGATGATGTAAGGTTGTCATAAGACCAGAACCTGCATAAGCCAAGGTGCTGCAGATGTGGCATCTTTATGATTGGATTTGGGGTTTTGGTTGTAAGCCAGTGATTGGTTCAGTAGTACCCCGTAGGCTTTGAATGAGAGTAAGGGTATAAGAATGGGGTCTTAACAGCCACAATGTGTAGAAAATTTCAGGAAGAATGAAGGAGACACCCAGTAGATCAAGAGAGACAAGAGACAAGAGACACAGAGTGCAGCTTACACACGGTTGCGCTTCTCCCCAAAGAATAACGGGGTAATATAAGTCTCAATTATCCCCTGCAAACTGCTGCTTGAATACTGTAATGTGTTAAGTCTTGCTTGTGCTGAATAAAGTTAAATCACTGTCCCCAATACGGGTCAACCTCGAATCATTTGAAACCAGGGTCCTTCTGGGATCGTACAAAACTTTCTAGTCTCTCTATTTTAACAATGTTACTTTGCTCACTGCAGCCCTAAACTTTTCTCTCTTATTCTTGCAAAGCTCCAGATATAACATCTTATGTGCTCATTCTCTTCCCCGCAACCTCACTTTGTTAAAATCAAGATTCATCACATCATCTGCCAGTCTAAATCATTGAAAACCTCGGCAGAACTCCACCTTTCTCAGGTTTCCCTTCCTTCTATATTCTATGGACTTTTAAAATTCTAATTATCATTATCTAAGCGTCAGCCTTGGCTCAGAGGTTGAACTCTCGCCTCTGAGTCAGAAGCTAATGTGTTCAAATCCCACGCTGTCACTCCCAGTACTGTGATAGGTGCTGGATTTCAGATGGAATACCAAACCGAAGCTCTGCCTGGCCTCTCAGCTAGACGTGAATATCCCAGGGTAGAATTACCCTGGGGTTGGGGCGGGGGTCTTGATTTACATAGTTTCTCCTGAGTTTGGAAGAACACCTACGGAAGTTCAATGGCACTGTTCAAAGATCTCCTAATGTTCTAGCCAACCTATTGATAGTGAATGGGTAAACATCAATCTGTGATTGCTATAAAGAGTACATGCACTGTTCTCTTGCTGGACACCTTTTTTTTATTAATTCATGAGATGTGGGCAACGCTGGCAAGGCAAGCATTTATTGCCCATCCGTAATTGCCCTCGAAAAGGTGGTGGTTAGCCGCCTTCTTTAACCGCTGCAGTCCGTGTGGTGAAGGTTCTCCCATAGTGCTGTTAGGGAGGGAGTCCCAGGATTTTGACCCAGGACGATAAAGGAACGGCGATATGTTTCTAAATCAGCAATGTTGTGTGACTTGGAGGGGAACTTGGAGGTGGTGGTGTTCCCATGCACCTGCTGCCCTTGGCCTTCTAAGTGATAAAGGTCCCGGGTTTGGGAGGTGCTGTCGAAGAAGCCTTGGTGAGTTTCTGCAGTGCATCTAGTAGATGGTGCACACTGCAGCCATGGTGTGCCGGTGGTGGAGGGAGTGAATGTTTAAGGTGGTGAATGGGGTGCCAATCAATTGGGCTGCTTTGTACTGGATGGTGTTCAGCTTATTGAGTGTTGTTGGAGCTGCACCCATCCAGGCAAGTGAAGAATATTCAATCACACTCCTGACTTGTGCCTTGTAGATGGTGGAATGGCTTTGGGTAGTTAGGAGGTGAGTCACTCGCCGTAGAATACCCAGCCTCTGATCTGCTCTTGTAGCCACAGTATTTATGTGGCTGGTCCAGTTAAGCTTCTGGTGAATGGTGACCCCCAGAATGTTGATGGTGGGGGATTTGACAATGGTAATGCCATTGAATGTCAAGGGGACATGGTTAGACTCGCTCTTGTTGGAAATGGTCATTGCCTGGCACTTGTGTGGCATGAATGTTACTTGCCACTTATCAACCCAAACTTGAATGTTGTCCAGGTCTTGCTGTATACCGGCATGGATTGCTTCATTATCTGAGGAGTTGTGAATGGAAATGAACAGCAGCGAACATGCCAACTTCTGACTTATGATTGAGGGAAGGTCATTGATAAAGCAGCTGAAGATGGTTGGGCCTAGAATACTGCCCTGAGTAACTCCTGCAGCGATGTCCTGGGGCTGAGATGATTGTCCTCCAACAGATTACTAGGATTGCCCATGCTGAGATGGCGCAGTCGGAAGCTGAACCTTCTAGGCCCAGAGCTGCTTGAGGTCGTCTTCCAAGGCCATCTGCAGTCTCCTCCACTGAAGATCAGCAACCTTCTACCAGCCATGCTGCAGCCACTGGGCTAGCACCTCGTAGGAACACTCGGAAAGGGAAAGGCTCACGGAAGACAGTCACTAAGGGAATGCACAAGTATGATTAGTTTATTTTTGTATGCAATATGATATGATTTAGTTTATAAATTTGGAGTGGAATGTGTATTTTGTGTTGGCTTTTATTTTTGCATTGTGGGGAAGGGGACGCTGTGATAGTCAGTGACAGAGCGAAAATAAGAAGTGTAGGACTGTTGGTGAATGGGGAGTTGGGGTTTAAATTACTGGTACCGCTCTTGAATTAGTTGTTCATGTACATCTCGGGCAGAAAGAGGCTGTCTAGGTTGAAGCCTCCCTTCCTCTTCCTCCTCCTCGTGCTCCTACTCCTCAGTTTCTCACCTGATAGCTGGTGGCAAGAGCTGTTCCCTCATCATGACAAGGTTATGCAGCATACCACCACAAAGCTTGAGACCAATTCAGCCGACTACTGCAGGGCTGCTCCAGAGCGGTCCGGGCAGCGGAATCATTGCTTCAGTATGCCAATGGTTTGCTCTATCAGATTTCTTGTGGCAGCATGACTCTCACTGTATGCCTGCTGCACACGTGTGCGTGGGTTGTGAACCGGAGTACTGAGCCACATCGTCAGCGGATACCCTTTGTCGTCCAGTAGCCACCCTTTGGTTTGCCGTGGTGGTTGAAATACAGCTGACGCAGAGGATGCCGCAGAATGAATGCATTGTGACTGCTGCCAAGATACCTGGCATTGACCTGCATGATGTGCTGCCTATTGTCACACACCAGCTGAATGGTGAAGGAGTGCAATTCCTTTTAGGTTCAGGTACATGGCAGAGTTGAGATAGAATCATAGAATGGTTACTGCACGGTAGGCCATTCGACCCGTCAAGCCCATGCTGACTCTCAGCTAGTCCCACTCCCCCGCCCTTTCCCCGTAGCCCTGCAATTTTTTTCCTTCAGATACTTATCCAACTCCCTTTTGAAAGATAAAATTGAGTCTGCCTCCACCACCCTTTCAGCCAGCGCATTCCAGATCTTAACCACTCACTGTGTAAAAAAGTTCTTTCTTACGTCGCCTTTGGTTCCTTTGCCAATCACCTTAAATCTGCATCCTCTGGTTCTCGACCCTTCTGCCAATGGGAACAGTTTCTCTCCATCTACTCTGTCCAGACCCCTCATGATTTTGAACACCTCTATCAAATATCTTCTCAATCTTCTCAGCTTCCTCTGTATCTTTGTGTATCCCACACAGGCTGACGGGAATGGGGCTTGTGAGTACGATGGCCCGGGTGGGAGCCATGCTAGCACCTATTATAAGGCTGACCGGTGATTATATACCATTTCTATCGATGGCTATATATGGTGGAATGGCGATAATAGCTGGAGTTACTGCCTTTTTCCTACTGGAAACACTGAACGTTCCTTTACCAGACACCATTGAAGAAGTAGAAAACAGGTTTGTAATGTCAAAAATTCACACTGATTCAGGGCACAAATTAAAAATCATAGAATGGAATCACAGAATGCGACAGCACAGAAGGATACCATTTGGCTCATCATGCCTGTGCCTGCTCTTTGGTAGAATGATCCAATTAATCCCATTCCCCCGCACTTTCTCCATAGCCCCGTAATTTTTTTTCCCTTTTCAAGTATTTATCCAATTCCCTTTTGAAAGTTACTATTGAATCTATTTCCACCGCCCTTTCAGGCAGCGCGTTCCAGATCACAACAGCTCGCTGTGTAAAAAAATGTTTCCTCATTGTACCACTGGTTCTTTTGCCAATCCTCTGGTTATTGACCCTTCTGCCATTGGAAACAGTTCCTCTTTATTTACTCTGTCACAATCATTCATGATTTTGAACACCTCTATCAAATCTCCCCTTAACCTTCTCTGCTCTAAAATGGCAGCAAGGATCTCAATATATTACAAGAAAGGAGCTCTTCGGCCTGGGACTATTGCACTGATACTTGTAACACAGTCTAGGGGCCCTAGCAGCCCATCTTTATCTTTTCAGAAATGTATCTGCGCCTCCATTCATTGTATGGCCAGCTGTAAACATGCCTGGGATTTAGTGCTGTTCCCATGGTCTTTTCCAGCAAAATAATACAAAGGAATACTATTAGGAGGCAGTGCTAGCCAATTTTCCACATCTTAAGAGAAAGGACCCGATTAAAATAAAGCTATTGGTCCAACAGTTTTGCCTTATCCTTTCTCTTCCTGTGAAGTGTTGCCTGGTCTCCAACAACAACTTGTATTTATCCAGCGCCTTTAATGTAGTAAAAACGTCCCAAGATGCTTCACAGGAGCGTTATCAGATAAAGTTTGACACCGAGCCACATGAAGTGATATTAGGACAGGTGACCAAAAGCTTGGTCAAAGAGGTCTGTTTTAAGGAATGCCTTAACGGAGGAGAGAGAGTCGGAGAGGTTTAGGGAAGGAATTCCAGAGCTTGGGGCTCAGGCAGCTGAAGGCACGGCCGCCAATGGTGGAGTGATAAAAATCGGGAATGCGCAAGAGGCCAGAATTGGCGGAACGCAGAGATCTCGGGAGGGTTGTTGGGCTGGAGGAGAATTTAACATGGATGAGAATTTTAAAATTGAGGCGTTGCCAGACCAGGAGACAATGTAGGACAGACAGCACATAGGTAATGGGTGAACGGGACTTGGTGTGAGTTGGGATACGGACAGCAGAGTTTTGGATGAGCTCAAGTTTACAGAGGGTGGAGCAAGCAATTTGCCAGAGCAGCATGTCAGCAATCAGGAACAGAATCTATGAGGAACTACAGGGTGCAGCCCACATCCAATCACTCTGTGGGGCTGAAAGTTGGTTCACTCTTGGGAGTGGCTCTCGGGCAAGATACAGGTTGGGACTGTGGCCCTTTGATTAAAAATTCGTGACAGTGTTGCATGGCAACAGCGCAACCTTACATAAAATCTACTCAAACACTAATATCATAAAAATGAGAAGTCGCACAACTTCAGGTTATAGTCCAACAGATTTATTTAAAATTACAAGCTTTCGGAGCTGTTGCCCCTTCGTCAGGTACCTGACGAAGGGGCAACAGCTCCGAAAGCTTGTAATTTTAAATAAATCTGTTGGACTATAACCTGGTGTTGTGCGACTTCTCATTTTTGTCCACCCCAGTCCAACACCGGCATCTCCGCATCATGACTAATATCATAATTATTGATCAATTTTTTAAATTGAAAAACCAAGGGAAGGGCACAGGAATGAAAAGAGTAAATATTACCAACTTGAATTTGTTATAGAAGCAAATGCGATAGCCAAATTGCACCAGCAATATCTCACTAACAGCAATGAGATAAATCACCAGTTAATCAAGTGTTTTTGGTGTCAGTTGGAGGAATTTGGTCAGAACGCCTGGAGAAATTCCTGCTCTTCTTCCAATAGTGCCATGGAATCTTTTGGCTCTACCTCAAAAGGTAGGCATGGCCTTAGTTTAACATCACCTCCTCAGTACTGCACTGGAATGTTAGCCCAGATTGTGGGCTCAAACCTTGGCGTGGAATGTGAACCCCTCACCCTTCTAACGCAGAAGCAAGAGTGCTGCTCACTGAGCCAAACTGACATGAAGAGAAGATGAGGTAAATCAGTAAGTATTGGCTAGGTGTTACCTTGGGATTTAAATGGTTGAAGATTGTAGGAGGCAGGAAACACTGATGGGGTAAGGAGTTCCACAGTTTGAGGTTCTGATATAAGAATGACTCAGAGTAGGAATCTGTATAAAGCCTTGAATCCAACAGTTGTGATGCAGAGAGCATATGTGAAATCTGCAAAGAGCAAAAGAAGAAATCAATGACCATAGTAGTATATAAAACACAAGAAAGGATGTAATGGAGAGACTGAAGTCTAGACATGAAAGATTTTGAAGAACCAACTCAGAATCATAAACATTTACGCTGTTTTTACGGGATTTCCGTGGCTCTTCCACTGGAGTTACGGCAGATGAGCGGGAGAACTTCCGAGGAAATTCACTCCCTGCATCTCTAACCCACACAGAAAGATATTGTGGAATCCTCACTAGACCCTCCGTTACAAAATGCAGTGAGCGACTCAGTGAGTAAGCGCACTGTGGAACTGAGCCATACAGCCCAGGAAGGTCCCAGACTCAGTTTACAGGTTCTACTGAGACAGCTAAACTCAGCCAGAGCAGCAGTAGGGAATGCCACAACTGGCCTCAGCATCCCCAGTTTGGGAGAATGGGGAAAAAACTATAATACAGTGTGTGTGTATGTGCACGTCAGGTAAGGAAAGGATCTTGCTCGCATGTAATGATAGCCTGTTTCCACTCATATTTCTTACTACAGTTATACAGGGCCTTGGTGAGACCACACCTGGAGTATTGTGCGCAGTTTTGGTCTCCTTACCTAAGAAAGGATATACTTGCCATAGAGGGAGTGCAGCGAAGGTTCACCAGACTGATTCCTTGGATGGCAGGACTGTCGTATGAGGAGAGATTGGGTCGACTAGGCCTGTATTCACTAGAGTTTAGAAGAATGAGAGGGGATCTCATTGAAACGTATACAATTCTGACAGGGCTAAACAGACTGGATGCAGGGAGGATGTTTCCCCTGGCTGGGGGGTCTAGAACGAGGGGTCACAGTCTCAGGATACGGGGTAGGACATTTAGGACTGAGATGAGGAGAAATTTCTTCACTCAGAGGGTGGTGAACCTGTGGAATTCTCTACCACAGAAGGCTGTGGAGGTCAAGTCACTGAAAATATTTAAGAAGCAGATAGATAGATTTCTAGACACAAAAGACATCAAGGGGTATGGGGAGAGAGCGGGAATATGGTATTGAGATAGAGGATCAGCCATGATCATATTGATAGGCGGAGCAGGCTCGAAGGGCCGAATGGCCGACTCCTGCTCCTATTTTTCTATAAAAATATAGCCATTCAGATTTCTGGGATGTTTCAGCATGACATTTGGTCCATCAAGTCTGGGCTGGTGTTCTTTTCCACGTGACCCACCTAGCATAATCCTACTCTCCACCTTTAATATTCCTCTTTTTTTCACGCAAACTCTAATTCCTTTTCAAAAGAATTTATGGACTTTGCATCAACAAGTCTGTGGCAGGGAATTCCCCATTCTCTCCATCTTCTGTAAAAGACATTTTTCTTAACCTCCCCTTGAATTCTTTTTGTAAGTTTGTGACCTCTTGTATCTTGCCACCATGGAAACAACGATGTGCAAAGTACTTTCAGGAGTGGAGGGGGGAAAAATTGGGAGGTTCACAATAAATTTGGAATATTTTCTAAACACTGTGTTTGTTTTGTGATTAATTCCTTTCCAGAGCAAAAAAAGGTGCTGAAAAAGACGAGGAGCAAAAGAGGGATGAGCTTGAACTGCAGAAAATACACAGATCACTGATGAACCAGACTGTTTAACTAGACACAGCGCGCTCTCAACACACCATCAGCCTCTGGCGGCTGCATGATGACAGACATTCTATTATATACAAGTTCACAAACTTTTCATAACCTTTTCACAACAGGCCATTCAATAACACATTCTTAGCCTGGAAGATTTCTAAAATGCATATTAAACATTTGGTTACTGAGGTGATAACACAAATCTGAAAAAACCCCACAAGAAATATGTTTAGACCGTCTCAATCCAGTTTTCATATCTGTATATGAATACAAACAAATATTATTTGTGGTCAACAAGCTTCCTAATGGCTCATTTGGTAAAAGGCAATTTTGAATTGAACGACATCGAACTGGGAGGTCCTAAGATTTATCTTTGGCCTGTGCTAAGTTAGTTCATCTCAGCCATAACATTGATAGGGATGCTACAATTGGCCTCAGTGGCCCGGGAATAGGAAGGGGAACAGTCATTTCGCAAAATGTTCTCATCTGTGAGGTTCATTCATCTGTGTCAAAATGTTCCTCATTGCCCATTGTACATTTCAAAGTAATATCATTAAAGTCATACGATAAAAATAACTATTGCCATCAAAGGATGCATAATTTGATTATCTACTGTTCACTTGGCCAACCAGAACTTTTCAGGAAAGAATTCCTGGGGCCATTAATGTGCAATGGTTCCAGCCAGAAGTATGTGTATTTGCTCAAGTCACACATATCCCCACGAAAGCAGAACAAACTCGTTGCAGATAGCATTTAACAGAAATCAGGGAAAAGTTGCCAACTCTGGCCCAGCTAAAATTCCACATCAAAAGATAAGGACAATTTTGCGAGGTACCACGCAAACAGCCAAGTCATGCACCATTACCCATAGAATATTCAAACTTTGTCACTTGAAACAGGTTCTATCAGATGCCAGTCTGTAAGGATTGAGGGCAGTGCTGTTTCACACACAGGGTAGAGCTTCTGCTATTTTGCCCAAAATCGGCCAAACCAGCACAAAAGATCGCAGAATTTCAAGCTCAATTTACGTTCAGCGCAAATTGAGTTTCTGTGATCTTTTGCCCCAGTTTAAAAACATCACTTGAAGCTGGCCACGCCCCCAGATTGCATGTTATGGCGAGCTTCCGCTAATTGCGCCCGTCTGCGGGCCTTCAAGGAGGCTCTTAAAATTAAGCTTTTTTTTTTAGGTGCAAGGGCACTAATAGGCACGTTTTGAAAGCATTTAAATATTAAAAAATATTTAATTTCTAAGAAACTGACTGGTGAATGGTTCTAATATAGAGGCCTTAAAAGGCATATACACGAATATTGTCTGAAACATATAAGACATAAAGTAGTGTTCTCTGGTGTACTTTCAATGGAGCCTGGCCTGGGGTCATGTCTGCAGGTTGCATCATCCAGGGAGGGAGAGGAGAATTGCAGGTGTTTTCAGGAGTGTCCAGGTAACCTGGGCTGAGGCAGTGCTGTTAATGTAACCTCCTTATAGATACCCCCAAGTCTAGGATAGCTGGTGTATATAGAGAGAACATCTCTGTGGCCCAATTAACCCCTCAGGTAAATTGCAAATGCACTTCAGAATAGTTTGTCCCGCATTGTGATCGCAGGTTAATTACGCATGAGGAAACTATTCGTCCCATCCGCAAAGACCCTACATTCTCCAACTGCAGCAGCCAATTTCCAAAATAATTCCAAGGTTTTTGCCATCAAGATTTTATCTAGAAGCCCAATCCAAGGTCTTCTTGAAGTCTATCACTATCTTCCTCACTGTTTACTACACTTTCAAGTTTCGTGTCATCTGCAAATTTCAAAATTGTGCCCTGTACCCCCAAGTCCAAGTCATTAATGTATATCAAAAACAGCAGTAGTCTTAGTACTTGGGGAACGCCACTGTAAACCTCCTTCCAGTCCAAAAAACAGCCATTCAGCTCAACTCTGTTTTCTATCCCATAGCCAATTTTGTATCCACGCTGCTACTGCGCCTTTAATCCCATGGCTTCAATTTTGCTAACAAGCTTAGCATGTGGTACTTTAGCAAACGCCTTTTGAAAGTCCATATACACAACATCAACTGCACTGCCCTCATCCACTCTCTGTTGCCTCATCAAAAAACTCAATCAAGTTAGTCAAACACGATTTGCCCTGAACAATTTTGTCCAAGCTTGTCCAAGTAGCTGTTAATTTTCTCCCAGATTATTGTTTCTAAATGCTTCTCCACCACCAACATTAAACTGAATGGCATGTAATTGCCAGGTTTATCCTTCTACCCTTTTTTGAACAAGGGTGTAACATTTGCAATCCTCCAGTCCTTTGGCACCACCCATGTATCTAAGGAGGATTGGAAGATTGTGGCCAGCAACTCTGCAATTTCTACCCTTACATCCCTCAGTAACCGAGGATGCATCCCATCCGGACCGGGTGACTTATCCACTTTAATTACCGCCAGCCTTTCCAGTACCTCCTCTTTATCTACTTTTATCTCATCCAGTATCTCAGCAACCTCCTTGTTTACCATAGATTTGGCAAAGTCCTCTTCCTTGGTAAATACCGATGCAAAGTACTCATTTAGTACCTCAGCCATGCCTTCTGCCTCCACCAATAGTTCTCCATTTTGGTCCCTAATCGGCCACACCGCTCCTCTGACAACTCTTTTACCATTAATATGCCTGTGGAGGCCTTTGGATTCCCCTTTATGCTAGCCGCCAATCTCTTCTTGTACTGTCTCTTTGCCCTTCTTATTTCCTTTTTCACTTCTCCTCTGTACTTTTTATATTCAGCCTGATTCTCCCTTATATTATCAAGCTGATATCTGTCATACGCCCCCTTTTTCTGCTTCATCCTACTCTCCAACTCCTTTGTCATCCAGGGAGATCTGGCTTTGGTTGCCCTCCCATTCCCCCTTGTAGGAATGTACCTAGATTGTACCCAAACCATCTCCTCTTTAAAGGCCGCCCATTGCTCCATTACAATTTTGCCTGCCAGTCAGTGGCCTAGAAATTTGTAGTGTTTGCTCTGGCCGTTAAGGCCCGTTTTGGCAAAAAAAATGGCAGCCTCCTCAGTTCCGCCCACTGCCGATGGGTCCTGCGCTCACTGGCGATAGGGAGATTATGCAGATCGTGACGTCATTGAGTGTGCAAGGCTCACCTGATGACGGATCTGACATTTTGGAGTGCGCCGCTCCACCTACTGGCCTGTGTTAATTACGACCAGCGACCAAGCATTCACAAGCAGGAAGGAGCCTCCAGCAGCCTTATTTAAAAGGATCATCAGCAACAACTTGCAGCTGACATGTTTCTTCAGTTTGGCTAGCTTTGTGGAACTTTCTGCAACTCTAGCAGCTTTCTGAACTTCTTTCAAGGTCCTAAGGTGACGGGGAGTGTTGGTGCAAGTGGAGAATGCCTTCATTCTTATTTAAAGGCTTCTGCTCATAACACTTACTCACAGTCATGGGCGCTCTCCTGGCAGTACCCCTCACGCTCGTGTATCTTCGGGAGAGGGAGAGGAGGCAGCGAAGAAGACGAGAAGATGCGCGCAGAGGGAGGAGGAGGAGGAGCAAGAGGCTCTCAACAGGAGGCCTTACCCTCCTAGGGTCTTCATAGAGCACTTCTCTTATCTCCACTTATGCGAGGAGCAGTGTATTAGGAGGCTCCGCTTCAAGATGGAGGTGGTCACGGAACACTGCCATCTCCTGCAACCAGACCTGAAGCCTCACAGCAGGGTGAACACGGCTCTCCCACTGGCCCTCAAGGAGACATAGCTCACATCTCCCAGTTCGCCGTCCACCACTGCACCCGGGAGGCTCTCTACACCAGGAGAAGGGACTACGTTGTCTTCTTTCTGAGCAGAGAGAAGCAGGAGGAGCGCGTATGTGGCTTTGCCAGGATAGCGGGTTTCCCCATGGTGCAGGGCGCTAGCGACTGCACCTACGTGGCTTTGCGGACGCCGCATAACAATCCTGAGATCTTCTGTAACCGCAAAGGCTATCACTCACTTAATGTGCAGTTGTTGTGCGACCACGCACAGTGCATCCTGATGGTCAATGCACGCCATCCTGGCAGCAGTCATGATGCATTCATCCCGCGTCAGTCCAGTGTGGCAGCAATCTTCGGGCCACCACGTCAAACCCGAGGGTGTCTACTCAGAGACAAGGGCTATCCGCTCTGCACCTGGCCCCTCTGCAACCCCAACACTCGTGCCCAGCACTCATAATGAGAGCCATGCTGCCACCAGGAACATCATCGAGCATACCATTGGGATACTGAAGCAACGGTTCCGCTGCCTTGACTGCTCTGGAGGAGCCCAGTACTCGGTGGACTGGGTGTCCTATTTTGTGGTGGTCTGCTGCATGTTCCACAACTTGGCCATCATGAGGGTGCTGCTCTTGCCAGCAGTGATTGCGGGACCACCTCAGGAAGAGGACGAGGGAGAGGAGGAGAAGGAAGAGGAAGAGGAGCAGTAGGAAGAGGACGAGGAGGAAGGGAGTAGGCAGGCAGTAAATTCCCCTTCAGCATGGGCTGCCCGTGAATGCCTCATCAGATTCCGATTCCACTGAATGAAACCCCAGAACCCCATTGCTCACCACATCACCATCATACCATCCGTCTGTCACAGAATATCACGCCGTCCTCCAGGGCACAAAGCTGAAATGAGAACCACCACAAATGTAAGAAATCGTGAATTGGAAGAAGTTGTGAATTGTAAAAAAATAATGGTTTTATAAAAGAAATAGGTTTGCCTAGCTCAGCAGCCAGGATGAGCTGATGACACAGACATCATGTCAGATAAGGAGTTGCACAAAGAGCTGAGGTTATTTACAAGGGCATAAATGCAGAAACAACCTTCATGTAGGCATGACTGGGCCTGGTAAGATGATTGAGCAAGGAGCCTTGAGATAAACAGACTGTCCAAGAGAAGGTAACCACAGGTCCAAACAAGAGATAAGCGGCAGGATGATCTCATGGGGACAGGCAGGGTTTGCCCTAGGTGCCTGTAATTGGACAATTGAATGGGTAACAAATGATTGACGCGAGGTATCCGCCTACCCCTCAAAATAAGGTATATAAACGGGCAGCTGAAAGGGATAAATAGGCAGAGAGGGGAAGAGCTTCCTCGGGGAGGTAGAGAGAGGAAGAGCTTCCCCTGGGTGTATTCATGCTAGCTTCGGCTTAACACCTCCACCAGCCTCGGGAGATGACCAAAGAGGAAGAGACCACTGCCGCAGGCTGCAGGGATCCGAGACCACCGTTCTGTCACAACCTCCGTCCATCCGTCCGTTCCGGTAAACCATTCACATCTGTTACGGATCGTATGTCTACTATGTCTATCCTGATTGCGTGTTGTATTTGATTATATTTGAACAGCCGCTCCTTAATAAAACGACCTATGACTCCTAAGACCCTTTTGGGTCATTTGTGTGTGACCTGTGATCCAAATCTTACACAAAACTAACATTCCAAACAAAATTATTAAAATCATCACTATTCAAGTCACATTACAATATCAACTAACCACCCTTGTGCAATCCCTTAGTGCCTGTCGTTGGTGTGCCCTATCCTACTCTGGTGCTCCTACAGTGCTCCCCCAGTGGCTGCAGCATGGTTGGTGGAAGGCTGCTGAGATTCCGTGGGGGAGTCTTCAGATTCTGTGGGGGAGACTTCAACCAGCTGTGGACCTAGAAGGCCCGGCTGTAGACTGCACCACCTCGGCATGTGCGGCAGGAGTCTGAGCTGGCTGGTGGACAGACAACGACAAGGGCAATGGCGGCATGGCGGTGGTGGGAATAGGAATGCTGTCATCCTGAGAGAGTACAGCAGGTTCCTGCTCCACAGACCCACTGCCACTCCCCCGGGGCGGTGTTTCAACATTCCTAGCAATCTGTTGGAAGACACCCTGCAAGCCCCATTTGACACTGGTAAACCCAGCCACGATGGCAGCAGTCTGAGCTTGCGTGGCAGCAAGCTGAGACTGCAGGAGAGCGGTCTGTGCTTCCACTGCAGCACTAAGACGTTGGGTCGCTTACGCCTGTGATGCAATGGCAGCCGTGACATCACCCAACTCACAGAGCATCATGCCTGGGTCGACGAGGTCTCTCCTCAAGTTGTCCATCAATTCCAGCCTGCAAATCACGGGCTCCAAGCTCTGTGCAAAGCCACTTCCAATGTTGGAGCCGGACTCCTCCATGGTCCTTGACATTGTCAAGAGGCTCTCTGGCAGGCTTGCCATTGCACCTAGCAATCCAGTGTGCATGCTCATCACCCTTCTTCTGAAGGCTACCCCATTGAGGTCCTCATCTGAGTCGTGTGCAGCAGAACTCATGTGCGAACTCACCCTCCTAGGAGCTAGCCCCCGAGCTACCCTTTCCCTTTAGCCTTGCCGCAGCTCACTCGTGCCCGGTGCCTCACCATGTGCAGATCCCGCATCTATAGTACCCTCTAAATTCTGCGCAGTGCCAGTTTCTGAGCTGGTGTCTGCGAGTGTCATATGCAGTGACAGTGTGCTTTCTTCTCTTTCACTCTCCTCCATTGCTTCGGGGACTGGCTGTGCGGCTGGTAGAGCTTTGTCATCTAAAAGCAGAGAGGCACAAGAGTCAGGTTATAGTGAGGGGAGTGGCGGAAGGCAAGATATCCACGTGTACAGCATCAGCAGCTTGTAAGTGAGAAGAGATTGTGGGATGAGGCAGAAGTGAGATGTCAGAAGAAGGATTAGGAATGAGCATACCGTTATTGTCCCCAAGGGCTCGGTGACTTCCTTTCCAATGATGTCGAGCACGCTCTCCTCCAGCTGGCAGTGTATGCAAGGTGTGAGTTCTGCAGCAGTGGTAAGGTTGTAAGGGTGAAGTGAAGCTATGATTTTTGAGGTATGAGTGGTGAGAGGTAGATATTGTTGGTAGGTGAGTACTGGGGGTGTGGTGCATTGAGCAGTGTGTGAGGCTTGTGGTGCAGATGGTGGGATATGCCATTCGCTGAGACCTTCAATCACCTTGACCTGCCGTGTGAGGTCATTAAACTACTTGCGGCACTGGATCCATGTTCTGGGGATCACACTGTTGGCCATCATATACTCACATATCTCTTACCAGAGCCTTCTCGATGTATGGGCCGATGGTTTCCTGCCAGTCTGCGCCTCCTTTCCACGGCCACCACCAGTGCCTCCAGAGCCGCATCTGAGACCTTCAGGCTCGTTCTCTTTGCTGGTGCTCAGCCATGTCTTCCAATTTCAAGTGTGATTCCAATTCGAGCTCCAACTACAATGACAATGAGGTGCTGCTGCATCAAAGCACCTCCCCTTTAAGTAGTGGAGAAAGCTTAGGCCAAACATTACTTGCAAATAAGCTGCATCCGATAATGTCCCACCTGTTGAGTGGTAAGCCAATCAGCAGCATGTTTAGCACTGAGATCAGCACTATAATCATGTAGGTGAGCACTCAGCACGAATTTTGCGTGCTATCTGGACCACTTCGACCCGGCACAGCTAAATAGCACTGCGCCAGGTGTGGAAGTGCAGTTTACTTTTAAGACACAAATAAAATGGCCTCTCTAAAGTAAGTAATTTAAAAAGGAAATTCAAAATGGCTGACAATAGGAGTCACCATAAGTAAATCATTCTAATTAGCTACAAGAATAGAGACAACTCGGAATTCCTTATCTAAGAAAAGCTTAGCAAAATAAAGCATCAATTAGTTCTGACCAGCTCAGGATGAGATGGGGTGAGCCATCGGCCCACGGATTGGAGAGTGAACATTGAACAAACGGGTCTCATAAGGAAGATCGGGTTATCTGATCTTTAAGGAATTTCTGCTCGTTATTATAACGAAAACCTATGCAATAACTCACAAGTTTGTGCTTCATTACTCAGGATGTTTAATGTTATGTCAAATGGCCTGTTCTGTGTTCTTTTTTTGTATAAAGTATGTTCAAATCTTGTAGGATTCGAAGCATTCTGACATAGCAACTTGACTGTGTCAGAACCTTCCCTTGTAACAAGTAAACTTTATTAAAAAGCCTTCTTTGACACGATATTATGTGTTCTACTCGGTATGTAAACTTCGACAGTTTTCTTGGAGGTCCCACCGAGATCGCTTGCTGCCTCTCGGTAAGTCACGGACAAAGAACACTATGAATTTCTAGTGGCAAATCCTAACTGGCCAAAAGTGATGTTTTATCACCTAAAAGGATTTCTCACTAGATGCTGAATTAGTGTAAGTCTGTTTCTTCCGACAAGCAGCACGGCGATGATGATGTTTTAGAATTGAGTTGAATCTTGTAACTTTTGCTTCTTTTATTTTAACGTTAAAAGGAGAGGAATTCTGACGGCTCAAGTCTCAAAACTAATCGGGCAAAGAAGGCAAGAAAGAGAGTCGGCAGGGTTGCGTCCCGGACTAAAGGTACCAGGTTGTGAAAAAGCGCTAAAAGGTTAAAACTGCAGTATCAAGGGAGGGTCCCTTGAGCCGGGGAAAAGAGTCTCGCGGCAGAAAGGTTTAGAGAGAAACCTTCACTTAGAATATAAGTTACGTATAAAACATAAGTTAAATGTTAAGGACTCAGTTTGTAGGGGCGTTCAACGCAGGCTGAGAATTGATTATTTGTTTAGTTTAAAGTATAAGATTAATGTCTGATTACTTGATTTGTTTGCCTGTTTGGGCTGTCGCGTTACTTATCATTGTCTTTATTGTTGTTAATTCTTGTTATTGTTTGTCACTTGTGGAGCTCCGAAGGGTTAATAATAATCGTAAGGGGGTAAAGGGTGAAACTTGCGATTTAGAAGAAGAATGCCTAGTATAATTAAAACTTTACTAAGAATAGAAGAATTACATGTCTAGAGGACTGTCTCGCAAATAGAGACCCACAAAGAAGAGGTAAAAAGTCAATAAATTGGTCAGTCTTTTCAGACTGGAAAAAGGAAGCAGAAAGGCGTAAGGACCGTAGTATACAAGCCAGTAGATCTGACATTAAAAATAAGAGAAAAGACCCTGAGTAAATTGGCTAAACAAAATGAAGTTAGACAAATAGGGACCAAAAGAATAAAGTTTCCCTCTTAATGGAGCAAGCAGCTTCCGCAACACCGACGGACCAGAATTGAAATCTGAAACTCAAAGCAAAAAAAAAAAGGAAGGGATTTGGAAAGCCAGGAAAAGCTGCTGAGAAAAGTTTTTACCGGCATGGAAGTTATTAATGTCTGTGCCGAGATAAAAAGCTAATATACAAGATTTGTTGAGTGAAAGGAATCTTAAAAGGAATACTGGGATCTCAGTTGTGTGAAAAGTGTGAAAAAAAAAAAAAATCCTGATTGTGTGAATGTTTAAGTTTGTTAAGTTACAGTATTATTTAATCTGCCTAAAAAAAAAGTGTCTGTCAGTTTGTTTATGTTTTAGCTCCACCCACTCTTTTGTACAGAGAGCTAAAAGCTGTTTTTAACTCTTTGAAGACTTGTCTTGAATGATACTCAAGTGTGTTGTTTTAAGTTTGTTAATTGTTTTACAAAAGAGGTATAAGCTTCAGCCTTGAAGTCACAGTTGCCAATGTGCCTGGAAAGAAAATGACAATTAATTTGAATGTTTACAAGGCATGGTAATTGTTTCTTTGTTAATGTGACGATGTGTTCTTTCTTTTCCAACTGACACTGGTTAGTTTAAAAAAATTGATCTGGATTGAATTGGAATTATTGAGGTTAATTAACCTATTAAAAACCAGACTTTCATTGTGCACGATGAAATTCTGGTTGGTGTAAATTTGTGTAGACCGCATTGAATAAGATATTTAATGGTCTGAAACCAGATTTTGAAATATTTACAGTCTTGGATACAGAACGGGTTCTGGTCCATACCATTGGCAGAGGAATCACAAGGAAATTCGCCTTTACTGTCAGGGATAGACAGGAATTTTATATCAGACTTTGCAGGGAAAGCATTGTGCCAGAAAAAAAAATAGAAAAAAATAAATAATAATTTGAATTACAATTTAAGTTAAGCTGGTGTGTAAAAAAAAACTGAAGAAAAAAAAAAAAAAAAAAAGTTTGTTTAACAAAAGATTAAGTTTCGGTCTAAGATTTAACCTTGGAGTTGCGGTTGCTATGGTGAAATCTTCCAAAGCACTCTGATTTGATTTGTTTAAATTCAATGTTTTTACAGTATTTTGGAAAGACATCTGAAGAAAGGACAATAAGAAATATGATGTAATTTACTAGTTCTGCAAGCATGTGCTATTTTGTTTTGTTTTATCTGTTCTGTTTGTGTTCAGTTAAAGTGTGAAAACACAACTGCTTTTTTTGGATCGGGAAAGTTTTTTTTTTAATTTACTAAAGTGACGCAATTGCGTGCGCCTGATAATGTTTTGCTCCACCTTCTTAAAAACCTGCAAAGGAGTTAACCCTTTCCACTGACAGCTGATTAAGTTCATCAAGCAATAACTTCGGTATGACATTTAAAGATATTGGACATTATTAATTTTAAGTTAATATTTCCCCACAGTGACAGAAGGAAAATTATGATTTGATAAATTAACCCCTTGGGCTCTAAGCAGAGTCACAATGGATTCTCTTCTTTCTTTTGTTATATGGAAGTTACCTTGTAAACTAATTGCAGCACTTCTGTCTCTAATGTTAAAACACTGTATAAACCACCTAGCCTGGAAATCATTTGTTTCTGAAATTGGAAATGGAAGATAAATTGATAGAAATGAAATTGAACATAGGTTTTGTCAATCAGTTCAACAGTACTGCTGTTTGGATTTTGGGATAATTTTGTAATAACAATATAGACTCAGGCACTAGATATATTTTGGGTTACTTTTGGGAAAATAAAAGATCCTCTAAAATAATGATAAATAAAAAGTGTTAGTAACTTGGACCTAGTGAGAATGTTTGATCTATGTTTTCAATCTTAAATATTGTACTGGACAGTAAAGTTACTCCAGGGCTCATGAATGAGATATGAATGGTAATTAATGGGATGTATAAAATTGAAACAGGAGAAATTACACTGCTGAATGGGAATTTTAAAAACTTGCTAGTGAAAGTCAGGAAAGTGCAGTTAAGAATAGTAAATTGATAGCTTTCTCTTGGAGACATTTGTGTCCCTGCCTATAATGAACTTTTAAGAAAACTGAATTTGATAGCCTGGCCACTATCCAAGATATCGGGACCATGCAGAGGAAGATGAACAAAGACAGTCTTTTGATAAGATACCTGAAAGCCCGAGAAAGGCACATGTGGCATGATATTGAGATACCGGTATGAGTGTGCAAATGTGATTTGTTATGTATGAAGCGATTACCATCTGGGAATGTATGGTGAATCTGCACTGAAGAACGGGTCTCAGACATGCTCAGTTACTGGACAACAGCAAGACATGAAATGGTTAATGTGGCTCAGGAGAGCGAGACAACTTTTAAAGCATTGACACATACTCCATCGAGAAACTATCTAATTAATGAAACAATCAGAATAGAGTTAAACACACTGGTACCTGTTAGAAGGATTGAAATTGAATTTGAAGTTGGAGAGTTACCTGGAATCTGAATTGGGACAATTGAGGGCTAAGGAGAAATCATGTTTAGTAAGAATTATCCACAAGATGGATATGAGTAAAAGAGAGATCTGGAGAATCTTTTAAGTCCATGATTTGTTGATTAGATGTTAAACTGTAATGTTGCTTGAAATCAGGAAGATAGAAGAAACAGAGGATACCCCAGGCGGGGCAGAATTGGAACACCGGAAAGGACAGTTGAATTTGAATTTGAAAAGACTTAAATAATGAAGCTGTTATTTACGTTTTACCTACTAATCGGACTGATATGTATAGCCTGCCAAGGGAGAAGAAAAGAACCCTGAAAGAAACGAGAATTACATATGAACACTTTTTTGTATATGTCATATAAGTATGCCAAAAAAAGTGGGATAAACGCCTGTTGGGTATGTAGCCATATTCCTACCCATGTGAAAGGAGGAATACCTCTGCGACCGATACCCTTGAACCTCACAGATATGGCAGAATGGATAATTAATAAAAATCATACGAAACAGAAAAATACCACCCTATCCACCTTCGGAAATAAATGGGAACAAAAGTGTTCTAGCCTAAGAAACGAGTTTAAGGGGGGAGGATATTCGTTAGAAAATTTTAAGGGATGGTACAAGCCGACGTATGATTATACGAAAGTACCTCCTTTTCTAGCCCTTACCAATACATCGGGAAAGGGCCGACCGATCGGGGATATATGCTGGGAACGCAATCTAGGACAGACTAAAGGGAACAGAGCTAATATGGGGAAAAGTCGTTGCATACAAAAGTTTATTACGTACGGGGCAGGGAGTTCCATGGAAAGCTGGTGGTTCAATACTACCAGTTTGATGAATTTGACTAATAACAGACCATGGAATGGGACTAAACGATTGAATACTGACAATATACATATATATATATATACATATACATATATACACATTGTGCATGCTCCCCACTTTCGGTAAAAATATTCTTCCACCCAAATGGGATCTGCAGGCTAGGGAAAGAGAGAGGACTCCTTTCAACTGCCGGTGACGTCGACCTTGTATACCACTTGGTCCGCACTCTGGAGGCTCACGTAGAAGCACTTGTGCTTTGGAGAACCCCACAGGTTAGGAATAAACTGTGTGGGTCATGAATCAGCTGTAGTTCCTTTGGAGAACCCCACAGGTTAGGTATAAACTGTGTGGGTCATGAATCAGTCCTCCTCTATAAGCTGCAGTCCCCTAGAAGAACCCCACAGGTTAGGCATAAACTGTGTGGGCCATGACTTAGAACTCCTCTATGAACTGCTGTACCCTATCTCCTTAGAGGGTGTATAGCAACACCCGAACTGCAGGCTAGTATAAGCTGCAGGAAAAGTTAGAGAACAGCAGACTAATGAACCACAAAAGTACGCCACAGTCACCAAAACACAACTAAAACCCCTACAAGAACATACACCCAAACACCAAGAATAGACAGAGAAGAAAGACGATCTTAGATAAGGTCAACCATCAATACAGGTATATCCCGGGGATGGTTACAAACAGAAAAGAAGTCGGTATCCTTGACTAGATTTTAAGTTAGTATAAGGACCGTTAGGAGAAAGCTATGTTGTCCTAGAAAGGACAAAAGGGGAAAATGTGGAAGTGCAGTTTACTTTTAAGACACAAATAAAATGGCCTCTCTAAAGTAAGTAATTTAAAAAGGAAATTCAAAATGGCTGACAATAGGAGTCACCATAAGTAAATCATTCTAATTAGCTACAAGAATAGAGACAACTCGGAATTCCTTATCTAAGAAAAGCTTAGCAAAATAAAGCATCAATTAGTTCTGACCAGCTCAGGATGAGATGGGGTGAGCCATCGGCCCACGGATTGGAGAGTGAACATTGAACAAACGGGTCTCATAAGGAAGATCGGGTTATCTGATCTTTAAGGAATTTCTGCTCGTTATTATAACGAAAACCTATGCAATAACTCACAAGTTTGTGCTTCATTACTCAGGATGTTTAATGTTATGTCAAATGGCCTGTTCTGTGTTCTTTTTTTGTATAAAGTATGTTCAAATCTTGTAGGATTCGAAGCATTCTGACATAGCAACTTGACTGTGTCAGAACCTTCCCTTGTAACAAGTAAACTTTATTAAAAAGCCTTCTTTGACACGATATTATGTGTTCTACTCGGTATGTAAACTTCGACACAGGACACCGCCCGTTTTCGGACCATATCCAATTACTAGGTCTTTGACTCCAATTTACCCGGGCCAGATCCCTCCTCAATTTGCTGAAATTAACCCTCCTCCAGTTAAGTATTTTTATTCTAGATTGCTCCTTGTCCTTCTCCATAACTAATCTAAACCTTACGATACTATGATCACTATTCCCAAAATGCATTCCAACTGTAACATTCTCCACTTGACCCACTTGTGAAGAAGAACTTCCTGATATCAGTACTAAATTTAGCTTTTACCACTGTGTCCCTTGTTCTACTGTTTAAAGTAATATGCTGGATTTACCTTTCCATTCCCTTAACTATGTTGTATACCTCTATAAGATCTCCTCTCAGATGCATAGGAATTGCTAGACAAAGAAAGACCAAGGTCCATCCAGATTGCCTTCTACCATCTTGGTAGTTGCATAAAACTTCTTTTCCTGGCTGACTATCAGGTTTTGCTGTTGATACATATTAACAGGGACCATATAGGCTTCCCTGATTGCTCATTGGGTAAATGTACCTGAGATGGTAGTAAGAAAAGGAATTAACAGTAATGCCCACTCTCGTGATTTAATTGCCAAGCACGCGATTTTTAATGAAAATTCAGCCCAACTCGTGATTCACCTAAGAAGACTTGTGATTTTAAACTTCGTCTGCAATATTGTTGACAAGGTGAGCAAACTGGAAGTGCGTGCTCCGCCACACACTATGTGGAGGAGTCCAACTTGCTGGGCATGCTGGGAGATGCAATTCCATTCTGGTCATAACACCGTTCGGAGCCGCACAAGTCTGGCTCGGTGAGAACTGCATTTGCAGCGAGTATGATCTGTTGAGGCTGAGGCTTGGGTGAGGAGAGGAGAGATGGTGGAGAGTGACAGGGAGATGGGGTACAGAGAGGAATGGGAGAAAGATGGAGGTAGAGAGAGAGAGATTGGGGAAGAGTGACAAGGAGAAAGAGATGGAGGCACAGAGAGAGAGGAGGGGGAAGATTGATGCAGAGAGAGCAGTGGGTACAGAGAGGAATGGGAGACAGATGGAGGTCCAGACTGGAAAGAGGAGGGTGATGAGGAGGGAGTTCAAGTTTTTAGGCTGCATCAGATGGTTTTCTTGAGTCCAGTGACAAAAGTCTTTCCTGTAGGTAAGCCCACACAACCAGTTAACTGAAGTGACTTTATAATACCAATATCCGGTAATCTTGTTGCCATTTGCTAATTGGATATGACAGCAGCCCTCCCATGTATGTGGATAATGGAAGAACAATCCAGTGGTTCTCAAACTGGGGTCCGTGCAGACAGGCCGGTAAACAGCAGAGGGGGAGGAAAAAACCCTGAAACACTGCAGCAGCTGTGCAGTGAGTAGGCGGACGTGGAGGGTGGCACCTGAAAAGGTGTCAGTGTTTGCAACAGGTGCCACTGAGCCTAAACCCACCCCAGGCAGAGCAGGGAAATGACATGCAGTAAAGTATTCAACTGGCATGTTGCTGAACCTGCAGGGTTACCTTTCAGCTGAAGGGAAGATAAAAGTTTTAACATCACCAATCGCATCAATGATCACGGGGGGTGATCGCAACTCCTATCTCCATGGGAGGGTGTTTTTGATTTGTTTTTCCCAAACGCACTTTTGGTTGGTAGCTGCAGGGACTGCATTGCGTGGTGGTTGTGTTGAGCACCAGCTGAACGGTGGTGATAACGGGTAGGATGTTTAAAAAGTTTTTTGTGAAGCACTTTCAGATGCAGTAATATAGTTTTTGTAAAGAGCTGTGACCTGTTAGAGATTAAATAAACCAAAAAATAGCAACTCATGATTTCTTACCAAATCTCATGATTTTTAATAGATTGTCTTGTGAGTTAAGAGACGGTGGGTTTGACATTACTGATAATGGAACTGATTATCAGGAATAAACTTGAGTATTATCTGTTTCACAACAACCTAGTGAAGAGTAGTCAACAAGGCTTTAGACTGGCAAGATCCTGCCCGACCAACCTCCTTAATTTCTTTGAGGCAGTGACAACTCAAATCGACTGTGGTAAACTCTATGACATTGTGCACATCGACTTCAAAGTTCCACACGAAAGATTACTAATTAATCTCAAATCTGTTGGGATTCAGGGAAAAATTTAGGTTTAGATAGCAAACTGGCTGAAAACAACAGGCACTGATTAAAGGGATAATGTCAGGGTGGGGGTGCGGGTGTGGAGTCGGGTGCCCCAGGACTCAGCGATGGGACCACGACTGTTATAATTTAAATCAATGACTTGGATTCAGAAACTCAATGGAAATACAGATGATACCAAACTTGGTGCGGTGGTGGAATCGAAGGAGGCAGCCCAGAAATTACAGAATGAGTTAAGCGTGAACGGTAGCATAGTGGTTATTTTACTGGACTAGTAATCGAGAGGTCTGAACTTAATGATCCATGAGACGTGAGTTCAAATCCCACCACGGCAGCTGCAGAATTTAGATTCAGTTAATTAAATAAATCTGGAATAAAAAGCTAATATCAGTAATGGTGACCATGAAACTATCAGATTGTTTTAAAAACCCATCCAGTTCACTAATGTCCTTCAGGGAAGGAAATCTGCTGTTCTTACCTTGTCTGGTCGATATGTAACTCCAGAGCCCCAGCAATGTGGTTGGGCTAGAAATTCAGTTGGTTAGTGCCTCCAGGGCAATAACAGGTGCTAACGACTTCTCGCCTGGGCGTGGTGATATTTTAAAAAAAAATTAAAATTCGTTTTATGTGATGTGGGCGACGCTGGCAAGGCCCAGCATTTATTGCCCATTCCTAATTGCCCTCGAGAAGGTGGTGTTGAGCCGCCTTCTTGAACCGCTGCAGTCCGTGTGGTGAAGGTACTCCCACAGTTCTGTTAGGGAGGGAGTTCCAGGATTTTGACCCAGCGACGATGAAGGATCGGCGATATATTTCCAAGTCAGGATAGTGTGTGACTTGGAGGGGAACTTGGAGGTGCTGGTGTTCCTGTGCACCTGCTGCCCTTGTCCTTCTAGGTGGAAGAGGTCACGGGTTTGGGAGGTGCTGCCGAAGAAGCCTTGGCGAGTTGCTGCAGTGCATCTTGTAGATGGTACACACTGCAGCCACGGTGCGCCGGTGGTGGAGGGAGTGAACGTTTAAGGTGGTGGATGGGGCTGCCAATCAAGCGGGCTGCTTTGTCCTGGATGGTGTTGAGCTTCTTGAGTGTTGTTGGAGTTGCACTCATCCAGGCAAGTGGAGAGTATTCCATCACACTCCTGACTTGTGCCTTGTAGATGGTAGAAAGGCTTTGGGGAGTCAGGAGGTGAGACACTCGCCGCAGAATACCTAGCCTCTGACCTGCTCTTGTTGCCACAGTATTTATGTGGCTGGTCCAGTTAAGTTTCTGGTCAATGGTGACCCCCAGGATATTGATGGTGGGGGATTCAGCGATGGTAATGCCATTGAATGTCAAGGGGAGGTGGTTAGACTCTCGCTTGTTAGAGATAGTCATTGCCTGGCACTTCTGTGGCGCGAATGTTACCTGCCACTTATCAGCCCAAGCCTGAACGTCATCCAGGTCTTGTTGCATGCGGGCATGGGCTGCTTCATTATCTGAGGAGTTGTGAATGGCGCTGAACACTGTGCAGTCATCAGCGAGCATTCCCATTTCTGACCTTATGTTGGAGGGAAGGTCATTGATGAAGCAGCTGAAGATGGTTGGGCCTAGTACACTGCCCTGAAGAACTCCTGCAGCGATGTCCTGGGGCTGTGATGATTGACCTTCAATCACCACAACCATCTTCCTTTGTGCTAGGTATGACTCCAGCCAGTGGAGTGTTTTCCCCCTGATTCCCGTTGACTTCAGTTTTACTAGGGCTCCTTGATGCCATCCTCGGTCAAATACTGCCTTGATGTCAAGGGCAGTCACTCTCACCTCACCTCTGGAATTCAGCTCCTTTGTCCATGTTTGGACCAAGGCTGCAATGAGGTCGGGAGCCGAGTGGTCTTGGCGGAACCCAAACTGGGCATCACTGAGCAGGTTTTTGGTGAGTAAGTGCCGCTTGATAGCACTGTCGACGGCACCTTCCATCACTTTGCTGATGATTGAGAGTAGTCTGATGGGGCGGTAATTGGCCAGGTTGGATTTGTCCTGCTTTTTGTGGACAGGACATACCTGGGCAGTTTTCCACATTGTCGGATAGATGCCAGTGTTGTAGCTGTACTGGAACAGCTTGGCTAGAGGCGCGGCTAGTTCTGGAGCACAAGTCTTCAGCACGATAGCCGGGATGTTGTCGGGGCTCATAGCCTTTGCTGTATCCAGTACGCTCAGCCGTTTCTTGATAGCACGTGGAGTGAATCGAATTGGCTGAATACTGGCTTCTGTGATGGTGGGACCTCAGGACTAGGCCGATATGGATCATCCACTCGGTACTTCTGGCTGAAGATAGTTGCAAACACTTCAGCTTTGTCTTTTGCACTCACGTGCTGGGCTCCACCATCATTGAGGATGGGGATATTATTGGATCCTCCTCCTCCCGTTAGTTGTTTAATGGTCCACCACCATTCACGACTGGATGTGGCAGGACTGCAGAGCTTTGACCTGATCCGTTGATTGTGGGATCGCTTAGCTCTGTCTATAGCATGTTGCTTCCGCTTTTTAGCATGCATGTAGTCCTGTGTTGCAGCTTCCCCAGGTTGCCACCTCATTTTTAGGTACGCCTGGTGCTGCTCCTGGCATGCTCTTCTACACTCCTTATTGAACCAGGGTTGGTCCCCTGGCTTGATGGTAATGGTAGAGTGAGGGATATGCCGGGCCATGAGGTTACAGATTACCGCTGCCCATGAAATTCACCTGCTGGTTTGCGGTGGTGGTAACCCCTAGCACCACAATTTCCTGCGCCCGGAGATCGTGACGTCATCCGGCTGCGCAGTGCCCTGTTAGCGCACCGGACCTGAAATTAGGTGCCGCCCCCTGCAGCCTCACCGGGCGATACCACCAACAGCTGCGGGAGGGTGTGCGCTTCGGGAGAGCTAATTAAAGGTACGGCCGCTGGTCTTCAGGAGAAATATGTTTCCTTCCTTTAGGGCGCATTTAAAAAAAATTTAAATGGCGCGATTGATCAGGCCTGCTCTCTGTTAGAGTGCTTGGGGCTGATCGTCGAGGATCCCGGCTGCCGTCAGTCAAATGCAGAGCCTGCAGCAATAGATCTTCCCTTTAAGGGAGGGAAAGAGCCCTCGGATCCCGGCAGCGCTGCAGTGGTCACTGTGCGGCGCTGCACCTCTACCGCCCCCCCCTTGCTTGGTTTAACGCTCCAGAAAGGAAGTAGTAACGCTTGATTTAGCGCTCCACTTCCTTCCTGGAGCACTAACACTGAATTTATCGAAAGCTGAGTATCATTAGCGCCTGGCACTAATTTTTCCAGCTTTCAAAATTTAGCGCCCCTAACGGGTGATACCGACTTTCTCCCCCGTTAACTCTTAACTGCCCTCTGAAATGGCCTAGCAAGCCACTAAGTTGTAACAAACCACTACGAGAAACAATAATAAGAATAAAACCAGACGAACCATCCGGCATTGACCTAGGCTTTGGACGTGACAATGGCACACCCAGCCCAGTCGACCCTGCAAAGTCCTCCTCACCAACATCTGGGGACTTGTGCCAAAATTGGGAGAGCTGTCCCACAGACTAGTCAAGCAACAGCCTGAGATAATCATACTCACAGATTTATACCTTTCAGCCAATGTCGTAGACTCCTCCATCACCATCCCTCGGTATATCTTGTCTCACCGGCAGCAGGACAGAGCCACCAGAGGTGGCGGCACAGTAATATACAGTCGGGAGGGAGTGACCCTGGGAGTCCTCAACATTGACTCGGACCCCATGAAGTCTCGTCGCTTCAGGTCAGGCATGGGCCAGGAAACCTCCTGCTGATTAACACCTACCGCCCTCCCTCAGCTGATGAATCAGTACTCCTCCATGTTGAACACCACTTGGAAGAAGCACTGAGAGTAGCAAGGTCACAGAAGGTACTCTGGGTGGGGGACTTCAATGTCCATCACCAAGAGTGGCTCGGTAGCACCACTACTGACCGAGCTGGCCAAGTCCTGAAGGACATAGCTGCCAGGTTGGGCCTGCGACAGGTGATGAGAGAACCAACACGAGGGAAAAACCTACTTGACCTCGTCCTCACCAATCTACCTGTCGCAGATGGATCTGTCCATGACAGTATTGGTAGGAGTGACCACCGCACAGTCCTTGTGGAGACGAAGTTTCATCTTCACACTGAAGACACCCTCCATCGTGTTGTGTGGCATTGCCACCATGCAAAATGGGATAGATTCAAAACAGATCTAGCAGCTCAAAACTGGGCATCCACGAGGCGCTGTGGGCCATCAGTAGCAGCAGAATTGTATTCCACCACAATCTGTAACCTCATGGCCCGGCATATTCCTCACTCTACCATTACCATCAAGCCAGGGGACCAACCCTGGTTGAATGAGCATGCCAGGAGCAACACCAAGTGTACCTAAAAATGAGGTGCCAACCTGGGGAAGCTGCAATACAGGACTACATACATGCTAAACAGCGGACGCAACATGCTATAGACAGAGCTAAGCGATCCCACAATCAACGGATCAGATCAAAGCTCTGCAGTCCTGCCACATCCAGTCGTGAATGGTGGTGGACAATTAAACAACCATCGGGAGTAAGAGGCTCCATGAATATCCCCATCCTAAATGACGGCGGAGCTCAGCACGTGAATGCAAAAGATAAAGCTGAAGCGTTTGCAACCATCTTCAGCCAGAAGTGCCGAGAGGATGATCTATATCGGCCTCCTCCTGATGTCCCCACCATCACAGAAGCCAATCTTCAGCCAATTCGATTCACTCCATGTGATATCAAGAAAGGGCAGAGCGCACTGGATACAGCAAAGGCTATGGGCCCCAACAACATCCCGGCTGTTGTACTGAAGACTTGTGCTCCAGAACTAGATGCGACTCTAGCCAAGCTGTTCCAGTACAGCTACAACACTGGCATCTACTTGACAATGTGGAAAACTGCCCAGGAATGTCCTGTCCACAAAAAGCAGGACAAATCCAATCCGGCCAATTACCATCCCATCAGTCTACTCTGAATCATCAGCAAAGTAATGGAAGGTGTTGTCTCGACAGTGCTATCAAGCAGCACTTACTCACCAATAACCTGCTCACTGATGCTCAGTTTGGGTTACGCCAGGACCACTCGGCTCCAGACTTCATTACAGCCTTGGTCCAAACATGGACAAAAGAGCTGAATTCCAGAGGTGAGGTGAGAGAGTAACTTCAAGGCCACATTTGACTGAAAAACAGAGTTCACGGCTCAGGTCAAGATGTTGCCTGACCAGCTGAGTATTTCCAGCATTTTATGCTGTCATTTCAGGTTTACAGCAGCTGCTCGCAGAGGGAAGAGGAAGACACAGAAGAGGAGGAAGCAGAAGAGGAAGAAGCCGAAGAGGAGGATGCAGAAGAGGAGGAAGCCAAAGAGGAGGATGCAGAAGAGGAGGAAGCCAAAGAGGAGGATGCAGAAGAGGAGGTATCAGAAGAGGGGGATGAAGAAGACGAGGAAGCCGAAGAGGAGGATGCAGAAGAGGAGAACGCAGCAGAGGAGGAAGCTGAAGAGGAGGATGCAGAAGAGGAGGTATCAGAAGAGGGGGATGAAGAAGACGAGGAAGCCGAAGAGGAGGATGCAGAAGAGGAGAACGCAGCAGAGGAGGAAGCTGAAGAGGAGGATGCAGAAGAGGAGGAAGCTGAAGAGGAGGAAGCTGAAGAGGAGGAAGCAGAAAAGGAGGAAGCAGAAGAGGAGGAAGCTGAAGAGGAGGAAGCTGAAGAGGAGGAAGCTGAAGAGGAGGAAGCAGAAAAGGAGGAAGCAGAAGAGGAGGAAGCTGAAGAGGAGGAAGCTGAAGAGGAGGAAGCAGAAAAGGAGGAAGCAGAAGAGGAGGAAGCTGAAGAGGAGGAAGCTGAAGAAGAGGATGCAGAAGAGGGGGAAGCAGAAGAGGAGGAAGCCGAAGAGGTGGAAGCAGAAGAGGTGGAAACTGAAGAGGAGGAAGCAGAAGAGGAGGATGCATGAGAGGAGGAAGCCAAAGAGGAGGAATCAGAAGAGGAAGATGCAGAAGAGGAGGAAGCCAAAGAGGAGGAATCAGAAGAGGAAGATGCAGAAGAGGAGGAAGCCAAAGAGGAGGAATCAGAAGAGGAAGATGCAGAAGAGGAGGAAGCCGAAGAGGATGCAGAAGAGGTGGAAGCAGAAGAGGAGGAAGCTGAAGAGGAGGATGCAGAAGAGGAGGAAGCTGAAGAGGAGGAAGCTGAAGAGGAGGATGCAGAAGAGGAGGAAGCTGAAGAGGAGGATGCAGAAGAGGAGGAAGCTGAAGAGGAGGATGCAGAAGAGGAGGAAGCTGAAGAGGAGGAATCAGAAGAAGAGGAAGCTGAAGAGGAGGAAGCTGAAGAAGAGGATGCAGAAGAGGAGGAAGCCGAAGTGGAAGAAGCAGAAGAGGAGGAATCAGAAGAGGAGGATGCAGAAGAGGAGGAAGCTGAAGAGGAGGAAGCTGAAGAGGAGGATGCAGAAGAGGAGGAAGCTGAAGAGGAAGAAGCAGAAGAGGAGGAAGCTGAAGAGGAGGAAGCTGAAGAGGAGGATGCAGAAGAGGAGGAAGCTGAAGAGGAGGAAGCTGAAGAGGAGGATGCAGAAGAGGAGGAAGCTGAAGAGGAGGAAGCTGAAGAGGAGGAAGCTGAAGAGGAGGAAGCTGAAGAAGAGGATGCAGAAGAGGAGGAAGCTGAAGAAGAAGAAGCAGAAGAGGAAGAAGCAGAAGAGGAGGAAGCTGAAGAGGAAGAAGCAGAAGAGGAAGAAGCAGAAGAGGAGGAATCAGAAGAGGAGGATGCAGAAGAGGAGGAAGCTGAAGAGGAGGAAGCTGAAGAGGAGGATGCAGAAGAGGAGGAAGCTGAAGAGGAGGAATCAGAAGAGGAGGAAGCTGAAGAGGAGGAAGCAGAAGAGGAGGAAGCTGAAGAGGAGGAAGCTGAAGAGGAAGAAGCAGAAGAGGAGGAATCAGAAGAGGAAGAAGCAGAAGAGGAGGAAGCAGAAGAGGAGGAAACTGAAGAGGAAAAAGCAGAAGAGGAGGAATCAGAAGAGGAGGAAGCAGAAGAGGAGGAATCAGAAGAGGTGGATGCAGAAGAGGTGGATGCAGAAGAGGAGGAATCAGAAGAGGAGGAATCAGAAGAGGAGGAATCAGAAGAGGTGGATGCAGAAGAGGAGGAAGCAGAAGAGGAGGAATCAGAAGAGGAGGAATCAGAAGAGGAGGAATCAGAAGAGGTGGATGCAGAAAAGGTGGATACAGCAGAGGAGGAAGCAGGCAGAACGAGGCATTCCAGACAGCCCCTTTTTGGCCAGGATATCTGGGATGGAATCATCCGCCTGCGGTCCTAATAGGCACAACCCCAATTCTCATTTCAACATTGGTTCCACATCTTACATTCCATCTGTTACTGACCATCACGTCATCTTGCCAACAATGCTGAAATAAAAGCCACCACAAAGCAAACTTTCCAATCCAACTTTATACATCTATCCATCCAATATGACATCAAGAAATCAATCCACCACCCGTATGCAATCTCTTAGTGACTGTCTTTTGTGTGCCTTTACCTATCCTACTGATGTCATGCAGTGTTACCCCAGTGGCTGCAGCATGGCTGGTGGAAGGCTGCTGACTTTCTGTGGGGGACACTGCAAATGTCCTTGCTGGTTGACCTTGAGGAGCTGGTGGCTGGGAGTATCAAATCAATCTTCTTCTTGTTCTTCTTTACTCTCCTCTCCCTCTTCTTGGTCACTGGCTGGGTAGGCTAAATTTCTTGGGTGTGTGAAATGAGGAAGGCACATGGGTGGAGTTGTGGTGACGGAAGGGCGGGAAAGCATGAAGTGCATGCCAGAAGGAGGATGACGTTATGAGGATACCAGCATCTTTTATCCTTTCAACCCCGCCGCTGGCCAAGGGCTCAGCCATGCTCCTGCCAAGAATGGCCTGCACCATCTCTTCCAAAGAGGTGAGGTGAGGCTAGGAATGGGAGATGTGCTTCGTGATTGGTGCAGATTGTTAGTAGGTGAGCGATTTGGGGTGGGGGTCGTACATTGAGCAGTATGTGAGGCTAGTGGTGCAGTTGGTAGGGTACGGCTTTTGAAGATGCATTCACTGACCTTGACCAGTGGCCTGAGGTCATGAAGCTTCTTTGGGCACTGGAGCCAGGTGGTGGGGGTGACACTGCTGGCAGTGATAGCCTCAGTGATGTAGTCCCACATCCATCTTTCTGGAGGGCCTCCTGTCCCTGTGTGTCGAGGACCTGTCTTGCAGTGTTGACCTACTGCACAAAGCTGGAGTGCTGCGTGCAAGACCCTAGGTGCCCCTTCATGGGCCATTTGTGTTACTGCTGAAGCAGTTTTGCCATTTTTTGAGGTTACAAAGGGAATTCAGCTTTAAGAGCTGAATATTCACATTTGGGACTTCTTTTTAATGTTAATTTTTTTTTGAAAGGCAGAAAGGGCTGAAAACTGCAATGTGTCACTGCATTTTAATTTGTATTACTTCTGAGTGCATGGCCCCTTCAATTCACAGCCCTTTTGATTGCCCACAATTCCTTGCGAGCTGCACAGCCTCGCTTCCAGAGGCTGTAAGAAGCTCGAACGCCACTTCAGGACGGGAACTTCGCCTCGGAGGTCTCCACTAACGCCACCAGGACTGTGTTGCACAGAAGGTAAGCCCTGCGCCACCAATCTCCAGCTCTTCGGAGGAGTTTAGTCTTGTTAGCGTTGTGGCCATTTTCAGTGACTGTTAACTCCACCGGCAACTTTTGTGGCGAGCACAAATTTATAGGCCTAAGCGAATGCAGAAAAAAACCTGACTTTGTTCTTTTGATATGAATTTGATAAATTTATGAATTTTGTTTGGAATGTGTGTTTTGTGGTGGCTCTCATTTCAGCTTTGTGCCCAGGAGGACACTGTGATGTTCCGTGACAGAGGTATGGTATGATGGGGAAGTGGTGAGCAATGGGAATCTAGGGTTTCATTCACTGGAATCAGAGTCTGAGGAGGTGTTCACGGACAGCCTGGAGTGGGGATTTGCTGCCTGCCTCCTCCCTTCCTCCTCTTCCTCTTCAGATAGTCCCAGAACCTCTGGTGGCAAAGGCTGTGCCTTCATGATGGCCAAGTTGTGGAGCATGCAGCAGACCACCACAAAATGGGACACCCACTCTGTACTGGAGCACTCCTCCCGAGCGGTCAAGGCAGCAGAACTGTTACTTAAGCACCCCGATGGTCTGCTCGATGACGTTTCTCATGGCAGCATGGCTGTCATTATATGAGTGCTGGCCACGAGTGGTGGGATTGCGGAGGGCAGTCATGAGGCAGGTACAAAGCGGATAGACCTTGTCTTCGAGCAGCCACCTTCGGGTGTGACGTGGTCGCTGGAAGATTGTTGGCTCGGGATGAAGGCATCATGACTGCTGCCGGGAAACCGGGCATTCACCATCAGGATGAGCTGGGTGAGATCATACAACAACTGTACATTAAGTGAATGGTAGCCTTTGCGGTGACAGAACTTCTCAGGATTGGTATACAGTGCCCACAAAGCCACGTGTGTGCAGTCGATAGCACCATGGGGAAGTACACTATCCTGGCAAAGTCACAAGAGCGCTCCTCCTGCTTCTCTCTCTTCAGAGAGAAGACAATGAAGTCCCTTCTCCTGGAGTAGAAAGTCTCTGTGGCCTCCCGGATGCAGCAATGGATGACGAACTGGGAGTTGTTAGCTATGTCGCCTGCTGCAGACTGGAAGGATCCAGTGGTGAAAAAATTGAGGGCCACGGTGACTTTGAGGGCCACTGGGAGAGCCATTGACGTCCTGCTCTGAGGCTTCAGGTCTGGTTGTAGGAGGTGGCAGAGTTCTGTGACCACCTCCTTGGTGAAGCGGAGCTTGATAATATACTGCTCCTGGCTTAAGTGCAGGTAGGAGAAGTGCTCTCGGAAGACGATAGGTTGGTAAGGCCTCCTGTTGAGAGCCCTCCTGCCCCTCCTCCTCCTCCCTCTGCAAGCATCTTGTCCTCTTCATGCCTCTGCTCCATCTCCCTATCATACTCAAGGGCAAGGGGGCCTACAAGTAGAGCCCCCATGACTGGGAACAAGTGGTGTGAGCAGAAGCCTTTAAAGGTGTTCTCTACTTGCAGCAACACTCCCTGTGACCTCAGCATCTTTAAACAACTTTAGAAAGCTCCAAACAGTTGAACAAACTTAGACAGTCAGTAGAACTGAAAAAGCAAGTCAGCTGCAAGTTGTTAATGATCCCTTTAAATAGTGCTGCTAGGGGCTCCTTCCTGCTGCTGAACGCTTGGTCAGCTGGTTGTGATTAGGAGAGCACGTTAAATGGAGCAGCAACGTCCAAAATGGCAGATCGTGCGTCAAATTAACGTTGGACACTCATTGACGTCACAATCTGCCTAATCTAAATATCCGGAGCGACGCTGGCAACGGCAGCGCTACTGATCTCCCCAAAATGGCGGCCGTCGCGGGACATGCTAGAAGCGGGTCGGCCACCATTTTTTCATCAAAACGGGCCTTAACGGCCGGCGCTAAACCCCCGAATTTCTAGGCCTTAGATACAGCAATGGGAGGAATGTAGGGCTGTTCCGGATTGATAAATTAAGATGGGCCAAAGGGTCTTCCTTATCCCTAAGTATCCTGTGATCTTTCTAAATGTACTTTTGACCAATAACGCTCTCGAAGGTTTGCATTTTAGAGTGAAAAAGTAACTGTGTTATCACCAGATGAAGCATTAGTTAATCTATGTACTATTGTTCAGTACAGCCAAAGATACACAGCAAGTGAACAACCCCAGTCATTAACAGTCTCTCTGCAATTAACGATCTCTCCATCTGTCGTCCGCAGCCATGGGCTTTGCTGATATCCTGGAGACTGTTGGAAGTGTTGGAAAATTCCAAATCATCCAGCTACTTTTGATTATATTCCCAATGTTATTGATGGCTAGCCACAACTTGCTTCAGAACTTTGTGGCTGCTGTACCCGATCATCACTGTAGGATCCTTTTGGAAGCGAATGGCTCGAGGTACATTAATGCTACAGACAAGCCGCAGACAGAGGAGCTTCTCCGGGTTTTCATCCCTCTGGACCAGGAGCAGCAGCTGGAGAAATGCCTTGTGTATTCCTCACCTCAGTGGCACCTTCTGGATCTCAACAAGACGCGGGGAAATGGGACCGAATACGACACACAGATGTGCACTGACGGGTGGACGTATGACGACTCCAAGTTTAAAGCTACAATAGTTAGCGAGGTACGACTGAGAATGTCTATTATACTTAAGGTTTGAATAGCATTGTGTATAATGTGGAACTGAAGGAAGTTCTATAAATGAATGTGTATGCACTGGGATAATCTGACACCCAAGAGGAGTGTTCAGTTCAAACATTCGGGTATGAGTGTGGAAATGGGAAAATGACCCGCTGGTACAGGAGGAGTGTTCTGCTAAGGTTGAGATTGAAGCACAATGTTGGGGAAGAGTAGAGCAAGCTTTACTCTACATGCTTTGCCTGACCTGGGCGTGATTGTTTTAAGAACCTAACTGGTTCACTTATGTTCTTTAGGAAAGGAAACTTGCCGACCTTACCTGGCCCATATGTGACTCCAGTCCCACACCAATGTGGTTAGCTCTCAAGTGGCCTTGCAAGCCATTCAGTTATATCAAACCACTACAAAAAGTATGGACTGAAGTGGTTCAAGAGGAAGGCCAACTACCACCCTCTCAGGGCAACTAGGAATGGGCAAAAAATGCCAGCCTTACCTGCAACGTTTAGAAACAGGGAATGAATTAAAAATGAGGAGAGATTGGGTCGACTAGACCTATATTCACTAGAGTTTAGAAGAGTGAGAGGGGATCTCGTTGAAAGGTATAAAATTCTGACAGGGTTAGAAAGACTGGATGCAGGGAGGATGTTTCCCCTGGCTGGGGGGTCTAGAACGAGGGGTCACAGTCTCAGGATACGGGGTAGGACATTTAGGACTGAGATGAGGAGAAATTTCTTCACTCAGAGGGTGGTGAACCTGTGGAATTCTCTACCACAGAAGGCTGTGGAGGCCAAGTCACTGAATATATTTAAGAAGGAGATAGATAGATTTCTAGACGCAAAAGGCATCAAGGGGTATGGGGAGAGAGCGGGAATATGGTATTGAAATAGAGGATCAGCCATGATCATATTGAATGGTGGAGCAGGCTCGAAAGGCCAAATGGCCTACTCCTGCTCCTATTTTTCTATGTTTCTAAAAAGAAGTAGATTGTGAAGACCCTGTTAAGGCAGTTTCCCACAATTATTGCCAGGCAGGTATGGATGGCGGCACCGCCAATCAGGGTGTGTTGGCCGTTGATCACCTGGAAACCAAGGAAACATCCAATAGTAGCCCTTCACATATCTAACTGGTGCATCGGATCTGCTGTCCCGGCTTTCTTTGGGAATAGGAGCCTCCATATGCACTCATCATCTGCTCAAGCGAGATATGTTTGTTTTTCTCTGCAGATGTGGGTGTGTGGATGCTGGTGGATGGGCACACAGCACCTCTTGTGCAGCCTAACCTGTCTGGCATCCCTCTGTAGTCCTCCAAATACCTTAGATTGGGAGATTCCCATTGGGAAACACATTGGGGGCGATTTTGCCAGCCCTGGGGAGGCGGGTTTGAAGGCGGAACTGCCGGGAAAATGGCAGAAACTGGGAGTGGGTACCGAACCTACCCCCAACCCGCCTCCGTGCACTTTTCCCAGGAGGCGGGTACCCGACTCGCGCTGGGACCCGTCTCCTCGAGGCGGGAAGGGGATTAAAGCCACTTAACTGCCTGTTAACAGGTAGTTAACAGGCAGTTAAGAGGATTATCCTCATTTTTCCAACACAAGTGCGGGCTTCCCGACGTCGGGAAACCCTGCCAGGGTCAGCGAGGCGAGCAGTGGGTCTGCGGGGGTCGAAAGGTGCGCTGTGGAGGTGAGTGATGGGTGCAAGTGTGCAGAGGTAAGTATGTGAGGTGAGTGAAAAGTGTTAGAAAAAGTTTACTTACCTTTGTTTCTTCCTGTAGGCTTCAACTGTTGGGGATCCAGAGGCTCCGGCATCTCCACGGCAGAGATGACAGAATGGCTGCTGCATTCTCCGATGCAACAGCCATCTGCTTTCTGCTCGGCAAATAAGTTTGGTGAGTCTTGAATACAAGGACTCATCAAACAACAGAGAATGTCAGTGTTTGACAGCTTCACAGAGCTGTCAAACGATGACAATTCATCTGTCAAAAATTTTTGACAGATGAAACGTCATACACTGACATTCTCTGTCACTGGCTTTCCCTTAATTGGCCTGCTAAACCCGCTGGGCGGGATTAACAAGGTCAAGTAAGGGAAAATAGCGTGGATTGGCTGGACGTTGATGGAGGCGGGACAAAAAACCGACAAGCAGCAGTCCTGCCTCCAATGCGGCCCCATTGGCAAAATCGCCCCCATTGTTTCTGGGACAGTATTTTTTTCAAACAATTCCAAACAAAGTAAGACTTAAGTAATACATTGGACAAAAAGCTAATTTTGAGGAGGATGAGAATGGAACTAGCGAAGATAAACTGGAACAAAAGCAAAATACTATGGAAGTTGGAAATCTGAAATAAAAAAAGAAAATGCTGGAAATACTGAGCAGGTCAGGCAGCATCTGTGGAGAGAGAAACAGAGTTAACGTTTCAGGTCGAGGACCCTTCATCAGAACTGGAAAAAGTTGGAGATGTAACAGATTTTTAATCAAGTGTAGGGGCAGGGAGAGGGGGGAGGGGAGGAAAGAACAAAAGGGAAGGTCTGTGATAGGATGGAGGGCAGGAGAGATTAAAAGACAAAAGGGATGATGGTGCAAGACAAAAGCAGATGGTAATGGGACAAGTTAAGAAACAAAAGATGAGTCTGGATGAGGTGTAAATAGGAACGGCAGAATCATCAACAGCTGCCACGTGAAAAAAATAGGGGCAGAGATTATGGTCTGAAATTGTTGAACTCGATGTTGAGTCCAGAAGGCTGTTCCTCGAGCTTACTTTGAGCTTTGTTGGAACAGTGAAATTGGCCGAGGTCGGAGAGGTCAGAGTGGGAGTGGAGCAGAGAGTTAAAGTGACAGGCGACTGGAAGCTCGGGGTCACGCTTGTGGACTAAATGGAGGTGTTCTGCAAAGCGGTCACCCAATCTGCGTTTGGTCTCCCCAATGTAGAGGAGACCGCATCGTGAACAGCGAATACAGTATACTAAATTGCAAGAAGTACAAGTAAATCGCTGTTTCACCTGGAAGGAGTGTTTGGAGCCCTGAACAGTGGGAAGGGGTGTTGGTGGTGATTGAGGAGTGGATCTGTGTCGCGGAGGGAGCGGTCCCTTCGGAATGCTGAAAGGGGAGGGGAGGGGAAGATGTGTTTGGTGGTGGGATCACGCTGGAGATGGCGGAAATGGCGGAGGATGATACGCTGAATGTGGAGGCTGATGGGGTGAAAGGTGAGGACAAGGGGAACCCTATCATGGTTCTGAGAGGGAGGGAACGGGGTGAGAGCAGAAGTGTGGGAAATAGAATGGACACAGTCGAGGGCTATGCCAACCAAGGTAAAGGGAAATCCTCGGTTGAGGAAAAAGGATGACATATCGAAAGCACTAGTATGGCAGGTGGTGTTGTCAGAGCTGATGCGACGGAGACGGAGAAACTGGGAGAATGGAATAGAGTCCTTACAGGAAGCGGGGTGGGAGGAAGTGTAGTCCAGGTAGCTGTGAGAGTCAGCATTCCTTGAACCACTGCTCTCGCCGCATCGTGAGATCCACGCTCAACGCTATGCGCCGCCAAATGCACGCTCTCGACCTCTCTCTTCAGCAGCACCGACTCTTGAAGACCAACGCCCCTCTTCTTCCCATTCACTTTCCTCTGACCCCATCCGTTCTTCCAATCTCACCCCCTGCCCTGTTTTCACTATCCCCTCTGACCTTCTCCTCTCTGACCCCAAACGATCAGTCCTCAGCAAAGGCCTGAGCTTCATCCCCTTACGCCTCCACCTCAATGAATTTCGAGCTTGGCATGACGCTGAGCTCTTTTTCTGTCGCCTTCGTCTCTGTGCCCACCTCTTTGGCCAGGAGTCTTCCCCCCGCACAGCTGACCCTTTGTCCCATTTTCAGAATTCTCGTTCTACCAGGACCCCTCCTTCTGGCCTCTTACCCTCTCTAGATCTTTTCATTGCAAACTGCCGGCGTGACATCGGCTGTCTCAATTTCTCTGCTCCCCTCCCTCACTCCAACCTACCTCCCTCTGAATTTGCAGCACTCCGTTCTCTCAGATCCAACCCCAACATTGTCATTAAACCTGCTGACAAGGGTGGCGCTGTTGTTGTTTGGCGAACTGAGCGCCAACTCTCTGACACCTCCTCCTACCTCCCCCTGGACCATGACCCCACTACTGAACATCAAGCCATCATTTCCAAGACTGTCACTGATCTCATCTCCTCTGGAGATCTTCCCTCCATGGCTGTCAACCTCATAGACCTGCACAGCCCGCTTCTACCTCCTTCCCAAGATCCACAAACAGGACTGCCCTAGTAGATCCATAGTTTCAGCTTGTTCTTGCCCCACGGACTCTATTTTTTCTCCCCTTATCCAGCCTCTTCCCACCTACATCTTTGACTCTTCGGACGCCCTCCGCCACTTTAACAGTTTCCAGTTTCCTGGCCGCAAACGTCTCCTTTTCACTATGTAATTCCAATCCCTCTACACCTCTATCCCCCACCAGGACAGCCTGAGGTCGCGCCGCTTTTTCCTTAAACAGAGGCCCAACCAGTCCCCATCCACCACCACCCTCCTCCGCCTGGCTGAACTTGTTCTCACATTGAACAACTTCTCCTTTGACTCCACTCACTTCCTCCAAATTAAAGGCGTTGCAATGGGAACCCACAAGGGTCCTAGCTATGCCTGCCTTTTCGTGGGATATGGGGAATATTCTTTGTTCCAGTCCTATTCAGGTCCCCTCCCTCACCTCTTTTTCCGGTACACTGATGACTGTATCGGTGCCGTTTCCTGCTCTCGCCCTGAACTAGAAAATTTCATTCATAGAATCACAGCACGGAAGAAGGCCATTTGGCCTGTCGAGCCCGTGCCGACTCTCAGCTAGTCCCACTTCCCTGCCCTTTCCCCGTAGCCCTGCAATTTTTTTTCCTTCAGATACTTATCCAACTCCCTTTTCAAACATAAAATTGAGTCTGCCTCCACCACCCTTTCAGGCAGTGCATTCCAGATCTTAACCACTCACTGTGTAAAAAAGTTTTTTCTTACGTCGCCTTTGGTTCCTTTGCCAATCACCTTAAATCTGTGTCCTTTGGTTCTCGACCCTTCTGCCAATGGGCCTATCTACCCTGTCCAGACCCCACATGATTTTGAACACTTCTATCAAATCTCCTCCCAACCTTCTCTGCTCCAAGGAGAACAACCCCAGCTTCTCCAGTCTATCCACGTAACTGAAGTCCCTCATGCCTGTAAATCTTTTCTGCATCCTCTCGAAGGCCTTCAAATCCTTCCTAAAGTGTGGTGCCCAGAATTCCAGAATTGGACACAGTATTCCAGTTGGGGCTGAACCAGTGTTTTATTCAGGTTCATTATAATTTCCACACTTTTGTACTCTATACCTCTATTTATGAAGCCCAGGATCCCGTATGCTTTTTTAACCGGTTTCTCAACCTGCCTTGCCACCTTCAACGATTTATGCACACATACCCCCAGGTCTCTCTGTTCGTGCACCCCCTTTAGGATTATACCATTTAATTTATATTTCCTCTCCTCATTCTTTCGACCAAAATGCATCACTTCACGCTTTTCTGCGTTAAATTTCATCTGCCACGTGTCTGCCCATTTCACCAGCCTGTCTGTCTTCCTGAAGTCTATCACTCTCCTCCTCACTGTTCACTATACTTCCAAGTTTTGTGTCATCTGCAAATTTTGAAACTGTGCCCTGTACACCCACGTCCAAGTCATTAATATATATCAAGAAAAGCAGTGGTCTTAATACCGACCCCTGGGAACACCACTGTATACCTTCCTCCAGTCCGAAAAACAACCGTTCACCACTACTCTCTGTTTCCTGTCACTTAGCCAATTTCGTATCCAGGCTACAACTGTCCCTTTTATTCCATGGGCTTCAATTTTGCTGGCAAGCCTAGTATGTAGCACTTTGTCGAACACCTTTGAGAAATCCATGTATACTACGTATTGCAATTCTCCAGTCCTCTGGCACCACCTCTGTATCTATGAAGGATTGGAATATTATGGCCAGTACCTCCGCGATTTCCGCCCTCAATTCCCGCATCCTAGGATGCATCCCATCCGCTCCTGGTGATTTATCTACTTTAAGTACAGCAGCCTTTCCAATACCTCTTCTTTATCAATTTTTATCCTATCAAGTGTCTCTACTACCTCCTCCTTCACTATGTCTATGGCAGCATCCTCTTCCTTGGTGAAGACAGATGCAAAGTACTCATTTCGTACCTCAGCTATACCCTCTGCCTCCATGCATAGGTCTCCTTTTTGGTCCTTGATCGACCAATCAGTTTGCTTCCAATTTCCACCATTTCCTCACCTTCACCTGGTCCATCTCCTACTCTTCCCTTCCCTTCCTCGACTTCTCTGTCTCCATTTCTGGGGATAGGCTATTGACAAACATTCACTATAAGCCCACTGACTCCCACAGCTACCGGGACTACACTTCCTCCCACCCCGCTTCCTGTAAGGACTCTATTCCAGTCTCCCAGTTTCTCCGTCTCCGTCGCAGCTGCTCTGACGTTGCCACCTTCCATACTAGTGCTTCCGATATGTCTTCCTTTTTCCTCAACCGAGGATTTCCCTCTACCGTGATATGACCCTCGACTCTGTCCGTTCTATTTCCCGCACTTCTGCTCTCACCCTTTCCCCTCCATCCTAGAACCACGATAGGGTACCCCTTGTCCTCACCTTTCACCCCACCAGCCTCCACATTCAACGTATCATCCTCCACCATTTTTGCCACCTCCAGCGTGATCCCACCACCAAACACATCTTCCCCTCCCCTCCCCTTTCAACATTCCGAAGGGACTGCTCCCTCCGCGACACTCTGGTCCACTCCTCAATCACCTCCAACACCCCTTCCCCTTCCCGTGCAAGTGCAGGAGATGCAACACCTGCCCTTTTACCACCTCCCTTCCCACTGTCCAGGGCCCCAAACACTCCTTCCAGGTGAAACAGCGATTTACTTGTACTTCTTGCAATTTAGTATACTGTACTCACTGTTCACGATGTGGTCTCCTCTGCATTGGGGTGACCGCTTTGCGGAACACCTCCGTTTAGTCCGCAAGCATGACCCCGAGTTTCTGGTCGCCTGTCACTTTAATTCTCCGCTCCACTCCCACTCTGACCTCTCCATCCTCGGCCTCTTCCACTGTTCCAACGAAGCTCAACATAAGCTCAAGGATCAACACCTCATCGTTCAATTAGGCACTTTACAGCCTTCTGGACTCAACATCGAGTTCAACAATTTCAGAGCATAACCTCTGCCCCTATTTTTTTTTTCACATGGCAGCTGTTGATCATTCTGCTATTCCCATTTATACCTCTTCTAGACTCATCTTTTGTTTCTTAATTTGTCCCATTACCATCTGCTTTTGCTTTGCACCATCATCCCTTTTGTCTTTTAATCTCTCCTGCCTTCCATCCTATCACACACCTTCCCTTTTGTTCTTTCCTCCTCTCCCCCCTTTCCCTGCCCCTGCACTTGCTTAAAAATCTGTTACATCTCTAACTTTTTCCAGTTTTGACAAAGGGTCACTGATCTGAAACGTTGGGGGAATTTTGCCAGCCCTGGGGAGGTGGGTATGGAGGCGGGATTGCCGGGAAAATGGCAGAAACTGGGAGCGGGTACTGAACCCGCTCCCAACCCGCCTCTGTGCCATCTTCCCGGGAGGCGGGTCCCCGACTCGCGCAGGGACCCAACTCCTCGAGGCGGGAAGGGGATTACAGCCAATTAACTGCCTGTTAACAGGTAGTTAACAGGCAGTTAAGAGGATTATCCCCATTTTACCCACACAAGTACGGGCTTCCCGATGGCTGCGAACCTCGCCAGGGCCAGCGAGGCGAGCAGTGGGTCTGCGGGGGTGAGAGGGGTCGAAAAGTCCGCTGTGGAGGTGAGTGATGGGTGTTAGTGTGGAGAGGTAAGTATGGGAGGTGAGTGTAAAGTGTTAGAAAAAGTTTACTTACCTTTGCTTCTTTCTGCAGGCTTCAACCCTTGGGGATCCGGAGGTGCCTCATCTCAACGGCAGAGATGACAGAATGGCAGCTGCATTCTCCGATGCAATAGCCATCTGATTTCTGCTAAAGAAAGAGCTTTAGTGAGTCTTCAGTACAAGGACTCATCAAAGAACAGAGATTGTCAGTGTTAGACAGCTTCTCAAAGCTGTCAAATGCTGACATTTCGTCTGTCAAAAATTTTGATCGATGAAATGTCATACGCTGACGTCCTCTGTCACTGGCTTTCCCTTAATTGGCCTGCTAAGCCCACAGGGCAGGCTTAACAAGGTCAAACAAGGGAAAATAGCGTGGGTTGGCCGGACGTCGTTGGGGGCGGGACTGATACCCGACAACCAGCAGTCCCGCCCCCAACGCATCCCCATTGATAAAATCCAGCCCAACTCTGTTTCTCTCTCCACAGATGCTGCCTGACCTGCTCAGTATTTCCAAGATAAACTGGAAGTTTTATCTGACAGACAAAGAGATAGAACAACAATGGAAAATATTTAAAATGGTTATCATAGAGTTCAGGAGAAATATATTCCTCTAAAAAGCAAGAACAAATTAGCCAATAATGAATAAAAAGATACGGATAAAATTGAAATTAAAGACAAATTCATACACTAAGTGCATTGACAATAAAGGAAAGGATGAGAAAAGGGAATACAAAGAGGTTAAAAAATAAGGAAAGCAAAGCAGAACTATGAAATTAAATTATCAAGGAAAATAAAAAGAAATAGTAAAGTATTCTACAGGCACACAACTAACAAAAGGAAAATTAGGATAGGGGTAGGACCAGGGATGCATAAGCTAATGTCACAGGTAATGACAACGAAATGGCAGTAATATTGAATAGTTACTTAGCCTCGGTGTTTACCAGGGAGATTATCATGGTGGATATGACATTAGAAGAAGAGATCAAAAAAGATTTAAAGACATTTAAGATCGAAAGGGGGGAGATAATTGATAAACTAATCAAACTTACAGAGGATCAAACCCCCGGTCCGGATGGATTGCATCCACATATTATAAAAGAAGTTAGGGAAGAGATAGCAGAGGCACTATTACATATATACAGGAAACTCTTTATTAACCGGCACCGACGGGACCGGCGTGGTGCCGGTTTATCGAAATTACCGGATAACGGAGAGTTATATCTACCGAGGCTATTTTTAACAAAGAAAAATAAATAAATCAAGAAATGTGCAGTATACAGTATTTGGGTACTTTTGAAAACTACCCCTACTGACTAAATCGGCGTTCGCGGACTCAGACTCGGGATCGGCAACATTGCCGGTTATTTGAGAGGAGTTTTCGGAGTACTCGGCGTTCGCGGAGACTCGACTGCGACTCGGCAACATTGCCGGTTATTTGAGAGGAGTTTTCGGAGGATGATTTTTGCCGGTTAAGCGAGAATTCCGGATATTTGGGTGCCGGATAAACAAAAGTTTCCTGTATATGAATTCATTAGAAAAGGGAATAGTGCGAGAGGACTGGGGGACAGCTAATGTTATTCCTATATTTAAAAAGGGAGATAGAACAAGTCCAGGGAACTAGAGATCAGTTAGCTTAACATTGGTGGTAGCAAAGATAATGGAATCTTTAATCAAAGATGTAATGGAAAAACCTCTAGAAACCGAAAATATAATAGTCAGCATGGATTTCAAAAGGGAAGGTCATGTTTGATCAACATTATTAAATTATTTGAAGAAGTAACAGAAAGAGTAGACAAGGGTAATGCAGTAGACATTATATATTTGGATTATCAAAAGGCCTTCAATAAGGCACTTCATAGTAGACTCATGACTAAGGTCAGAGCATGTGGAGTCAGGGGACAGGTAGCAGAATGGATAGCAAGGTGGTGACAAAACAGAAAAAAGAGTAGGGGTTATGGGCAGCTACTCAGTTCGGCAAAAGGTGGGAAGTGGTGTTCCACAAGGAACGGTGTTGGGACCACTGTTGTTCACAATTGACATTAACAATTGGGATTCAGGAATCGGAAGTACAGTTTCAAAATTTGGGGAGGACACCAAATTGAGGGGGGTGGGGGGTATTTTGGTGAAAGAGTGAAAACAGGCGTTAAACAGGTGCTGTGCTAATAAGACACGCCTGTTTGAAAGTCTGCTTTCAGCACGCTATTTTGGGCCTAATTGCTGATTACCGTAATGTGATCTTTCCTGGGGGTGCTAAATCAGACACCTGCAGGTTGAGCATTCAAGCACTGATTCCATGCAATTTTTGTGGAGCAGTATATGTCAGCTCCACACACCAACTTCCACTGAAGGTGTGAAGTGGGCTGGCTGACATAGAGCAGCAGGTTTCAGGATGGCTCAGAGACCGAGTGAGAGGGTGCACAGGTTCTCGGATGCGGCACTGGAGGTCCTGGTTGAGGTGGTCCAGAGGAGTAATGTCCTGTACCTGCAGGAGGGAAGGAGTCCACCTCACCGTCCTATTCCTCTCTCCTGCAGTAGCTGGTGCTACTCTGCCTGGCCTCATGTCATCCTCCCATTCCTCCTGTAGGCCAAGGGGGACCCCTCGTCAGATGCCGATGACCAAGCACTCCTTTTCTCCTGGTGACTCCTATAAGGTGTCTAATAAAGTAGAGCAGCACAGCACTCACTCTTTTTAAGTGGTCCTCAGAGAATTTCCAGAATAAATGTTGATAGAGCGTTGGTGAAGCCTTGACAAAGTGTCACAGAAAGTCCCCCGATGTGTTTCAAAAGTCCTCTTGAAACCTCCAGCAGCAAGTGAACAGTAAAAGATGATATACCTTTAAGTAGTGCTCGAGATCCTCAGCAACGACTAGTTTATGCCCAAGCAGCTGGTCGCTGTTAGGAGAGGGTGTTAGGTCAAGCGCTAGCCACCATAATGCCGTGCAGCCTCGTTAATGAGTGCGAGCAGGCAATTTAAGTGGCAATCAGCTGCTTAACGATCCTCCGTGTGGCCGTTCCTAGCGCAAGCTTCCACTCCTTTACCAAGATGGTGCCTTGCGCTAAACGTGACCTAAACCGGCGTTTTAGCTTAAGACCCCACCTTGGCCACCTCAGAGGCTCTTTAGCATCTAAAGTATCTGGAGAAAATTGCTCCAGGGGTGTGGATAATACAAAGAAACAATGTGACAAAATATAAGAAGACATTAATAAACTTGCAGAATGGGTGTTTAATTGGCAAACAAATTCCAATATAGATAAGTGTGAGGTGATGCATTTTGGTAGGTAGAATAAGGAGCTCACATACTGCTTGGATAATAAGGGAAAACATTTTGGTTGATTTGCATCTCCCGTTAGCGCCCTAAGAGAAGCAAAGCAACTAGCGCCCGGGTGCCGCTAATGCCTCCTGCGAAATTCAGCGGGAGGTTAGAGGCGGCGGTAACCGTTAGCGCCCCGCGGCGCTGCACCTCCGGCAATGACGTCATCACTGTGCGCAGCACCCCGCTTGCGAGCTTCGGTAGCGCCCCCTGACTTACCGCCGGTTGCTATGTCCGACAGGGTCAGGGGAGCGTACATGCGGCTGGGGCAGCGCAAATTAAAGGGGAGGTGCTGGGTGGACATTTTTGTTGCTGGCCGCCTGCCAGCACCTGCCCCCGTTGCTGTCCCCGACCTCCTGTGAAGCCCCCTCCTCTTGAGTGCCGGGCTCTTTTGCCGGCACTCCGATCCCTGGTGGCCCAGCTGTGCCCCGTGTCGCACTGCGGTAGGTCCCGCCCATTTAATAAGGGGAGGAAGGCCTGCAGTACCGCGGCACATAGCGCCGCGATATTCACTCGCAGCGCCCCAAGAGGTTGGCAGGGTGCTTCCAGTAACGCCCCGCTTCCCTCTTGGGGCGCTACCAGTGAATTTCGGGCACGGGGGCGCTAACTTTTTCGGGATGCTAAAAGTAGCGCCCCAGCGAAAGTAGCGCCCCAAAGGGAGCGCGACCCAATTTTGCCCCCTAAGAGTCTAAATGGGGTAGATGAGTAAAGAGATCCAGGGATACAGATACACAAACCACTAAAAGTAGCGATACAGGTTAATAAGGCCGTAAAAAAAGCAAACCAAGCACTGGGATTCATTTCTAGAGGGACAGAATTGAAAAGCAGAGAAGTCTTGTATAGAACCTTCGTTAGACCACACTTGGACTACTGCGCTCATCCTGGTCTCCATATTATAAAAAGGACATAGAGGTACTGGTGAAGGTGCACAAAATATTCACAAGGATGATACCAGAACTGAGAGGTGATAACTATTAGGAAAGGCTAAACAGGCTGGGGCACTTTTCTCTAGAAAAGAGAAGGCTGAGGGGTGACATGATAGAGGTCTTTAAGATAATGAAAGGGTTCGATAGGGTAGATGTAGAGAAGATGTTTCCACTTGTAGGGGAGACCAGAACTAGAGGCCATAAATATAAGATAGTCACTAATAAATCCAATAGGGAATTCAGGAGAAACTTCTTTACCCAGAGAGTGGTGAGAATGTGGGACTCGCTACCACAGGGAGTGGTTAAGGCAAATATCATAGATGCATTTAAGGGGAAGCTAGATAAGCACACGAGGGGGAAAGGAATAGAAAAGTACGCTGTTAGGGTTGGATGAAGAGGGGTGGGAGGAAGCTCATGTGGAGCATAAACACCGGCATAGACCAGTTGAGCCGAATGGCCTGTTTCTGTGATGTAAACGTGATGTAGCTCGATGTAAAAGTTAATGAGGACCTAAGTGCCAGCAATAAGAACAACAAATAATGAAAAATATAGTTTCTACTCCGTTAAAATTATTATTAATATTAATATGACCTTCTGCGTACATACCATTACCTAGCAACCATTTCACATTGGTGTGATTACGAAGGGGAGTCCTGCACATTGGGAAATTGTATGCAGGGTGTCCATGCCCTCAATTGAATGTGAATGAAACTCCTGTTTCAGGTGGTGTTTCCTGAGCAGTCATTCCCCATCCATGGGAAAGTGCACATGATGCAACACGCACTGAAGTCCGGTGTAACGATGCTGATCAGGTGATCCCTATTGGAAAATCTGAGCTAAGTTCTTTCTTATGCCGCATTAAAAAGAAAAAAAGACAGCAATTTCAGGGCCCAGATGTTTGCAGAACATCCCAGTTACTATTAATGTCGTTATATCCTCAATAACTATCGGTTCCATTCTTGTTTTGACAGTGGGACCTAGTGTGCAACCAGAAGTCTCTGAAACGGATCGCACAGTCTATCTACATGGCTGGTTTGCTGACAGGAGCCATAGTACTGGGCAGGCTTTCTGACAAGTAAGGAAAGCAGGATGGATAATACAAAGAGTTTTTCTTTCGGGGTTGAGCTCCCAACTGGTTATCTAGAACTCAAAGTGCAAGACCAACCTCACGTGAAGTGAAAATTGTGAAAATTGGTAAACATGGGTTATAACCATGGGCCCTATTTACAAACTTAAAGGCAGAAAAGGGCTTTGGGTGGTAAATGGGAGTATTACGAATCTGGGTCTCCCATAGACATCTTCTTGGGTTCAGTGGCGTCAGTCGCTCCTCTAAGGGGTCTGATCATATTACCTACTTCTTCTCACTGATCTATACTTGTAACGGGGGCGTATTCCAATTGCAGACTTGTCCCAAACCGATTAGGAGAACGCCCTCGATGAAATTGCTGGTGTACGTTTTAAAACACAGCATTTAAAAATAACTCCTTTTCCATGGAACAGTGGTTAAAAAATGCCAGAACGTGACAGGGAGGGAACTCCATTCAATCACAACAGGCTAAAAAATTACTATTTTCTAGTGCCTCGTCCTTTGGTCATTGCAATTTCCTCCTGTCATCTCTTCAAGGTGCTGACTCCTGTGGCAACAGGGTTCAGCAGGCAGCAGCTGCCCGTCTACCTCATGTTGAGCTCTTTTTTCCTCTATGTGGCACTTTCAATATTATATTCACAGAAGTTTGTGCCTTTTGAAATCTCTAAATCATACTGTCCACAACGTACGAACAATGAAGATAAAAACCCAGGCCAGTTCGGGGAAAAAACTGGATAATTAATCTCTGACCTGCTTAGGCAGTTGAAACAAATCCAGGGGATCTAATTGGCCCTGATTTACATTACAGGATAAATAATTCTTGTTCGATGTGATCTCCGCCCCAGCCAGGAACAGGTCCAGCTCACACATGAAAGAATTAAACATAATCAGCGTTCAACGCTCGAGCAGGTAACCTGTCCGACAGGCTCACTATTCTCTGGGAAAAGATGAACTGCCTAACATCTAACCTAGTTCTGCCACATAACATTTAAGCAGAACCCCTGGTCCTCCCTAACCTATCCAGTTGAAATAATTGGTCCACAAATACACAATCTAGTCCCTTATAAACCTCGATCAAATTGCCCGAGTCTAAACTTTTCTAAAGCCTCTCTGGGTATCTAAGGTGTTTTAGACTGCAAATTAATCTTCTGGCCCTCCTCTGCATCCCTTCCAAAGCTTCAATATCCCCATCATGTGAAGAGACCAAACTGGATACTGTATTCTAACTGAGACCTAAACAAGTTATTATACAAGGACAAAATGGTATTCTTTATTTTAACATGAATTGTCCTGTGATATACCCGAGAACCCTGTGTGCTTTATTATTGCTTCACGACATCGGTCATAGACCGTTAAAGATTGATTCACTAAAACACCCAGATCTCTTTCTTTCACAATTGCTTTTAATTCTGTTCCATGTAGGGTCTGTGTATGTTTAGCATTAGACCTGCCCATGGGCATAACACTATGCTTTACTAAGTTAAACATCATTTGCCAAACTCAGACCTAATCTCCTAACACATCAAGACCTGCTTACAGTACCTGAGCATCCCCTACAGTCCTAACTCTTGCACATACCTTGGTATCATTCACAAACTTGTGGATCATTCCCCCCAACACCTACATCTAGATCATCAATGAAAATAGTAAATAGCAAAGATCTTAACCGTACCCTGCGGGGCACCAATGGTAACTGGTCTCCAAGTAGATACAAATCCACTGACAACCTCTTTCATTCTTCCATAGGAAGCTGTATCCCAGTAAGGAGTCAGCTCCTTTAGGAAACGAGGTGGGAAAATTGGAATAAAGGCCGCTCCATACCCACTGTAGCTGACAATTCAGTGCTGGCTCACAGTGCGCTGATAGCTGATGTTTAAAAAACTGTAAGCTAGAAAGGTCCTGTACAACACCAATTAAACACTGAACAGAACACACTCCAAACATTAACCATGGGGGGAATTTAACCCCCCACGACGGGCGGGAGAGGGTCTGGGGTTAAATTGGCAAATATGCGAAATCCGACCCAACCCGCTGCGAACACTCCTACTTCGGTTTTAACCATGGCGGGTTTGGGGGTGTCTGAGTAAACCACGCTGGAGAGGCAGGTCCATTATTATAATATGTTAATGAGGCTCCGTTCCTGAGATTTCGACAGCCATTTGCATTTAACGGCTGCAGGTCAGGTTTCCCAGGGCTTGGGAAACTCGGCAGCTAAAAGAAGGCGGGAGATGCCGGATCAATGCAGATAAATGCTTTTCCAGTACTGCTTGTGGGCCAAGAGTAGCAGGAGTGCTTCCACCAGTCCCTCAAACAAACCTTCTGCCATGACTGTTCAACCACCCCGCCCTTCAAACCCGCGATATCTGCTGGTCCTCCTCTCTCCCGATTCCTGCTCCAAACCCCACCCCCACTCCCCCCATCAACCAGCAATGTTTCCCGGTCGCAGGGTCCATCCACAAGGGTCTCCGGCTGAGCCTTCCACCGCAGGCTTTCCTGCCTGGCAGCCGGCCAGCCTTCGATCTTGCCAGCTACCAGGCGGGAAACGGAGTGAAAAAATTATAATGAGGTCCTGCTGTTAAATTCGTGTTGCTCGCATTTGCGGGAAACCCCTCCCCCGCAAACATGCGTCCCCGCTCCCTCCCCATAAATATAGGGGCCCGTGTCACCAGACAGGGTCAAAGCACAGACGGGTGAATCACTTACCAATACTGTAAAGTAACACTGTTAAACCTGTAATGGCAAAGGTTTCTGTTCCTTAATGTTCATCCTGTCTTTACTATTGTTAGGTACGGGCGGCGGGCTCTGCTGCTCTGGTCCAGCTTCCAGTTAGCAGTCTTTGGAACATGCGGGGCTTTCGCCTCCTCCTTCCCCTTGTTCTGCTTCTTGAGGTTTCTTTGTGGAATGGCAGCAGCCGGAATCATACTCAACACTTACTCTTTTGGTAAGTGAATTACTTTATGGCCTAGAAATAGGAGGGTCTAGCGCTGGTCGTTAACGCCCGTTTTGGTGAAAAAAATGGCAGCTGCCTCACTTCCGGTGGGTCCGTGGCGGCTGCAATTTTCGACAGGTCGGCAGCGCTGCCGTTACCTGTGCTCGCGGCAAGTATTTTTTTAGCAGGAGCGTGACGTCATTCAACGCGCAATGCCGAATTGACGCATGCTCATCCATTTTGGAGCTCGCCACTCCTCTTACCGCCCTCTTCAAAGCAGTGGTGAGCTATAACCCGCACAGTAAACAGCTGCTGGGATAACTGGTAACGATGGAGAGCTCAGACTATGTAATTGGAGTAAAAACAGCTTCCAATGAGATGCATCACATCTCCTCCCTGGACAGTCAAACATTATAGGAGGTAAATACTTTTAAAATAAACTATACTGTACTGCAGTTGTAAGAATCTCAGGAAAAAAATCAAAGCTGCATTTCTTTAAATTTTATACATTGGGTTTGCTAGACTGTAAAAATAATATGCAAAGTTTGGAAGTCTGTTTTTAAAAGGCTTAACACCATATTCTCACCAAGAGTTCTTCAAAAGTCTGCTGTTGTTAACAATTTAATTGAACTCTATTCTGCACCATTTACACCAGTAAACTCCTGACCAAGAGGTTCATGTTCCCCTTTTCTTTCATTTATTTCCATTGATGTCTCACGCAATGGTTTAAGGACATCTATGCCACAGGCTTTATGTGGTGTTTCCAGTCACAGTCCCTCCAGATCTGAGCCTGTGCTTTAAGAGCCACTCACCAGGGAGTGAATCCCCTATGTGATATGCAGGCTAGTGCACTGTCACTGCTAGCTGCAAGACAGTGCACCTGCATCCCCATCCCCTCCCCCTCCAGCACCATGGTGGAGCACAAACCTCCACACAGCAACCATCTGGGTGAAAGATCTGTGGAGCTATGGCAGCCAGCGAAGTTGGGAGTACCAGGCAGTCTGGCACCCATTTGTGGACCCCACACAAGACCCAGACAAATGTCCGCGAAAATAAGACGGGAGCTGTGGACAAACAAATGCCTCGTAATGTGCCACAACGCACAACGCTCCAACCCTACAACGGCCATCAGCAAACTCAATAGCAAAAACCAGAAGCCGTCACTAAATGATCCGACACAGCACATTGCCCGTGAACGCCGCACCGTTCCTTCAGACGTGACCTTTGGCATCCTGCAGACATTAGCGCCGGAAAGAGCGTGTTGCACAAGAGATTCTCCACTCCACTCATGTAAATCAGCAGGCCTTCTTCAAAACCTCCTCCACCCCCCAATTATTTATATGATTATTATAATTGTTTTCCTCCCCCTTACTTATTTGTAGTCTTGCTCAAGCTGCTGTTGGTGCAGCATTGCTCAGGAAGGTCTTTTCCAACGTCATGTCTTCACAGTGGCCATTCTCCATTGATTTGGCTAAAGACTGGATTCCTGACCCGCTGTCAAAAATAACAACTTTGCCAACCGATCGCGCCCGCTACCACCCCGGAAAATTCCGGCCTGAGAGTCCTTTCCAACCTGTCCTTGAGCATCTTTCAATGGCCCAATACTGTTTTTGATGGTTGTCTGACTATTGGAGCAGCTGAAATAGCTTTTCCCATTACTACCACAGTTGTCCAAAACCTTTTAGCTGATCTAATAGCCGCCTTAGTTTTCTTTAACAGTTCACAGTACTAATCTTTGTTTTGCTGGGTATTATATACTTTTAATTTATAGCAGCACTTTTGTTTGTCTTATTTGTCTTTCTACATGCCCAGTCAGTCGCATTGCCTCCTTCTAACCTTAAGTCTGTCAACTTTGGGGACGTACATGGCTTCTATGCATTTTAATTTGCTCTTAAAAACCTGCCATTATATTCAGCATCAGTTACACCCCCAACCAGTCGGGCTGACCAATTGACCTGTTCCAAATCCTCTGCCATTTTGTAAAAATCAGCCCTTTTGAAATCTGGAATTAATTGTAGATTTTCAGTACCTTTGGTTCTTCCAGCCAATTGAAACCTTATAATAATTTGGTTACTGTTCCCCTAGTGTTCTCCCACATGGAAGTCTGATACCCGTTAGGCTCACTACTAATGCTGGTCTGCTGAGTTGGTTAATTTCAGCTGGGCAGCAGTGGGAGTGGTACAATTGGCCTCAGCCAGGGCTCCTGCTCATGACGGTTATCTCGCGGCCCCGTGTGTATCTATGCAGACATCAGATGGAAACATCATCTGCTTCCTCTTTGATTGTTTCTTTGGTCAAATAGTTTGGCAACACTAACTGTCTAGGTTCTGAAGAGCACCTGGAGCTCAGGGAACCATAACTGAGGAAGGAATCAATACGTTCAGAAGTGAAGGATGAGAGGGGAGAAAATTAGCGGAACAAGAACGTAAACAAAAAGACAAGTGAGTGTTGTGGATATAGAATGGGCTACGTAGGGCAAAAATCAGCCATGGTCCCTACTCTTGCTCACTATGTGGTGACCCCTGCTAGAAAGTGACTGACTGAGTGCGTGCATGGATATCAGATGAAGACTGGATCAAGCTCACCCATGATGTCCAACAGAATCAACTAACTTACCAATATTCACTGTCAAGGTCACATATGAAGATTGACCATTTGGGTGAAGGACCGGAGGGTTTCCCCAGCATGTGTGGGCACTTTCAGGACAGAACTTGTGCTATTAATGTGTTACTGTGTCTTATTCACACTGAAGCACCTCATATAGTTTCCATTAAAAGTACATGTGCTGTAAGCCAGTCCATCAGTTGCCAGCTCAATATCAGCAGTTTACTTTAGTGTCTTCATCTTTCTTTTATTCCCCCCAGCTGTTGAATGGATCTCAACTAGATTCCGAACTTCTGTTGTAACTGTTGTGACTTATTCTTACACCTTGGGTCAACTCGTCCTGGCTGGCTTAGCGTACGGAATTCGAGATTGGCATTGGCTTCAGTTTGCAGTGTCTGTGCCATTTTTCATCATCTTCCTCTACTCGTGGTAAATTCAGATACAAATGATCTTCTCTTTTTACAGAACTGTAGCAATAATTATCTATCTCTATTAATACTGCGTCTCCTGTGATTTCGCTCAGTGTGTTGAAGGATATGTTGTTTTAAATGATATGTTGTGTACAATCTACACATCTTATTAAAAATCTTGCTTGTGCATGCCCTTCCTGTCCAAAACTCTTCTTGTTGTCGTGGCTTTTGATCACACTTTAATGTCAACTTTTAACATTTAAACTTTGTTAAGGAGCCAATCAAATCACTCAAAATGCTTTTTCAAAAAAAAATAATCATCCATTTTTCTTCACAAATTAATAATGTCCAAAATAAGGTTTTAAACCATTTTTTTTGAATTTAACTATTTATTTCACAATAGCACAATTAAATATAACCTCTGAGGTAGAGCTGGGTGTCGTCAGCGTACATGTGGAACTTGACATGATGTTTTCAGTTGATGTCGCAGCATGTAGATGAGAAATAGGAGGGGATCAAGGATAGATCCTTGAGGGACTCCAGAGGTAACGGTGCGGGAGCGGTAAGAGAAGCCATGCAGATGATTCTCTGGCTAGGTAAGAATGGAACCAGGCGAGGGCAGTTCCACTCAGCTGGACAATGGAGGCGAGACGTTGGAGGAGGACGGTGTGGTCAACCGTGTCAAAGGCTACAGATAGGCTGAGAAAGACGGGAAGGATAGTGCTTCACAGTCACACAGGATGTCATTTGTGACTGATTGGGGCCGTTTCAATGCTGTGGTGGGGTGGAACCGTGATTGGAGAGGTTCAAACAAGGAGTTGCGGAAGGATTGGGAATGTGACAGTCAAGGACTTTGAAGAGGAAAGGGAGGTTGGAGCTAAGATGGTAGTTTGCAAGGCCGGAAGAGTCCAGGAAGGGTTTTTTAGGAGCAGGGCGATGACAGCAGATTTAAAAGGGAAGTGGACATGACCATAGGAGAGGGAACCGTTAACAATATCAGCTAGCATTGGGACCAGGAAGGGAAGTTACGTAGTCAACACTTTAGTGAAAATAGGGTTACAAGAACAGGAGGTGGGTCTCCTGGTCAACGTGAGCTCGGAGAGGGCATGATGGGAGATAGGTGAGAAACAAGAAAAAGATGCGAGTTCAGGGCTAGGGCAGGGGCAACCTTGGGGAAGCTTGACCGGTGGGCATGGGAAGGATGGAGGTGGCGGAGGCAGCTGAACGAATGATCTCAATCTTAGAGACAAAGAAGTCCATTAACTCCTCGCACGTGTTGTTGGAAGTGAGGGTGGAGAAGGCAGGGGAGAGGAATTTAAGAAGGTAGTGGAGAGGAGACGCCGGTTTCAGAGATGAGATACAGATGTAGAAGCAGAAATAAGACGATGACAGATACAGGTAGGAGATACACCACATGACAGCCACTATATTAAAAGTGTTCCATTTAGTACACACTTGCTATCATACTTCAGAAATCACAGGTCATATTTAGTTTCCTCTCACTTGCTGTGACCAATGGGTGATCTACCATACTATATTAAAAGTCTTGCATACAGTGCATATTTCCTGTACACACTTACTGTGTCATGATTTTTCAGTCACACTTTTGCTTTCAACACTGTTAATTGGCTCAGAGTAAAGCAGCAGCAAGTCAGAACTGAAGAGAGAGGGAACATACAAATCAGTGACTGGAAAACTGACAATGAAAAACTATGAAGGACTTACTGAAACAATCATTCCTGAATGAACAGTCTTGCGAATCTACCTATAATAAAAACAATAAAAAATAAAATAAAATGAACCAATCAAAATGATCATATATCAATTCAGAGATGAAGTTTGATTCACAATTAACGCACTTCCAATACTGTTCTGCTGACTTATCCTAAGGTTTCCTGGGAGTGCTTTTATTGCTTAGTATTGTGATCCTTCTCATAGGTGGTTCCCAGAGTCTGCTCGTTGGCTCATGCTAAATGACAAGGCTGATGAGGCTCTTAAACAGCTCAAGAGGGTGGCAAAACTGAACGGAAAGGAGGCAGAAGGGGAAAAACTCACCACCGCAGTAAGTGCTGATGTTAAAAATGTTTGTCACTTACTCTCCCCACTTGGTACACCATAGAACTGGTGTTTTTAACCTCTAACTGGATGACACATTCCTTTCTATTGCTTCCCCTCTGAAGACATCAGAGTTTTAAAGTCAGCCATATTAAATATAGAGAAAGAGAGGCAGTCATTACATACTGGTTTCTCCTGAGCTGGAGCCAGGAATTTACAAGCACCTGCCAATCCAAGCACTGAAGAGGAAAAATTGTCCCCTTATGTTTGGTGACTGAGTTAAAGGGACTGCTGCCAAGATAAGATTAGACAAAATTGCTTACCGTTGATGGCTGCACCCTTAGTTCTTCTACATTTGTCAACATTATTGGCCTCACACACTCCTCTGACCTCATATCTCCTCCATTGTTAACGCTTCCTCAAAGAAGCAGGGTTTTCTTTTCTGTGCCAAACATTTCTCTTTTCCCTTAACAATTCTAACTATCAAGCCCAAATACTTCTAAAACTAGAATACCACTCTCATATTAGGACGGTTCTCCTAACACCTCTATCCTCCTCCTGGCCATGATACAAGAAAAAGCTTATCGTTTGATATGAAATTCCTTACCTCTTGTCTCCAACCTCTCTCTCCTTTACAACCTTTCTTATCTCCCCGTTGTATTGCTGCACAGAACTTTCCTCTCTTGTTCCTTATAAGCTGGAAAGACAATATCCTACATGCCCTTCTTCCTCACTGCACTCTCATTGTTTTGAAAAGTCTCTTATTTTAACTAATTCTTTCCTGGGGCCTCATAACCGTGGAACTCCTAAACTCCCTTAAATTTTTCCATCCTACTTCACTCTTCAGGTTTCTAAAACTGAGGTTTGGAGTTACCTAGCACGGTTTCCTCTCGATGTAGAACCCATTCAGTTCTTATTATCACATAAGAACACTGAGCCAATTTCCACTTTCCGTGTAGGTCTGTTCTAATTTGCTTAGCGCTGCCTGAATTTTAAGTGCAAGCTAGCACTCAATTCTCCAGTATAAACTCATATGCATTAACAGAGAGAGTTGATGAGGGGAGTGAGGTTGATGTTGTGCTTATAGATTTTGAAAAGGCGTTTGACAAAGTACCACGTACTAGACTTGTAAGTATAATTGAAGCCCATAGGATTAAAGGGAGAGTAGCAGCATGGATACGAAATTGGCTAAGGGATAGAAACAGAGGCCGCGATTTTATTAATGGAGGTGGGTTGAGGACGGGCCTGCTGCTCGGCAGCTTTCGGACCCGCTCCCGGATGCCGCCACCCAGCAGTTACGATTTTACTTTGATTGGCATCATTATGGCCGTGTGCGGGTCCCTCCAGGCAACTGCTTGGATCATGTCAGATTCTTACCTCTGATGACACGTTGTTTGAGTAAAAATTTGAAAGGGCCATGTCCCCTTTGCAAAAGATGCGGAGATGCCGGTGTTGGACTGGGGTGGACAAAAGTGAAAAGTCGCACAACACCAGGTTATAGTCCAACAGCTTTAGTTGAAATCACAAGCTTTCGGAGCGCTGCTCCTTCGTCAGGTGAAGGAGCCCTGACGAAGGAGCAGCGCTCCGAAAGCTTGTGATTTCAGATAAAGCTGTTGGACTATAACCTGGTGTTGTGCGACTTCTCCCCTTTGCAAAAGCATTAGGTTTTTTCTCTAAAAGGTGCTGGCTGCTGCAGGAATGGCAGCCCCAAAAACTAAGGCTTCACCCAGGTTCAATGAGGGCTCCCTCCATGTTCTTGTAGAGGGAGTTAGAGGACGTCAGGAAGTCCTCTTCCCTGGAAACAGAAAGAGGAGGCTTCCTCAGCAAACCAAGGCAGCACGGCTGCAAATTGCTGAGTAGGTGAGTTCGAGGTCTGTGTGCAGACGCACATGGGTTCAGTGTGGAAAAAGGTTTAATGATCTGCTGGGATCACCTAAAGTGTGGCCTCTGTGTTCTGGGAAATGGAAGTCAAGAATGAGGGCTCAGGGCGAATTCCATTTAGAATGTTGGTGGTGACACTGAGCGCAAACCACCGTTTATTGGACAGATAATGCCTGGGGTTTTGAGAATGTCGGACTTATATTCATCTCCATGTGCCAGCCACCTGTGGTTGAAGCATAAGCTTACGCAAATCTGGCATGGATGAGTGCATCCCTTGCCTGACGGCCAGAAATGTGGTTGCCTGCTGCTGGATTGGCCACATCCAGCCCCGCAAGGCGTCGCTTCCCGTCCTCCTCCTCATCCTCGTCCTCTTCCTCCGAGGAGGCTGTGTGCTGAGCCACTTGTTCATCCAGCAGCACTAAGCCGCACTGCTGTGCAATGTTGTGCAGGGCACAGCAGACCATGACGATTCTGGACACCCTGGCTGGTGCATACTGCAAGGCTCCTCCAATCTGTCTAGGCATCAGAAGCGCATTTTGAGCAAGCCAATGGTTTGCTCAATGATGCTTCTGGTGGATATGTGACTCACACTGTACCGCTCCTCAGCATCGTGTGATGGCCTCCTCATAGGTGTCATAAGCCACCTTTTCAGGAGATAGCCCTTGTCGCCAAGAAGCCATCCGGAAAGTTGGTTTGGTGGATGGAAGAGCTGAGGCACAGTAGACTGGCGCAGGCTGAATGAGTCATGGCAACTGCCAGGGTACTTTGTGCAAACATGCATGATGATCATCCTGTGGTTACACACCAGCCGGACGTTCAGGGAGTGGAATCCCTTGTGGTTGACAAATACAGCTGGGTTGTGATAGGGGGCCCTAATGGCTATATGTGTGCGGTCTATGACACCCTGCACCATTGGCAAGCCTGCCATATTGGCAAAGCCAACCGCACGCGCCGTCACACTTGGGCCATCCGTGGAGAAGTGGATGTAATTGTGCGCCTTTGCAAAGAGGGCATCGGTGACCTGCGTGATGCAGGTGTGTGCGGCCGACTGGGAGATGCCACTGATGTCTGCAGCTGATCCCTGGAAGGAGCCCGAAGCAAAGAAGTTGAGTGAGGCGGTGACTTTGACAGCAACTGGTAAGGAGTGTCCACATGCTCCTCTGGGCTCCAGGTGTTGGTACAGCATTGCGCAGATGTCAGCGACTACGTCGCTCGAAAGTCTCAGCCTCCTTTGGCACTGCTGCTCAGTCATACTGAGGAAGCTGATCCTCTGCCTGTAAACCCTGTGTTGGGGGTATCTCCTGCAGCGAGGTGCAGCCCTGCATCATCAGGTGGGTGAGGAGGAGGTTGGCGCTCCTGGTGCTGGTGCTGCTGTTGTGGCTGGTTGTGGTGCTGCCGCGGCTGCTCTTCCTCCGAATCTGACGACCAGGATGACAGGATATAAATGGTACCCATCCCGTTGCTATAGATTTCATTTGAGGCAAGAAGCTTGCAAGCGCACACTCAAAGTGGCCTGAAATTATTCCAATCAGGTCACACTGCAGATGGCTGTCAGCTTGAACAGTCACAAGGTCAGTAGATTTGCAAAATCTTATCCCAAACCTCCAACAACAAAGTTGTTGCATTTGAATGTCAGCCATGTTACAGGAGCGCTTTTAAAGTGCTGCACCAATGACTACAAATCATGTCCTCCAGCAGCTGGCCTGTTTCTGACAAGATGGGAAACAGGAGCCAGAAGCACGAAAATGGGAGACCACTATAAAAATAGGATTAGAAAGGCAGTTAACTGCCTTAACTACCTGTCCCACCAGCTCCAGTAGGGTCAGTTTCGGAGCAGCTGACCCGACACTCACAAAAATCGTGTGGGGGCGGGATGGAGGCGGCTTGGCAGTTTGAAGACAGTTTTTCCGATTTTCGCTGCCCACCCGCCTCCAAAGGGCTATTAAAATCGAGCCCAGAGAGTAGTAGTGAAAGGTTGTTTTACAGACTGGAGGGAAGTATACAGTGGTGTTCCCCTTAGGTCGGTATTAGGACCACTGCTCTTTTCGAAATATATTAATGACCTGGATTTGGGTATACAGGACATAATTTGAAAGTTTGCAGATGACTTAATATTAATAGTTATATTAATGACTTAGATGAAGGGATCGAGTGTAATGTATCCAAGTTTGCTGACAATACAAAGCTAGGTGGGAAAGTAAGGAGTGAGGAGGACACAAAGAGCCTGAAAAGGGATATAGACAGGTTAAGTGAGTGGGCAATAAGGTGGCAGATGGAGTATAATTAGGAGAATCTGAGGTTAGTCACTTTGGTAGGAAGAATAGAAAAACAGTATTTTTGAAATGGTGAGAAACTATTAAATGTTGGTGTTCATTGAGATTTAGGTGTCCTAGTACAAGAAGCAGAGGGGGAAAAATTCGGTATCGACCATTTTGGGGTGCTAACATCGCCCGGGCGCAAACTTTAGCGTCCGGCGCTGATTAGCGCCGGCGACCGCGAAATTCAGTTTTAACGTCCCTCGAGGGAAGTAGAGCGCTAAATCAAGTGCTACACACTTCTCTTAGGCCGCTAACGTGGGGAGCGGGGCACTACCGCAGAGCGCTACTCAAGTTCAGGCTCTGTCAATTACAAGTACTGAGACAGACTAGCGCCTTCCAGTTCTTAAAGGGGAGGTTCAATCATACTGCACAGCCTCACTCTGATCATTGCTGCTTGTGACCTGGGCCTGCAAGAAGGTGCAATCCATCAACCACAAATCTCATGGCTGATCAGAGGCCCAGGGAGAGAGCTCACCGGTTCAGTGACCAGGCATTGGAGGCTCTGGTTGCGGCTGTGGAACGCCGACGGGCAGTGCTGTTACCAGACACTGGCAGAATGGCCATTGCCGCAGGAGTTCAGAAGATGTGGAGGGAGGTGGCCCAGTACGTCTCGGCCAGAAGCGTGGTCCAAAGGACTCACACCCAGTGCCGCAAGAAGTTCAACGACCTCACTCAGGTGGTCAGGGTGAGTACATGCTTCAAAAACCTCTACATCCCACCATCTCAACCTCACTCTGTCCACAGACAGTATAAACCGCCAAATCCCCAACACGCACCCACCAACTATGCCCATCTACTACAAGTCGCATCCACATCACGCCTTGCATACATTAACAACTATTCAACTGTGGTAGGCATAACTGCCAAACACATGGCGGTACACTCACTCACACGCTGTCCTTTATCTTGCAGGCCAAGCTTGCTCATAACAGGAGGAAGCAGCAACGCCTGGAGGAGGTCAGGCGGAGCTGCACCCCCTTACACAATGGAGGAGCGAGTGCGCAGCATCATCGCGGCTTAGGTCATGGGTGCTGTGGCAGTCGGAGAGGTCGACCCCCTTGGGGACAACAGCAGTATGTTCATCACCTCTCCCTCTTCTCTCATACCACTTCCCCCCCACAACACAAGCCCTTCCCACTTTCCATCTAAATATACTGTCGCCATTACTTACTCCCTTCCTGCCCCTCTCCCCTGACGTTAAATCCACTCTTGTGCTTTCAGATAATCAGCCTCCATCTGACCAGCCTATCCCTCAGCCTCCCAGTGGCAGCGATGTGGGAGAAGCGATGGAACACAAAGCCGGAGCCTCACTGCCTGTGTCTCCCGAGGGCGAGACATCCAATAATGGGGCCACACGGTCGCTGGAGCGGAGCTGAGGAAATGGCTCTGATGTGGGTGAAGCTCCAGGACCCAGCGGGCTGCAGCAACGCCATGGGGAAAGGGAAGCTCAGGGGCCATCTACCCGGAGGGTGAGTGTGCGCACAAGTTCTGCTGCACAGGACTCAGATGAGGACCTTGATGTCAAGGCAATGACCACACAGGCGGTGAGCATGCATACTGAGCTCATGGGTGCAATAGCAAGGGTGCCCGAGAGCATGGATGCACTGGCTAGGAGCGTGGCGGAGTCCGTCTCCAGCATTGCTCTCATCTCTGCACAAACCTTCGAGCCCATCCTTGGCACTTTGCAGAGGATGGTTGACTAGCAGAGAGACCGTGGGGGATCCCAGACCTCATGCCACGTGTCATGGGTGAGGTGGCAGCAGCTATTGCAGCACAGGCCAAGGCATCACAACAGCTCAGTGCTGTAATGGAGTCAGTGGTTGGTGGCATCCAATCTTAGACTGCTCTCATGCAGTCTCAGATTGATGCCACGCAAGTGCTGACTGCTGCCACCGTTGCTGGGTCGCCCACTGTCCACCGGGGATTTCACGGTGCCGCAGCAGGCCAGCAATCTGTGCTTGAGCAGATTACTCCGGATGCTGAGGTTCTGCCCCGGGGGAGTGGCAGTGTGTCGGTGGAGCAGGAAGGTGCTGTCCTCTCTCAGAATGACAGCATTCCTGCTCCCACCACTGCCGCTCCGCCATTGCACTTGCCGCAGCCTGTAACCCAGCCATCCCAGACTGCTGTCGTTCATGCTGAGTTGGTGCAGTCTGCAGCCGGGCCTTCCAGGCTCAGAGCTGGTCGAGGGCATCCTGCAAGGCCATCTGCAGTATCTGGCTGCCAGACTCAGCAGCCTTCCGCCAGCCTTGCTGCAGCCACTGGGGCCACATTTCGGAGGAGCAGTAAGGTTGGGAGGAGGGAATTGCAATGGGCTGGGAAATCATTGAGGAACCAACAGACAGAGTAGTAGGCGCAGGCAGGTAGTGCAGGAGTCCCCTGTGGACATCCCCCTCTCAAACAGATATACCACTTTGAATACTGTTGGGGGGGGGATGGCTTATCAGGGGAAGGCAGCAGCAGCCACCTTCCTGGCACCAGAGGTGGCTCTGCTGCACAGGACGGGAGGAAAAAGAGGGGTAGAGCTATAGTGATAGGGGATTCTATTGTAAGGGGAATAGATCGGCGTTTCTGCGGCCGCAAATGAGACTCCAGGATGGTGTGTTGCCTCCCTGGTGCAAGGGTCAAGGATGTCTCAGAGCAGCTGCAGAACATTTTGGAAGGGGAGGGTGAACAGCCAGTTGTCGTGGTGCATATAGGTAGAAAAGGGGATGAGGTCCTTAAAGCTGAATATAGGGAGTTAGGAGGTAAATTAAAAAATAGGATCTCAAAGGTAGTAATCTCAGGATTGCTACCAGTGCCACGTGCTAGTCAGAGTAGAAATAGAAGGATATTTCAGATGAATGCGTGGCTAGAGGAATGGTGCAAGGGGGAGGGATTCAAATTCCTGGGACATTGGAACCGGTTCTGTGGGAGGTGGGACCAGTACAAACCGGACGGTTTGCACCTGGGCAGGGCCGGGACCGATGACCTAGGGGGAGTGTTTGCTAGTGCTCTGGGGGAGGGTTTAAACTAAAATGGCGGGGGGTTAGGAACCTGAGCAGGGAGACAGAGGAAAGGGAAACAAGGATAAAAGCAAAAGATAGGAAGGAGAAAAACAAAAGTGGCAGTCAGAGAAATCAACGGTTCAAATCAAACATGGCCACAGTAAATAATAATTCTAATAGGTCTAAGAGGTTAAAAAAACAAGCCTGCAGGCTTTGGGCTGGATTTTCATTGACCCGTGGAGGCGGGTTTGGAGGCGTGTGGGGGGTTAAAATTGCGAAAAGTGGCGGGCGGGCACAAGTCCGCCTCCACGCAATTTTGATGAAATTGTGTCTGCTGGTCCCGCCTTTAAGAGACGGGATAGGCTGTTAAGGCCCTTAACAAGCACTAAATTGGCTCTATAATGCCATTTTGAAAGGCCTTTGTGATTTCAACCCTTGTTCTACGTGAAGCACGCCTGTTCTGAAACACGATTGTGAAACCAGGCGGGAGCACATGTGGATAGCTGAATATCAGTGGCTGCGCTGAGTATCAGTGAGTGGCTGGCTGGCATCTGGGAGTGTTGGAGCAAAAAAAAATTCTCTCTCTCTCTCCAGATAGAGCTGCTGCTCATTTTGCATCCAGGTCTTCTCACAGCAAAGGCCAGGCAGTCTCTGACCTGCAATGCAGCATCAATGATGACATCATCAGAGGCGACTTTCAGACTGAAACCACTAATTGGGTCATCGGTTCCCACATGCTGGCACTCAATTGCCCAATTAGGTGAAAATTGCATCAATCTCCCACATCCAATTGCAGTCGGATGGATAACACGAAAAGTGGATGACACGACCCCAACCCGCCCCAGTATCAAAATCCAGCCCTTTGTGTCTTAATGCGAGGAGCATTCGGAATAAGGTGAATGAATTATCTGCGCAAATAGAGGTAAACGAATATGATTTGATTGGGATTACGGAAATATGGCTCCAGGGTGGCCAAGGCTGGGAACTCAACATCCAGGGGTATTCAATATTCAGGAAAGATAGGCAAAAAAGAAAGGGAGGTGGCGTAGCATTGCTGGTTAAAGAGGGGATTAACACAATTGTAAGGAAAGATATTAGCTCTGATGATGTGGAATCTGTATGGGTAGAACTGAGAAATACCATGGGGCAGAAAACGTTAGTGGGAGTGGTATATAGACCTCCAAACAGTAATGCGGAGGTTGGGGATGGCATTAAAAGGGAAATTAGAGAAGCGTGCAATAAGGGCACAGCAGTCATCATGGGTGACTTTAATCTACATATAGATTGGGCTAACCAAATTAGTAACACTACTGTGGAGGAGGAATTCCTGGAGTGTTTACGGGATGGTTTCCTGGACCAATATGTCGAGGAACCAACCAGAGATCATGCTATCTTAGACTGGGTATTATGTAATGAGAAAGGATTAATTAGCAATCTTGTTGTACGAGGCCCCTTGGGTCGGAGCGATCATAATATGATAGAATTCTTCATTTAGATGGAGAGTGAAGTAGTTGACTCAGAGACTAGGGTCCTGAATTTAAATAAAGGAAACTACGATGGTATGAGGCGCGAGTTGGGTAGGATTGATTGGGGAATGTCACTCAAAGGGTTGATGGTGGATAGGCAATGGCAAACATTCAAAGACCGCATGGATGAACTACAGAATTTGTTCATCCCAGTTTGGCATAAGAATAAAACAAAAAAGGTGACTCAACCGTGGTTAACAAGGGAAATTAGGGATAGCATAAGATCCAAGGAGAGGACATATAAATTGGCCAGAAAAAGCAGTAAACCTGAGGATTGGGAGCAGTTTAGGATTCAACAAAGGAGGACAAAGGGATTAATTAAGAAGGGGAAAATAGAATATGAGAGGAAGCTTGCAGGGAACATAAAAACTGACTAAAAGCTTTTACAGATATGTGAAGAGAAAAAGATTGATGAAGTCAAGCGTAGGTCCCTTGCAGTCAGAATCAGGGGAACATATAATGGGGAACAAATAAATGGCAGACCAATTAAATACATATTTTGGTTCTGTCTTCACAAAGGAGAATACAAATAACCTCCCAGAGATGTCGGGGAACATAGGGTCTGATGAAAGGGAGGAACTGAAAGAAATCAGTATTTGCAGGGAAATGGTGTTAGGGAAATTGGCGGGATTGAAGGCCGATAAATCCCCAGGGCCTGATAATCTACATCCTAGGGTACTTAAGGAAGTGGCCCTAGAAATAGTAGATGCATTGCTGATCATCTTCCAACATTCGATGGAATCTGGAACAATACCCATGGATTGGAGGGTAGCTAATGTTACCCCACTATTCAAAAAGGGTGGTAGAGAGAAAACGGGGAATTACAGACCGGTAAGCCTGACATCGGTAGTGGGGAAAATGCTAGAGTCCATTATAAAAGATGCAATAGCAGAGCACTTGGAAAACAGTGACAGGATCGGACAAAGTCAACATGGATTTACAAAAGGTAAATCGTGCTTGACTAATCTACTGGAATTTTTTGAGGATGTAACTGGTAAAATAGATAAGGGAGAACCAGTGGATGTGGTGTATTTGGACTTTCAAAAGGCTTTCGATAAGGTCCCGCATAAGAGATTAGCGTGTAAAGTTAAGGCACATGGAATTGGGGGCAGGGTATTGACTTGGATAGAGAACTGGTTGGCAGACAGAAAGCAAAGAGTTGGAATAAACGAGTCTTTTTCCAAGTGGCAGGCAGTGACTAGTGGGGTACCTCAGGGATCAGTCCTTGGACCCCAGCTATTCACAATATATATTAATGATCTAGACAAGGGAACTAAATGTAATATCTCCAAGTTTGCAGATGACACAAAGCTGGGTGGGCGTGTGTGCTGTGAGGAGGATGCCGAGAAACTCCAGGATGATTTGGACAGGTTGGGTGAGTGGGCAGAAGCATGGCAGATGCAATATAACGTGGATAAATGCGAGGTTATCCACTTTGGTGTCAAAAAAAGGAAGGCAGATTATTATCTGAATGGCAATAGATTGGGAGAAGGGGAAGTGCAACGAGACCTGGGTGTCCTTGTGCACCAGTCGCTGAAGGTAAGCATGCAGGTGCAGCAGGCGGTTAAGAAGGCAAATGGTATGTTGGCCTTCGTAGCGAGAGGGTTTGAGTACAGGAACAAGGATGTCTTGCTGCAGTTGTACAGGGCCTTGGTGAGACCACATCTTGAGTATTGTGTGCAGTTTTGGTTGCCTTATCTGAGGAAGGAGGTTCTTGCCATGGAAGGAGTTCAGCGAAGATTCCCCAGGCTGATACTTGGGATGGCAGGAATGACGTATGAGGAGAGATGGGGTCGATTGGGCTTATACTCGCTGGAGTTTAGAAGAATGAGAGGGGATCTCATTGAAACTTATAAAATTCTGACAGGACTGGACAGACTAGATGCAGGAAGGATGTTCCCGATGGTCGAGGAGTACAGAACCAGGGGTCACAGTCTAACGGTAAGGGGTAAGCCATTTAGGACAGAAATGAGGAAGAATTTCTTCACCCAGAGAGTGGTGAACCTGTGGAATTCTCTACCACAGAAGGCAGTAGAGGCCAATTCATTATATATATTCAAGAAGGAGTTGGATATATTTCTTAAGGCTAAAGGGATCAAGGGATATGGGGAGAAAGCAGGGACAGGGTTCTGAATTTGGATGATCAGCCATGATCACATTGAATGGCGGAGCAGGCTAGAGGGGCCGACTGGCCTACTCCTGCTCCTATCTTCTATGTTTCTATGAAGGCCCAGTAAATAAAATGTTAATAGCAAATGGGGGGGGGGGGTTGGGGCGGGCGGGTGTGTGTACAAAAGTTGATGTGTTTGTAAATATATTGTTCAGTTGGTAAGAAATAGATAGTTTGCTAAGAACCAGTTGTGTTTGTTCATAAATTGTTGTGTTTGCTTTTTATTGGTTGTGTTTGATAAGAGAGAGTTGTGCAGAATAATAAATGCTTATTTTGACGTAGCAAATTTTGTTATGTTTCTCATTTCAGCTTTGCCCGGTCATCGGGGCTGCGAGCTGGCTGTAATGATATGGTTGTTCTGCGCAAATGCTATGTGCTATCTCATTTACTGGAAGCGCTGTGTAATGAGGCGATCACAAACGGCCCTTGCAGAAGCAACATTGCTTCCTCCTACGTTGGTGCTGCTCCTCCTCCTCTTCATCCTCCTCCTCCATCTCCTGTCCCTCATCCTCCTCCTGAGGTGGACCTGCAATCCCTGGTGGCAATGGCTGGACCCTCAGAATGGCCAGGTTGTGCAGCATGCAGCACACAATGAAAACAGAGACTCGATCAGGGGAGTACTGCAGGGCTCCTCCAGAGCAGTCAAGGCAGTGGAACCGTTGCTTTAGCATGCTGATAGTCTGTTTGATCAGGTTCCTGGTGGCGCTATGGCTCTCATTGTATGTGTGCTGAGCAGGAGTGTTGGGGTTGTGGAGGGGTGTCATTAGCCAGGTGGCGAGTGGATAACCCTTTCTCCGAGCAGCCACGAGCTTCATGTGGTGGTTGGAACAGTGCTGGGACACTAGTCTGTCGCAGGATGAATGCATCGTGGCTGTTGCCAGGATAGCGGGTGTTGACGGCGAGGATGCGCTGTCTGTGGTCGCACACCAACTGCACGTTCAGAGAGTGGTAGCCTTTGCGGTTGCGGAACACCTCTGCATTGTGATGAGGTGCCCACAATGCGACGTGGGTGCAGTCAATGGCGTCCTGAACCATGGGGAAGCCCACTATCCTTGCAAAGCCACATGAGCGTTCATACTGTTTGTCTCTGGTAATGGGGCATGAGATGTACTCCCTTCTCCTTCTGTACAGAGCATTTGTGACCTCCCGGATGCAGCAATGGACGGCGAACTGTGAAATGTTTGCAATATCTCCTGTTGAAGCTTGGAAGGAGCCACTGGCGTAGAAATTGAGAGTGACTGTGACCTTCACTGCCACTGAGAGAGACGTCCTGAGCTGAGGCTGGAGCTCTGATTGCAGGAGGTGGCAGAGCTCTGTGACCACCCCCTTGCTGAAGCGGAGCCTTCTTATGCAATGCTCCTCTGACAGATGAATGTAGGAGAACTGCTCCCGGAATAGCCTGAGAGGGTAAGGTCTCCTGTTGAGAACCCTGTTGGCCCTCCTCCCTCTGGCCACGCATTCCAATCTTTCTCTCTGCCTCCACTGCCTCCGACAGAGAATCTGGAGGTCGAGGTACCGTGCCAGTACAGCCCCCATTAAGTGTTGGAAATGTTGCAGTGTCAAAAGTAAGACAAATGAACCTGATAAGTTTCTGTCAGGAGCAAAACTCCTTCAAGCAGGAAAATCTCAAATGGGCCAAAACGCCTGTCTGCTTCTGTCAAAGCGACAAGGCAGCATTGTTTGCCGACAAAAAACCCAGAAGTGCACACCTTTAAATAGCGCTCCTGCAGCTCCCAGCCGACTGCAAACCGCCTCCTCTACCTGTCGTTCCTAACGGCAGGCGCTGAGGCAGGGGACGAAAATGAATTTCCGGCTAGATGACGTCATGATCTCCGGGTGCAGGAGATCGTGGCGGTAGTGTTTAGCACCACTACAAACCGGCAGGTAAATTTCACCAGCGGCGCTAATATCGCCGCGCCATCGGGCGGTAAGTCGTTAGCGCTCCCCAGAGGTGCTAACAGGAGGCGCTAACCAACCGAATTTCTCCCCCAGAGAGTTAGCATGCAGGAACCACAAGCAATTAGGAAGGCAAATGACATGTTGGCCTTTAGTGCAAGGAGTTAGAGCACAAGAGAAAGGAAGTCATGCTACAATTGTACAGGGCTTTGGTGAGACCACACCTGCAGTACTGTGCACAGTTTTGGTCTCAACTGAGGAAGGATATACTTGCCTTAGAGGTGGTGCAATGAAGGAAGGATATACTTGCCTTAGAGGTGGTGCAATGAAGGTTCACTAGATTGATTCCTGGGATGTGAGGTTTGTCCTATGAGGAGAGATTGAGTAGATTAGGCCTATGCTCTGGAGTTTCTAAGAATGAGAGGTGATCTCATTGAAACATGTAAGGTTCTGAGGGGGATTGACAGGGTAGATGCTGAGAGGTTGTTTCCGCTGGCTGGAGAGTGTAGAACTAGGGGGCATAGTCTCAGGATAAGGGGTCGGCCATTTAGGACTGAGATGAGGAGGAATTTCTTCACTCAGAGGGCTGTGAATCTTTGGAATTCTCTACCCCAAAGGGCTCTGGATGCTGAATCGTTGAATATATTCAAGGCTGAGATATAGATTTTTAGACTCCAGGGGAATCAAGGGATATGGAGATTCGGCGGGAAAGTGGAGTTGAGTGCGAAGATCAGCCATGATCTTATTGATTGGCGAAGCAGGCTCGAGGGGCCGAATGTCCTACATCTGTTCCTAATTCTTACGTTCTTATGACACAAAACTCGGAAATGTAGTAAACAATGAGGAGGATAATAACAGACTTCAGGAGGACACAGACAGACTGGTGAAATGGGCAGACACATGGCAGATGAAAATTAACGCAGAGAATGTGAGGTGATACATTTTGATAGGAAGAATGAGGAGAGGCAATATAAACAAAATGGTACAATTTTAAAGAGGGGGCAGGAACAGAGAGACCTGAGGTGTATGTACACAAATCTTTGAAGGTGGCAGGACAAGTTGAGAAGGCTGGTAAAAAAGCATATGTGATCCTTAGCTTTATTAATAGAGGCATAGAGTACAAAAGCAAGGAAGTTACGCCAAACCTTTATAAAACAGGCTTCAGCTGGAGTATTGTATTCAATTCTGGGCACCACACTTTAGTAAGGATGTCAAGGCCTTGGAGATGGTGCAGAAGAGATTTACCAGAATGGTACCAGGGATGAGGGACTTCAGTTATGTAGAGATACTGGAGAAGCAGACAGCAGAAAATAGAATCATAGAATGGTCACAGCATGGAAGAAGGCCATTTGGCCCGTCAAGCCCATGCCGGCTCTCTGCAAGAGCACTTCAGCTAGTCCCAGTTCCCCACCCTTTCCCCGTAGTCCTGAAAATTTCTTTCCTTCAGATACTTATCCAAACCTTCTTTTGAAAGCTGTGATTGAATCTGCCTCCAACTCCAGATCTTAACCACTTGCTGTGTAAAAAAGTTTTTTCTTACGTCGCCTTTGGCTTTTCTGCCAATCACCTTAAATCTGTATCCTCTGGTTCTCGACCCTTCTGCCAACGGGAACAGTTGCCCTCTATCTACTCTGTCCAGACCCCTCATGATTTTGAACACCTCTATCAAATCTCCTCTCAACCTTCTCTGCTCCAAGGAGAACAACCCCAGTTTCTCCAGTCTATCAACGTAACTGAAGTCCCTCATTACTGGAATCATTCTGGTAAATCTTTTCTGCACCCTCTCTAAGGCCTTCACATCCTTCCTAAAGTGTGGTGCCCAGAATTAGACACAGTACTCCAGTTGGGGCCGAATCAGTTTTATACAGGTTCAACATAATTTCCACACTTTTGTACTCTATGGGCTCGATTTTGTCATTGGGGTGGACTGGGGTCGTGTCATCTACTTTTCGTGTTAGCCACCTGACTCCAATTGGATGTGGGAGAATTATTTGATTTTCCCCTAATTGGGCAATTGAGTTCTAGCATGTGGGAACCCATGGCCCAATTAGTGTTTTCAGTCTGAATGTCACCTTTGATGATGATGATGATGATGGGTTGGAGTTGTTGTTGTTCCCCCCCCAGAATGATGATTGATCAAATCTCCTTCTTAATTGTGATAGTCAGCAATCTAAGTGTGCTTCCACCAGGTTTCACCGTCGTGTTTCAGAGGAGGGGTGCATCACGTCGGAAAAGTGTTAAAATCAGAAAGGCCTCTCAAAATGGGATTATAGAGGCAATTAAGTGGTTGTTAAGGGCCTTAACGGCCTATCCCGCCTCTTGGAGACGGGATCAGAAACCACGCATTTGGGAAAATTGCATGGAGGCAGGGTCAGGCCCGCCTGCCATTTTTTGCCATTTTAACACCCCACACGCCTCCAAACCCGCCTCCTCGGGGCTGGGAAAATCGAGCCCAATATCTCTATTCATGAAGCCCAGGATCCCATAAGCCTTTTCAACTGCTTTCTCAACCTGCCCTGCCACCTTCAACGATTTGTGCACACATACCCCCAGGTCTCTCTGTTCGTGCACCCCCTTCAGGATTGTACCATTTAGTTTATATGTCCTCTCCTCATTCTTTCTACCAAAATGTATCACTTCATACTTTTCTGCATTAAATTTCATCTACCACATGTCCGCCCATTTCACCAGCCTAGCTATGTCTTCCTGAAGTCTATCCCTCTCCTCCTCACTGTTGATAGGCAAAAGAACTAGAGGCAGCATGAGGAATTTATTTTTTATGCAGCGAATTATCATTTGGAATGCACTGCTTGAAAGGGTGATGGAAGCAGATTCAATAGTAACTTTCAAAAGGGAATTGGATAAATACAAGGTTATTAAACGAAATTAAGGCTCATGGGATTGGGGATAATATACTAGCATGGATTGAGGATTGGTTAACGGACAGAAAAGAGAGTAGGAATAAACGGGTTATTTTCGGGTTGGCTGGCTGTAAATAGTGGGGTACCGCAAGGCTCAGCTATTCACAATCTACATCAATGATTTGGATGAGGGGACCAAATGTAATGTATCCAAATTTGCTGATGATACAAAGCTGGGTGGGAACGTAAGTTGTGAGGAGATGCAAGAAGGCTTCAAGGGGATATAGACAGGCTAAGTGAGTGGGCAAGAACATGGCAAATGGAATATAATGTGGAGAAATGTCAAGTTATCCACTTTGGTAGGAAAAATAGAAAAGCAGAGTATTTTTTAAATGGTGAGAGATTGGGAAATGTTGGTGTTCAGAGGGATCTGGGTGCCCTTGTACACAAATCACTGACAGTTAACATGCAGGTACAGCAAGCAATTAGGAAAGGAAATGGTATGTTGGCCTTTATTACTAGAGGATTTGAGTATAAGAGTAAAGACGTCTTACTGCAATTATATCGGGCCCTGGTGAGACCACACCTGGAGTATTGTGTACAGCTTTGGTCTCCTTACCTAAGGAAGGATATACTTGCCATAGAGGGAGTGCAACAAAGGTTCACCAGACTGGTTCCTGGGATGGGGGGATTGTCCTATGAGCAGAGATTGAGTAGACTAGGCCTATATTCTCTAGAGGTTAGAAGAATGAGAGGTGATCTCATTGAAACATACAAAATTCTTACAGGGCTTGACAGGGTAGATGTAGGGAGGATGTTTCCCCTGGCTGGGGAGTCTAGAACCAGGGGTCACAGTCTCAGGATAAGGGGTCGGCCATTTAGGACTGAGATGAGGAGAAATTTCTTGACTCAGAGGCTGGTGAATCTTTGGAATTCTCTACCCCAGAGGGCTGTGGAGGCTCAGTCGTTGAGTATATTCAAGACAGAGATCGATAGATTTTTGAATATTAAGTGAATCAAGGGATATGGGGATAGTGCAGGAAAGTGGAGATGAGGGAGCAGATCAGCCATGATCTTATTGAATGGCAGAAGAGGCACGAGGGGCCAAATGGCCTACTCCTGCTCTTATGTTAAATACTTGAACGGAAAAAAATTAACAGGGCTATGGGGAAAGAACAGGGGAGTAAAAGAAAGAAAGAAAGACTTGCATTTATAGAGCGCCTTTCACGACCAGCGGACGTCTCAAAGCGCTTTACAGCCAATGAAGTATTTTTGAAGTGTAGTCACTGTTGTAATGTGGGAAACATAGCAGCCAATTTGCGCAGAGCAAGCTCCCACAAACAGCAGTTTGATAATGACCAGATAATCTGTTTTTGTTATGTTAGTTGAGGGATAAATATTGGCCAGGACACCAGGGATAACTCGCCTGCTCTTCTTCGAAATAGTGCCATGGAATCGTTTACGTCCACCTGAGAGCGCAGACAGGGCCTTGGTTTAATGTCTCATCTGAAAGACGGCACCTCTTTCGGATGAGACTAATTGGATAGCTCTTTCAAAGAGCCGGCACAGGCACAATGGCCTCTTTTCATTGCGCTGTTTCATTCTATGATTCTATTCACAACTCCAGGTGCATCCTCAGACAGGACTAGGGGTGACACTAGAGATAGGAGAGGGAAATTGTGTGTTAGTGAAACTTAAACAGATGGGAACAGTTAAAGGGGAGTGTCAGAATGGGGCATCCAAGTACCAGAAAGCTTCTGGACCGCCTTAAAGTATATCTCACCCCATCAGCAATCTTTGCCAGGGCTACATGGTAGGCGATTAAGCCATGAGTCTGCAGACAAGTGACAGAGCAGCCCAGCGTCCAGCCCCCTGTTTAATATTTAAGTTGAGGTGATGCTTGTGAAGATGGATGCCCTCTGAACTTCTCCATGGCATCATCTCATTGTAAGTAGTCCTATTAAAGTCATGAATCTATCATGGAGCTGAATACTCCAATAAAAGGAATATGCTCAGTGCAGATGTGCCGTTTCATTGTGTGTGTTTTTCGTAGATTCTCAAATCGAGTATGGAGAAAGAGCTGTCAAACACCAAAAATTCCTACAGTATGTTAGATCTGTTCCGGACACCTGTAATGCGCAAGACAGCATGTTGTACCATGCTTATTTGGTAAGTTATTAGATAATTAGTTCTCCTAACTAGGTGTGAAGTGGTGCCAATAAACTAATAATGCCAGTGAAAAAAAAGAAAGCAGGAAGAAAAGGAAGGGGAACAATGAAGCAAAGAACTAAGATTGTTATAAGTTGACTGGTTTCCTCTGAAGCCAAATAGATGATTGATAAGGCAGTTGGAATGGGGACAATGCAAATAACATTTCCATCCACAGAAACAATTTGGACATGATGAAAAAAATCTGCTTCTTTTTCCTGTAACAGGTTTTCAACGAGTTTTTCATATTATGGGTTAGCGGTTGACCTGCAAGGATTTGGAGTTGATATTTACCTCGTCCAAGTCATTTTTGGAGCTGTCGACCTTCCAGCAAAACTTGTTGGTTTTATCGCCGTGAGTTATATAGGCAGACGGTTCACACAAGGCACCTCCCTCATCCTGGCAGGAAGCATTATAATAATAAACATCTTCATCCCAAAAGGTAAGGTCTTATAGTTACATATTTTCCTTTCCCCACAAAGGGAATTGTATCCACATCACTCTTGTCATCCAGGAGAATAGGGACTCATAGATGCCATTGTCCAGTTCCTCTGATGGCCTACTGAAGGGTATGAAGCTGTATAGAGCTTAAGATCCAGGTTTCAATTTCTGCAACATGCTAAGTTAGCTAAACTCAGCAGGGGTAGCAGTTGGCATGCTGCAATTGGTCAAAGTGTCCTAGGGCTAACAAGTGGGAAGAATCAGTCAGTGTTCTTGCTCTTTATCCCTATGCAATGACCTTCATGTACCCTGAGTACGGTTTGCACAGAGTGCTGGAGTTGGGTGGGTGAGGGAGTCTTGACTGTTTTCTAAAAATCAAACTTCTGTTTGTTTCACATTGACTGTTACTGTTTAAAATCTAAATTTCCCAGCCTTAAGCAGGGATATACAGGGATATACAAGGCCTACAATTCAGAGCAACTGAAGGCAGTTAATTAGGGAAACTAGATTAAACTGGTTTTCCCGTAGCAGGGCTCAGCCAGCTCCTTTGTTTCCGGGCCTATAAAAACAGGCTTTGCAGTGTGATTTGCACTAAGTGCGGTTTGAACAGAGTGCTGGAGTTGGGTGAGTGAGGGAGTTAGGTGAGGAGTGGAAGGAGGAGCTCCCTTGCTTCGCCTTTGCTTTTCCTAACTTTTCACCCTGTAGGAATTGGTTCTTACTTTACACCAAGGAAAGAGTCCGAGAGCGGGAGCAGTCAAACAACAACAACACGGTGGCATAGTGGTTAGCACTGGTGCCTCACAGCGCCAGAGACCCGGGTTCGAATCTGACCTCGGGTGACTGTCTGTGTGGAGTTTGCACATTCTCCCCGTGTCTGCGTGGGTTTCCTCCGGGTGCTCCGGTTTCCTCCCACAGTCCAAAAATGTGTGGGTTAGGTTGATTTGGCTATGATAAATTGACCCTTAGTGTTAGGGGGGATTAAATATGTGGGGTTATGGGGATAGGATGGGATATGTTAGGGGGAATTAAATACGTGGGGTTACGGGGGTAGGGTGGGATATGTGTACTGTGGGGATTAAAGCAGGGACAGGGTACTGGATTTGGATGATCAGCCATGATCGTATTGAATGGCGGAGCAGGCTCGACGGGCCGAATGGCCTACTCCTGCTCCTAGATTCTATGTTTCTATGTTTCTAACAACTGCAAAACCGCTAAAGAACATCACAACCAACGAAGGAGCTGATTGGTAAGTAGGACCTTGGGAGTATTTCTACAGTCCAGTCGTTAAAGTAAAAGTAAGGTCTCTAGTTTAGAGTAAGTAGTGTGTAAAGTGAAGTAAGGTCCCTAGTATATTTAATATTCTTTAATTTAGAGGAAGTAAAGGGAGTAAATTAAGGATAGGACATGGCAGGGCAGCTTGGCAGCGTGGAGTGCTCCTCCTGTGCTATGTGGGAAGTCAGGGACACTTTCGGTGTCCAAGGCGAAAACGTGTGCAGGAAGTGTCTCCAGCTGCAGCTACTCGAAATCCGCGTTTCGGAGCTGGAGTTGCGGCTGGAGTCACTGTGGAGCATCCGCGAGGCTGAGATCTACGTGGATAGCACGTTTAACGAAGTAGTCACACCGCAGGTAAAGAGTGCACAGGCAGAAAGGGAAAAGAACTAGGAAGGTAGTGCAGGAGTCCCCTGGGTCTATCTCCCTCTCCAACAGATTTTCCGTTTTGGATACTGCTGGGGAAGATAGTTTCTCAGGGGAATGCAGCAAGAGCCAAGTCCGTGGCACTACAAGTGGCTCAGCTGCACAGGAGGGGAGGAAAAAGAGTGGGAGAGCAATAGTGATAGGGGATTCTATCGTAAGGGGAACAGATAGACATTTCTGTGGCTGCAGACATGACTCCAGGATGGTATGCTGCCTCCCTGGTGCCAGGGTCAAGGATGTCACTGAGCGGCTGTAGGACATTCTGAAGGGGGAGGGTGAACAGCCAGAGGTCTTGGTCCATATCTGTACCAATGACATAGGTAGAAAGAGGGACGAGGTCCTGCAAGCGGATTATAGGGAGCAAGGACATAAATTAAAAAGCAGGACCTCAAAGGTAGTAATCTCAGGATTACTCCCAGTGCCACGTGCTAGCGAGAGCAGAAATAGGAGAATAGATCAGATGAATGCGTGGCTGGAGCGATGGTGTAGGAGGGAGGGATTTAAATTCCTGAGGCATTGGGACCGATTCTGGGGAAGGTGGGACCTATACAAGCTGGACGGATTACACCTCGGCAGAACTGGGACCAATATCCTCACAGGGGGGTTTGCTAGTGCTGTTGGGAAGGATTTAAACTAGTTTGTCAGGGGGCTGGGAACCTAAGTGTGGGCCCAGAATGGAGAGAAACAAAGCTGGAAGTGCAAGTTAGAAAAGTAGTCAGCAAAACTAGTAGGGAGCAGAAACAAAGGCCAACAGTGAAGAGGGTCAAAGTGCAGAAAAATATTAAACAGGCAAAGTTGAAGGCACTTTATCTAAATGCACATAGCATTCGCAACAAGGTGGATGAATTAATGGCACAAATAGAAGTAAATGGGTATGATGTAATTGCCATTACAGAGACATGGTTGCAGGGTAACCAAAGCTGGGAACTGAATGTTCCAGGGTACTCAACATTTAGGAAGGACAGACAAAAAGGAAAAGGAGGTGGCGTAGCGCTGCTAATAAGGGATGAGATCGGTACGGTAGAGATAAAAGATCTTGGCCCGGCAGATCGTGATGTAGAACTGGAATCAGTTTGAGTGGAGCCAAGAAACAGCAAAGGGCAGAAAACATTGGTGGGAGTTGTGTATAGGCCACCAAACAGTAGTGGTAATGTAGGGCACAGTATCAATCAAGAAATTAGAAGTGCATGTAACAGGGCAATAATGTAATCATGGGGGACTTTAATCTACATATTGACTGGGCAAATCAAATTACCACTAATGGTGTGGAGGATGAATTCTTGGAATGCATGCGAGATAGTTTCCTGGATCAGTATGTGGAGGAACCAACCAGGGAACTGGCTATTCTGGAGCTGGTACTATATAATGAGAAAGGGCTAATCAATAATCTTGTGGTAAAGATGCCTTTAGGGACAAGTGACCATAATATGATTGAATTTTACATTAAGTTTGAGAGTGATGTAGTCCAATCTGAAACTAAGGTCTTCAATCTAAACAGAGGAAACTACAAGGGTATGAGGGACAAGTTGGCCATGGTAGATTGGGAGACTACACTAAAAGGTATGAAGGTGGACATACAATGGCTAACATTCAAGGATATAATGCATAATTTGCAACAAACATATATTCCTCTAGGGCATAAAAACCCAAGAGGAAAAGTGATCCAACCATGGCTAACAAAAGAAATTAAAGCTAGTATTAAGTCAAAGGAGGAAGCTTATAAAGTTGCCAGAAAAAGCAGTCAGCCTGAGGATTGGGATCTTTTTAGAAATCAGCAAAGGGGGACCAAGAAATTGATAAAGAAAGGGAAAATGGAATATGAGCACAAACTAGCGAAAAATATAAAAACGGATTGTAAAAGCTTCTATCGGTATGTGAAAAGGAAAAGAATGGCGAAGGTAAATGTAGGTCCTTTACAGTCAGAGACGGGAGAATTTATAATGGGGAATGAGGAAATGGCAGAGAAATTAAATAAATACTTTGTTTCTGTCTTCACGGAGGAAGACACAAAAAACCTCCTAGAAATACGAGAAAACCAAGGGTGTGGCGAGAATGAGGAACTTAAAGAAATTATTATTAGTAAAAAAACAGTACTAGCAAAATTAATGGGACTAAAAGTCGATAAATCCCAAGGACCGGATGACCTACATCCTCGGGTTTTGAAAGAGGTGGCCATTGGGATAGTGGACGCATTGGTTGTCATCTTCCAAAATTCTATAGATTCTGGAATGGTTCCTGCAGATTGGAGGATAGCAAATGTAACCCTGTTATTTAAGAAAGGAGGGAGAGAGAAAACAGGGAACTACAGACCTGTTAGCCTCACATCAATAGTTGGGAAAATGCTGGAATCTATTATTAAGGATGCAATAAATGGGCACTTAGAAATTAATAGTAAGATTGGGCAGAGTCAACATGGATTTATGAAAGGGAAATCCTGTTTAACAAACCTATTGGAGTTCTTTGAGGATGTAACTAGTGGAGTAGACAAAGTGGTGTATTTGGATTTTCAGAAGGCCTTCGATAAGGTCCCACACAAGAGGTTGGTGAACAAAATTAGGGCACATGGAATTGGGGGTAATATACTAGCATGGATTGAGAATTGGTTAACAGACAGAAAACAAAGAGTAGGGATAAACAGGTCTTTTTCAGGATGGCAGGCTGTGACTAGTGGGGTACCGCAAGGATCGGTGCTTGGGCTCTAGCTATTCACAATCTATATCAATGATTTGGATGAGGGGACTAAATGTAACATTTCCAAATTTGCTGATGATACAAAGCTAGGTGGCAGTGTCAGTTGTGAAGAGGATGTGAAGAGGCTTCAAGGGGATCTTGACAGGCTCAGTGAGTGGGCGAGAACATGGCAGATGGAATATAATGTGGATAAATGTGAAGTTATCCACTTTGGTAGAAAAAACAGAGAGGCAGAGTATTTCCTAAATTGTGAAAGATTGGGGAATGCAGATGCTCAAAGGGACCTGGGTGTCTTTGTACATGAGTCACTGAAAGTGAATGTGCAGGTGCAGCAAGCTATTAGGAAGGCAAATGGTATGCTGGCCTTCATTGCAAGAGACAGGAGTAAAGAAGTCTTACTCCAATTATATAGGGCCTTGGTGAGACCACACCTGGAGTACTGTGTACAATTTTGGTCTCCTTACCTAAGGAAGGATATACTTGCCATAGAGGGAGTGCAACGAAGGTTCACGAGATTGATTCCTGGGATGGCAGGACTGTCGTATGAGAAGAGATTGAGTAAACTAGGCCTGTATTCTCTTGAATTCAGAAGAATGAGAGGGGATCTCATTGAAGCATACAAAATTATTACAGGGCTTGATAGGGTGGATGCTGGGAGAATGTTTCCCTTGGCTGGGGAGTCTAGAACCAGGGGCCACAGCCTCAGGATAAAGGGTAGGCCATTCAGGACTGAGATGAGAAGAAATTTCTTCACACAGAGGGTGGTGAATCTTTGGAATTCTCTACCCCAGAGGGCTGTGGAGGCTCAGTCATTGGATATATTCAAAACAGAGGTCGATAGATTTCTGACTAGTAAAGACATCAAGGGATATGGCGATAGGGCCGGTGAATGGAGTTGAGGCAGAAGATCAGCCATGATCTCATTGAATGGCGGAGCAGGCTCGAAGGGCCGAATGGCCTGCTCCTGCTCCTATTTCTTATGTTCTTCTGTTACCCCCTCCCCAAGAAGATGCTTGTCTGTGCATATCGGGTGCTGCTACCTGTGGAACCATACCCAAACAGAAGTCAGTTCATCAAGAAAGGAGCAAAGAAACAAGGAGAAAATTGGGGAAAGAATAGATGCCATCTTCCCAGATCAACTGACAATGGTGATCTATAACTGGCCAAAGTGGAACACAGATGCAAGAGCCACTGTTCATTCTTCCTTGTTGTTGTACAGTTGTCTACTTGCTAACCTATCAAGATGAGGCTGTCCATCTCATTCCAACTACCAGCAAGTTATGGGTTTTAAATCACTGAGCTATCAAGAAATTCTGATGAGCTCAATCTATGCTCATTGGAAAAACAAAAAACTGGAGAAGGGGGAAAACATGATACTGAGAATCGGTGAAGTGCAAGGGGACATGTTCTTTGTACTGAACCAGAAGATAATAAGCTAGGTATGAGCTGAACATAATTTATAGAGTAATTAATTCATAATTACAAATGATAACGTGCATTGAATATAGACTGTGTTCAAACGTTCAGAAAAGAAATAGACAGGGCCCTTTTTTTGACAGATTAGAGAGATACTGGTTAGGTCCCACGGCAGGAAGAGGACATATGTGTTCCTGCACCAATTGTGCCTGGTTGATCCCTGGGTTGTGCTGAGTTGTAGTAAGTGTGTTGGAGCAGATGTTGGATCAGGGATAGAAATCTCACTTTTTAACCAGTTGGTTTAATGGTTCTGCTGGAATTCCTGTATTTGCTATTTTCAGATTTGATAAATTAAAATCAATTAATGAACGCTAAAATCTCAAGCAGATATATTTCACCCAAACGTGTTAATCAATTCATTAAAATACCACACAGTGAAATTTCTACTGCTCCATCTCTCTTACAGAATTGCAGGCCGTACGAACTTCATTTGCTTCTGTTGGGAAGGGATGTCTTGCAGCTGCGTTCAGCTGTTGCTATCTCCACGCAGGTGAACTCTACCCAACTGTGGTCAGGTGAGTACGCCTGTTACATTCTACAATTGACACATTTGAACAAGGTCAGTGACTGCATTTACAATCATCAGGATAGAGCTCTGACAGCAGACTGCTGAGTAAAGGCTCTGCTGTACATTGACCCATTCAGACCAGGTTTGATTCAATAGAACCATACAAGTTTCCAGCATAGAAGGAGGCCATTTGGCCCATTCTGTATGTGCCGACTCTTTGCTAGGCAATCCAAAACGAATCCCACTGTTCCACTCTCTCCCTATAGCCCTACATGTCCTCTGCTTCAAATATTTATCCAATTTTCCCTTAACAGATGCAATGGTGTCTGTCTCAACCATTACCTGTGGCAAAGCATTCCATGTGCCAACAACTTTCTGTATAAAGAATTTTTTTCTAATCTCTCTCCTCACTCTCAATACCCACTAGCACTGACTCCCAACCAGAGGAAATAGTCTTTCCCTATTTACTCTATCAAAACCTTTCATAATTTAAAAACCTCAATTAAATCTCCTCTTAGCCTTCACTGCTCCAGTGGAAATAGTCCCAGTATCTCATCTCTCCTCAAGACAAGTTTCCTATCACTGGCATCATCCTGGTGAATCTATACTGTATGCTCTCTATCACTTTAATGTCCCTTCTATAATAGGGTGCCAAAACTGCACACAGTACTATGGCCTAACCAATCCTTTGTACAAATTGATTATTACTTCTTTACTCTATGGTCCTAGTTAATAAACCCAAAATGCTGTTGGTCTCTTTTATGGATTTTACGATCTGTACTTGCACTTACACAAAATTATGTGTATGAATCGCTAGGTCTCTGTTTACCCACACCATCAACATCTTTCCACTGAGTGTGTTCTTGCATTCAAAAAAAATATAAAACCTCACACTTAGCTGCATTAAATTGTATTTTCCACTTGTCTGCCCATTCCACTAACCTAGCCATTTCTGAGCCATTAGCTAATTTCTAGATTGTACTCCCCATGCACAAGTCCAATTTATCTATATATAAAAGCAAAATACTGCAGATGCTGGAAGTCTGAAATAAGAACAGAAAATGCTGGAAATACTCAGCAGGTCAGGCAGCATCTGTGGAGAGAGAAACAGAGTTGTCGGCTGCGATTTTCTCGGCACTGAGAGGGTAGGTTTGGAGGCGGGTCAAGGGTCAAAATCTTTTTGATTGACGGCGGGGTTCGATCCCGCCTCCAAACAATTTTCCCAAGGGTCGGGTCCCCGATTTGCGCATGGACCCGACATCTAGTGGCGGGAAGAGGATTAAGTCACTTACCTTCCTGTTAACAGGTACTTGATAGTAGTTAACAGGCTCTTTTTCAATTTTACCACTTTTGCCTCGGGGTTCCCGACGTCCGGACACCACGCCAGGTAAGTGTGGCATGTTGTGAGTCTGCTGTAGTGTTTCTGCATTGCTGACAGCTGCAGAGGTGGGTGAAGGATCCAATGGTGCACTGGTAAGTTTCAGAGGTAAGGAAATGTTGGGAAAATCATTTTTAATGCTTTTACACTTTTCTGTAGGTAAAAAGTTTTGAAATCGATGTCTAGTCCCACCTCATTGGGAGAACCTCTCTCACTAGTGATAGATCACTTCTGTAACCTCACCTGCAGCTGCCATCTGTTCCAGCCTATGGAGGGAGTCACTGGAGAGCCTGGGTGCAAGAGCTCACCTTTGTACAGTGATTGTCAGTATTTGCAGCACCTCAATGCTGTCAAACACTGAGAAATGAGCTGTCAAAGAAAAATTGTGCGTGGTCCCTTTAAGAAAACCGGCAGATGACGCGTCATCAAATGATGTCATCTGACCGGCTTCCTCTTAATTGGCTGGCAGGGCGGGCTTAACAACATCAATCAGCGTAAAATCACGTCCGTGGGCCGGATGTAGTGGGGGGCGGGACTGGAAGCCGGAAACCACCTGACCCGCTCCCAACCCGCATCTATTTACAAAATCGCGGCCGTTCGTTTCAGGTCGATGGCCCTTCATCAGAACTGGAAAAAGTTAGAGATGTAACAGATTTTAAGCAGCTGCAGGGGCAGGGAAAGCGGGGAGGGGAGGAAAGAACAAAAGGGAAGGTCTGTGATAGGATGGAAGGCAGGAAAGATTAAATAACAAAAGGGATGATGGTGCAAGGCAAAAGGAGATAGTAAAGGGACAAGTTAAGAAACAAAAGATGAGTCTAGATGAGGTGTAAATGGGAATGGCAGAATCATCAACAGCTGACATGTGGAAAAAAACTAGGGGCAGAGGTTATGGTCTGGAATTGCTCAACTTGATGTTGAGTCCAGAAGGCTGTAAAGTGCCTAATTGAAAGATGAGGTGCTGTTCCTCGAGCTTATGTTGAGCTTCATTGGAACAGTGTAAGAGGCCGAGGACGGGGAGGTCAGAGTAGGAGTGGAGCGGAGAATGAAAGTGATAGGCTACCGGAAGCTCGGAGTCACATTTACGGACTGAACGGAGGTGTTCCGCAAAGTGGTCACCCAATCTGCGTTTGGTCTCCCAAATGTAGTGGAGACCGCATCGTGAGCAGCGAATACCGTATACTAATTTGCAAGAAGTACAAGTAAATCGTTGTTGCACCTGGAAGGAGTGTTTGGGGCCCTGGACAGTGGGAAGGGAGGAGGTAAAAGGGCAGGTGTTGCATCTCCTGCAGTTGCATGGGAAGGTGCCGTGGGAAGGGGTGTTGGAGGTGATTGAAGAGTGGACCAGGGTGTTGCGGAAGGCTGAAAGGAGAGGGGAGGGAAGTTTGTTTGGTGGTGGGATCACGCTGGAGCTGGTGGAAATGGCGGAGGATTATACGTTGAATGTAGAAGCTGGTGGGGTGAAAGGTGAGAACCCTATCATGGTTCTGGGAAGGAGGGGAAGGGGTGAGAGCAGAAGTGTGGGAAATAGAATGGACTTGGTCGAGGGCCATGTCAACCATGGTAGAGGGGAATCCTCAGTTGAGGAAAAAGGATGACATATTGAAAGTGCTAGTATGGAAGGTGGCATTGTCAGAGCAGATGCGACGGAGACAGAGAAACTGGGAGAATGGAATAGAGTCCTTACAGGAAGCGGGGTGGGAGGAAGTGTAGTCCAGGTAGCTGTGGGAGTCAGTGCGCTTATAGTGAATGTTTGTCAATAGCCTATCCCCAGAAATGGAGACAGAGAGTCGAGGAAAGGAAGGGAAGAGTCGGAGATGGACCATGTGAAGGTGAGAGATGGGTGGAAATTGGAAGTAAAGTGAAGGCATTTTCTAGTTCAGGGCGAGAGCAGGAAACGGCATCGATACAATCATCAATGTACCGGAAAAAGAGGTGAGGGAGGGGACCAGAGTAGGACTGGAACAAAGAATGTTTCACATATCCCACAAAAAGGCAAGCATAGCTAGGAGCCATGCGGGTTCCCATAGCTACACCTTCAATTTGGAGGAAGTGAGTGAAGTCAAAGGAAAAGTTGCTCAATGTGAGAACAAGTTCAGCCAGGTGGAGGAGGGTAGTGGTGGATGGAGACTGGTTGGGCCTCTTCATCCTTGTACAAGCAATCCAACCCTCGCCCTGTCTGTTTGACAATCTCACTCATTTTCCTCCCGCCTCCTTCTGTGCTAAGTTAGGTGACCTCAGCTGTGCCAGTCGAGCCTCTAATTAAACCTGCTACTGCCTTCCTAGGAGTGGGTAGCCAACCCCCATCTGAGGTTACATGAATGAAGGCACTCCAACACGCCATGTGTGCACGTTTACTGGAATGTCTGCAACAAACCTCCATTGTCTCAATCCGATGTGGTATGCAGTAAGCATCATTTTAGACAGACACTTCATCTGAATGTTAATTCCCATTCCCAAAAACTGTATGTTGTGGATTTAATCCCTTGTGAGCCTAATTTAGCTTAATAGCAAGATCGTAATAAAAAATGACCCAAAATTATTCTGAAATCAAATAGTCAAAGCTCTCAAACATTAGAGGGCTACATCTGTATTACAGGGAGGGTGTGGTTTATATCAAGAGAGCTGCAATGAGGGTGTGGGGTATATCAAAGTGCTACAGTTACAGGTATAGGCCATATTAGGGAGTCATACTGAAGGAAGTTGAACATACCCCAGCAAGATTCAGCAGCTTCATTAGAGGAGAAAAAGAAAAAGAAAAAGAATTGTTAAAAGGTGAAATGTTTCATCAACTTCTGACTCACTTAGTTTGTTTGTTTCCCCTTGCAGACAGACGGGATTGGGACTTGTGAGTACGATGGCCCGGGCGGGAGCCATGATAGCACCGGTTGTAAGGCTGACCGGTGATTATGTACCATTTCTACCAATGGCTACATATGGTGGAATGGCAATAATATCTGGAGTTGCTGCCTTTTTCTTACTGGAAACACGGAACCTTCCTTTACCAGACACTATTGAGGAAGTGGAAAGCAGGTTTGTAATGTCAAAAATTCACGGTGATTCAGGGCTCAATTTAAACAACAACACAAGGATTTCAACTATTCTGTGCTTGGAATTAAAAGAAAAAAGTAATTTTTTGATGGTGTTGACTGAAGGAAGAAATACTAGGATAACTTGTTGCTCTTCTTTGAATAATACCATGGTATCTTTTTATCTCTACCTGAAGTTAGATAAGGCCTTGGATTAACAGCACCTCTGTCAGTGCTGGAGTAAAATAAATTGCAATAGGAGCCTGTGCAAAGTCATGATTTTAACAATTACGATGCAGGGAGCAGATGTGAGTTTACAAACAACAGAAAGGGAAAGTACTCACCAAAGTAATATTGGAGACACCAAAAAGGCTGTTATGGAGAGGGAGAAACTAGAGTCTGGAGGTGAAAGACTTTGAAGAACCAGCTAAGAATCTTGTCTCTAAATTGTGGAACAAAGGCATGGATGAGGGTTTCAGCAGCAGATGAGCTGAGGCAGGGTCGGAGACGGAAGATATAACGGAGGTGGAAGTAGGTGGTTTTGGTGATGGAGTGGATATGTGGGCGGAAGCTCATCTCAGGGTCACATACGATGCCAAGGTTGCAAATGGTCTAGTTCAGCCTCAGACATTGGCCAGGGAGAGGGATGGAGTCAGTGGCTAGGGAATGGAGTTCGTGGACAATGCCTTAGGTCTTCCCAATATTTAGTTGGAGGAAATTTCTGCTCATCCAGTGCACGATGATGGACAAGCAGTGTGGAGGGGTCGAGCGAGGTGGTGGTGAGGTAGAGCTGGCTGTCATCGACGTATATGTGGAACCTGACGTTGTGTTTTCAGATGATGTCGCTGAGGGGCGGCTTGTAGGTGAGAAATAGGAGGGATAGATCCTTGGGGAACTCCAGAGATAACGGTGCGGGATCGGAAAGAGAAGCCATTGCAGGCGATTCTCTGGCTACAGATAAGAATGAAAGCAGGCAAGGCCAGACCCACCCCCAGCTGGACGATGGAGAAGAGGCATTGGAGGAGGATGGTGTGGTCAACCATGTCAAAGGCTGCAGACAAGTCGAGAAGGATGAGGAGGGATAGTGCACCACAGTCACATAGGATGTCATTACACTATTCAGGAAGGTCCTGGATTCAATGCACAATTTCTTTTGAGGTAGATAATCTCAACCAGAGCAGTAAGAGAACTGCTACAATTGGCCTCAGCAACTCCCAGGGTTCCCACTTGTCATCGCAATCCAGTTAACTCCTGCTGGAAATTGTGGGGGTTTTTGGATTTCTGCTGAGAAAAGGACTTTGCTTAGATGAGACGTTGGCCTTGATTTTTTATCTGGGCTCACACATGAAGAATGGTCACTTTGGCGAGGGAAGAAAATTGGGCAATGATAGAAAAGTTAAATGTTTTCTAATCACTGATTGTTTTCTGATTTATTTATGTCCAGAGCAAAAAAAAGTGCTGAAAAAGGACAGGAGCGAAAGAGGGATGAGATTCCAGTGCAGGAAACACACATTGCACTGATGAAACAGAGTGTTTAACTAAACACAGCTCACTCTCAACACGCCATCATCCTCTGAGTGGCTACGGGATGACTGATCTCTTTAACACATGTTCACCTTTTCACAACGGGCCATACAATAACATATTCTAAATCTGTAATATTTCTGATAATTGATAATATAATGTTGTACGATTCACTTCTTCCATGATAGTCTTAATTTATCCTTTCAAATTGCTCCCACTACCACCACTATGAGTCTGTAACCACCAGTACTTCAAGCACAAAAATCTCTTGCAAGATTCCAGTATGTGTTCCAGATGCCAATTTTAATTAATAGTAATGTTCAATCTTTTAACGATTATCAGTTTCATTGACTGCACATTAAAGGAACATCTCCATTGTTTATGTATGTAATTTCTCTTGTCTATCTCAAAATACAAGAAAAAAACTCTTATATGATAAGCAATCCTTCTCTCACCTCCAACATCTCTCTCCTGCAAACTGTAAGATTATCATGGATTAGTTAATTTTTAGAATACTTGTTTTAATCTCTTAATCATTAATATCTTACAATCATCAGTAATGGATTTATAATCGAGTGTAAGAATTAAATGTAGAAGTTTGTAATCATCAATTGTATGCAATGACAGTATAGTCAGGGGGATAGATAGGGCTGGATTTTGATACTGGGGCGGGTTGGGGTCGTGTCATCCACTTTTCGTGTTATCCACCCGACTGCAATTGGATGTGGGAGATTGATGCGATTTTCACCTAATTGGGCAATTGAGTTCCAGCATGTTGTAACCCATGACCCAATTAGTGTTTTCAGTCTGAAAGTCGCCTCTGATGATGTCATCATTGCTGCTGCATTGAAGGTCTGCAAAGACTGCCTGGCCTTTGCTGTGAGAGGACCTGGATGCAAAATGAGCAGCAGCAGCCCTAAGTCTGCTCCCAGGTATTTTTGCACCACCACTCCCAGATATGTCTCCTCCTCATCCATCCAGATATGTCTCCTAGCCAGCCAGCCAGCCAAATGTTCTCCCGCCAGGTTTCACATTCGTGGTTCAGAACAGGCGTGCTTCACGTAGAAAAGGCGTTAAAATCACAAAGGCCTTTCAAAATGGCATTATAGAGGCAATTTAGTGCTTGTTAAGGGCCTTAACAGCTTATCCCGCCTCTTAGAGGCGGGACGGAGTCGGGACCAGCAGACACGATTTAATGAAAATTGCGTGGAGGTGGGATGGAGGCGGGCTTGTGCCCACCCGCCAGTTTTCGCAATTTTAACCCCCCACATGCCTCCAAACCCACCTCCACGGGTCAATGAAAATCCAGCCCAAAGTGTTCTCTGCAGCTGCGAAAGAGAGTCCCGAAGGCTGTGTTGCCTACCCGGTGCCAAGGTTAAGGATATCTCCTCGCGGCTGGAGAAGAACTTAAGAGTGGGAGGGGGTGGATCCAGTTGTCGTGATCCATGTAGGAACCTGCATAAGCCAAGGTGCTGCAGACGTGGCATCTTTATGATTGGATTTGGGGTTTTGGGTGTAAGCCAGTAGGACTCCGTAGGCTTTCAATGAGAGTAAGGGTATAAGAATGGGGTCTTAACAGCCACAATGTGTAGAAAATTTCAGGAAGAATCAAGGAGACACCCAGCAGATCAAGAGAGACGAGAGACAAGAGACACAGAGTGCAGCTTACTTGTGGTTCCGCTTCTACCCAAAGAATAACGGGGTAATATAAGTCTCAATTATCCTCTGCAAACTGCTGCTTGAATACTGTAATGTATTAAGTCTTGCTTGTGCTAAATAAAGTTAAATCACTGTCCCCTATACGGGTCAACCTCGAATCATTTGGAACCAGGGTCCTTCTGGGATCGTACAAAACTTTCTAGTCTCTCTATTTTAACAATGTTACTTTGCTCACTGCAGCCCTAAACTTTTCTCTCTTATTCTTGCAAAGCTCCAAATATAACATCTTATATGCTCATTCTCTTCCCCGCAACCTCACTTTGTTAAAATCAAGATTCATCACATCATCTGCTAGTCTAAATCATTGAAAACCTTAGAAGTGCAGAACTCCACCTTTCTCAGGTTTCCCTTCTTTCTATATTCTATGGACTTTTAAAATTCTAATTATCATTATCTAAGCGTCAGCCTTGGCTCAGAGGTTGAACTCTCGCCTCTGAGTCAGAAGGTAATGCGTTCAAATCACACACTGTCACTCCCAGTACTGTGATAGGTGCTGGATTTCAGATGGAATATCAAACCGAACCTCTGGCTGGCTTCTCAGCTAGACGTGAATATCCCAGGGTAGAATTACCTTGGGGTTGGGGCGGGGGTCTTGATTTACATAGTTTCTCCTGAATTTCCACTGAAGTTAGAGCAGAAGATTGGAAGTACTCCTACGGAAGTTCAATGGTACTATTCAAAGATTCTCCTGAATTTCCACTGAAGTTATGGCGAAAGATTGGAAGAACACCTACAGAAGTTCAATGGCACTGTTCAAAGAAGAGCAGAAGAGATCTCCTAGTGTTCTAGCCAACCTATTGATAGCAAATGGGTTCACATTTGCTATCTGGCTTTGTCAGGGGGAGATCATGTCTGACCAATTTGATTGAATTTTTCGAGGGGGTGACTAGGTGTGTGGATGAGGGTAGTGCAGTTGATGTAGTCTACATGGACTTCAGTAAGGCTTTTGACAAAGTCCCACATGGGAGACTGGTCAAGAAGGTAAGAGCTCATGGGATCCAGGGCAATTTGGCACATTGGATCCAAAATTGGCTTAGTGGCAGGAGGCAGAGGGTGATGGTCAAAGGTTGTTTTTGTGACTGGAAGCCTGTGTCCAGTGGTGTACCGCAGGGATCGGTGCTGGGTCCTTTGCTCTTTGTAGTATACATTAATGATTTAGATATGAATGTAGGAGGTATGATCAGTAAGTTCGCAGATGACACGAAAATTGGTGGAGTGGTAAATAGCGAGGAGGGAAGCCTCAGGCTACAGGACGATATAGACGGGTTGGTCAGATGGGCAGAACAGTGGCAAATGGAATTTAACCCTGAAAAGTGTGAGGTGATGCATTTTGGGAGGACTAACAAGGCAAGGGAATACACAATGAATGGTAGGACCCTAGGAAGGACAGAGGATCAGAGGGACCTTGGTGTGCATGTACATAGATCCCTGAAGGCAGCAGGACAGGTAGATAAGGTGGTTAAAAAGGCATATGGGATACTTGCCTTCATTAGCCGAGGCATAGAATATAAGAGCAGGGAGGTTATGATGGAGCTGTACAAAACGCTAGTTAGGCCACAGCTGGAATACTGTGTGCAGTTCTGGTTACCACACTATAGGAGGGATGTGATTGCATTGGAGAGGGTGCAGAGGAGATATACCAGGATGTTACCTGGGCTGGAGCACTTCAGCTATGAAGAGAGACTGGACAGGCTGGGGTTGTTTTCCTTAGAGCAGAGAAGGCTGAGGGGGGATCTGATTGAGGTGTACAACATTATGAGGGGCATAGATAGGGTAGATAGAAAGGAACTTTTCCCCTTAGTAAAGGGGTCAATAACCAGGGGGCATAGTTTCAAGGTAAGGGGCAGGAGGTTTAGAGGGGATTTGAGGAAAAACTTTTTCATCCAGAGGGTGGTTGGCATCTGGAACTCACTGCCTGAAAGGGTGGTAGAGGCAGGAACCCTCACAACATTCAAGAAGCATTTAGATGAGCACTTGAAACACCATAGCATACAAGGCTACGGACCAAGTGCTGGAAAATGGGATTAGAATAGACAGGGCTTGATGGCCGGCGCAGACACGATGGGCCGAAGGGCCTCTTTCTGTGCTGTATAACTCTATGACATCAATCTGTGATTGCTATAAAGAGTACGTGCACTGTTCTCTTGCTGGATACATTTTTTTATTCATTCATGAGATGTGGGCGACGCCGGCAAGGGCACCATTTATTGCCCATCCGTAATTGCCCTTGAGAAGGTGGTGGTGAGCCGCCTTCTTTAACAGTGCTGTTAGGGAGAGAGTCCCAGGATTTTGACCCAGCAACAATAAAGGAACGGCGATATGTTTCCAAGTCAGGATGGTGTGTGACTTGGAGGGGAACTTGGAGGTGGTGGTGTTCCCATGCACCTGCTGCCCTTGTACTTCTAGGTGGTAAAGGGGTGCCAATCAATCGAGCTGCTTTGTACTGGATGGTGTCGAGCTTCTTGAGTTTTGTTGGAGCTGCACTCATCCAGGCAAGTGGAGAATATTCCATCACACTCCTGACTTGTGCCTTGTAGATGGTGGAATGGATTTGGGTAGTTAGAAGGTGAGTCACTCGCCGCAGAATACCCAGCCTCTGATCTGCTCTTGTAGCCACAGTATTTATGTGGCTGGTCCAGTTAAGTTTCTGGTCAATGGTGAACCCCCCCTGGATGTTGATGGTGGGGGATTTGATGATGGTAATTCCATTGAATGTCAAGGGGAGGTAGTTAGACTCTCTCTTGTTGGAGATGGTCATTGCTTGGCACTTGTGTGGCATGAATGTTACTTGCCACTTATCAGCCCAAGCTTGAATGTTGTCCCGGTCTTGCTGTATGCGGGCACAGACTGCTTCATTATCTGAGGAGTTGTGAATGGAAATGAACACTGTGCAAACATCAGCGAACATTCCCACTTCTGACTTTATGATTGAGAGAAGGACATTGATGAAGCAGCTGAAGATGGTTGGGCCTAGGATACTGCCCTGTAGCTCCTGCAGCGATGTCCTGGGCTGAGATGATTGTCCTCGAACAACAACAACTATTTTCCTTTGTGCTAGGTATGACTCCAGCCAGTGGAGACATTTCCCCCTGATTCTCATTGACTTCAATTTTACTAGCACTCCTTTATGCCACACTCGGTCAAATGTTGCCTTGATGTCAAGGGCAGTCATTCTCACTCTCACTTCTGGAAATCAGCTTGAGTGTCAATGTTTGAACCAAGGCTGTAATGAGGTCAGGAGCCGAGTGCTCCAGTTGGGACCTAAAGTAAGCATCGGTGAGCAAGTTATTGGTGAGTAAGTGCCGCTTGATAGCACTATTGATGATACCTTCAATCACTTTGCTGATGATTGAGAGTAGACTGATGGGGTGGTAATTGGCTGGATTGGATTTGTCCTATATTTTGTGGACAGGACATGCCTAGGAAATGTTCCACTTTGTCAGATAGATGCCAGTGTTCCAGCTGTACTGGAATAGCTTGGCTAAAAGCGTGGCTAGTTCTGGAGCACAAGTCTTCAGTACTACAGCCGGGATGTTGTCAGGGTCGTAACCATTGCTGTATCCAGTGCGCTCAGCCATTTCTTGATATCACGTGGAGCGAATCGAATTGGCTAAAGACTTGCTTCTGTGATGGTGGGGACCTCAGGAGGAGGCCGAGATGGATCATCCATTCGGCACTTCTGGCTGAAGACGTTTGGAAACGCTTCCGACTTGGTTTTTGCACTCACGTGCTGGGCTCTGCCATCACTGAGGATGGGGATGTTCACGGAGCCTCCTCCTCTCAATAGTTGTTTAATTGTCCACCACCATTCACGACTGGATGTGGCAGGACTGCAGAGCTTTGCTCTGATCCATTGGTTGTGGGATTACTTAGCTCTGTCTAAAGCATGCTGCTGTAGTCCTGTGTTGCAGCTTCACCAGATAGGCACCTCATTTTTAGGTACTCCTGATGCTGCTTCTCATTGAACCAAGGTTGGTAATGGTAGAGTGAGGGATATTTCGGGCCCTGAGGTCACAGATTGTGATGGAATACAATTCTGTTGCTGCTGATGGCCCACAGCACCTCATGGATGCCCAGTTTTGACCTATTAGATCGGTTCTGAATCTATCCCATTTAGCTCAGTGGTAGTGCCACACAACACGATGGAGGGTGTCCTCAGTGTGAAGACGGAACTTTGTCTCCACAAGGACTGTGCGGTGGTCACTGCTACCAATACTGTCATGGACAGATGCATCTGCAACAGGTAGATTGGTCAGGATGAGATCAAGTAGTTTTTTTCCCTCGTGTTGGTTCACTCACCACCTGCCGCAGGCCCAGTCTGTCAGCTATGTCCTTCAGGTCTCGGCCCGCTCGGTCACTATTGGTGCTACCGAGCCACGCGTGGTGATGGACATTGAAGTCCCCCACCCAGAGTACATTCTGTACTCAGTGGTTCATCCAAGTGGTGTTCAACATGGAGGAGTACTGATTCATCAGCTGAGGGAGGGCGGTAGGTGGTAATCAGCAGGAGGTTTCCTTGCTCATGTTTGACCTGATGCCATGAGACTTCATGGGGTCCGAGTCAATGTTGAGGACTCCCAGGGTCACTCCCTCCCGACTGTGTACTACTGTGCCGCCACCTCTGGTGGGTCTGTCCTGCCAGTGGGACAGGACATACCCAGGGATGGTGATGAGAGTCTGGGACGTTGGCTGAAAGGTATGATTCTGTGAGTATGACTATGTCAGGCTGTTACTTGACTAGTCTATGGGACAATTCCCCCAATTTTGGCACGTCCCCAGATGTTAGTGAGGAGGACTATGCAGGGTCGACTGGGCTGGGCGTGCCTTTGTCGTGTCTGGAACTGTTGCCTAGGTCATGGAAAAGTGCTGAGGCTAGATAAACTCAGAAGAACCGCAGCATGGTACAGCAGTTAGCAGTTTGCGAGATACTGCATAACTAGACAGAGCTGGTTTGTCAGGTTTAGACTTCAATGAAGAGTGGGGTGTAAAACCAGCGTTGCATCTGATCTCATCAGTTTCCTGACGGGCGGGTTAGGTTAAAATTGACTGCGAGGTCTCACTCTCCTCTCCCAAAACCGATCACTAGCCCAAAATCATTGGGAAGAGCAAGGACAACCCCTTTCTTTTTTTCTCCACTACCAACTGTCTCCTTAAACCCCTCTCCCCTGCTTCCTCCAACTTGGTCTCTAATAACAAGTGCGAGGAGCTCATGGGCTTCTTTGTCACCAAGATAGAGACCATCTATTCAGCTGCCTCTACTGTTTCCCCTCTTTCCTACCAGGCTAAACCTTCCCCCAGGACCCCCTTGCCCGAGCCCTGAACCCCCTCCTCTCTCTAGCTTTTCTCCAACGCTTTGTGCATCTTGTCCATGAGTCTACCTCCTGCTCCCTCAATCTCATTCCCACTAAATTGCTGACCACCCAACTACCTTTCCTGGTCCCCATGCCAGCTCTCTCCTGAGATACTGTTCCTCTCCCTTTCAAAACCGTCATCATCAACCCTCCCAAAAACACCAACTCTCGACCCGTCCATCCTTGCAAACTACAACTCCATCTCCAACCTCCCTTTCTTCTCCCTTGACATATTGTTGCCTCCCAGATCCATGCCCAGCTCTCTTGCAACTGTTTAAATCTTTCCCACAGCACTAAAATAACCTAATATGATAATACATAATACCGTAATGACCATGAATGGCATTCTCTCTGACTATGATCGTGGTGCATTAGCCCTCCTAATTCACTTTGACCTGTCTGCAGCTACACCATCTGCTCCAATGCCTTTCCTACACTGTCCAGCTTGGAAATGCATTTGCTTGGTTCAATCATAGCCACAGGATCTCTACCAATAGCTTTGCTTCGCACCCCCACATCATCACTTCAGGGGTCCCCAAGAATCCATCAGTTGCCCCCTCCACTTCCTCTTCTACATGCTGCCTCTTGGTGACATCATCTGCCGATATAGGATCAGCTTCCACATGTCCACTGATGCTACCGAGCTTTAACCCTGCACCACCTCTCTCAACTCCTCCGCTGTCAGACTGCTTGAATAAGCCCCAATTTCCTTCAGTTAAACATTGCAAAGACCAAAGCCATTGTCTTCGGCCCCTCACAAACTCTGTACACGTGCCACCAACTCCATCATTCTCAACAGCCATTGTTTCAGGCTGAACTTGACTGTAACCTCAACATCCTGTTCAACCTGAAGCACAGCTTTCAACTCATTTCCTGTCCATCACTAAGACTGCCTACTTCTACCTATGTTTCATCTCCCACCTCTACCCTTGCCTCAGCCCATCTAATGCTGACACCCTCACCATGCCTTTATCACCTCTAAACAACTACTTACAGGTTAGTTTCTGATTGATTTCTACTGGCTCTTGGTGAGTTTGTAGAAGTGTTTGGTGTCGTGTTCTCTTAATTTACTTCAAGGCTTCTGCTCAGACCAGTTGCTCCCAGACACGGGTGCAGTAGTTTGTATTCCCCCTTGGCCTGCAGCGTCACAGGGAGAATGAGCAGAGGCGACACAGAGGAGGACAAGCTGCTTGAAGAGAGATGGAGGAGGGGGAGAAGGGCGCTCATCAGGAGGCCATATCCACCCAGGGTCTTCAGGGAGCAATTCTCCTACCTCAACCTCGGCGAGTAACAGTGTGTGCGATGTCTTCGCTTCACTAAGGAGATGAGCACTGAAATCTGCCACCTGTTACAGGCAGAACTGCAGCTTCAGAGCAGAGCGAGGACACCATTGCCAGTGGCTGTGAACATGACCGTGAATTTTATGTGTCGGGCTCCTTCCAGGCTGGAGCAGGCGATATTTGCACCATCTCCCAGTTTGCTGTGCACTGTTGCATAAGGGAGGTCACTGAGGTTCCGTATGCAAAGAGTGAGCACATGGCTTCACCAGGATAGCAGGCTTCCCCATAGTGCTGGGTTCCATTGACTGCACACACGTCGCTTGCCAATTCGGAGATCATAGAATCATAGAATAGTACAGCACAGAAGGAGGCCATTTGGCCCATCGAGTCTGTGTCGGCTCTTTCAAAGATGTACCACAACAGGAAGGGATTACATTCCCTCAATGTCCAGCTGGTGTGTGACCATACACAACGCATCATGCAGGTCAATGCTCGGTATCCTGGCAGCAGTCATGATGCCTTCATTCTGCGGCAGTCCATCTGCATGTGAGCCACCACGACAAACCAGAGGGTGGCTACTGGGCCACAAGGGCAGTCCGCTGATCACCTGGCTCCTGACTCCGGTGTGCATGAGAGCCATGCTACCACACAGAATGTGATCGAGCAGACCATTGGAGTGCTTAAACAACACTTCCGCTGCCTGGAGGAGCCCTGCAGTACTCGCCAGAATGTGTCTCAAGATTCGGCATTGTCTGCTGCATGCTGTACAACCTACCCTTGCCAGCAGGTATACGGCAAAGAGCTGAGGAAGAGGAGAAAGAGGAAGAGGAGTTTGAGGTGGAGGAAGAGGAGGAGGCAACCAACACAGCACCTTTCTGCGGTACCAGTGAACGCAACCCCAATGCCCCATTCAACAACAGGCCCACACCTTACGTTCCCTCAGTTATTATAAAAGACACCAAAAAAGAAACATTCCAAACCAAATTTATCAATCAAACCATACAATATTACATACCAAAGTTAACTAATCACCCTTGTGCATTCACTTAGTGCCTGTCTTCCATGTGCCTTTGCCTGTCCTAGTGCTACCCAATGACTGCAGCATGGCTAGTGGAAGGCTTCTGACTTTCAGTGGGGGAGACTGCAGAGGGCCTTGGAGGACGACCTCGAGCAGCTCTGAGACTAGAGGGCCCTGCTTCGCACTGCGCCATCTCAGCATGGGCGGCAGCAGTCCGGGCTAGCTGGCTGAGGCAATAGCAATGGCACTGGCGGAGTGGCAGTTGTGGGAGGATGAATGCTGTCATCTTGAGAGAGGACAGCACGTTCATCTTCCAGAGCCGCTGCCACTCCCCCATGGCAGCGCCTCAGCAATCCTAGTTCACATCTGAGGCCTCTGCAGCAGAACTCGTGTGCAACTTCGCCCTCTGGGGAGCTGGCACCTGCGCTACCCTTTCCCTCTGCCCTGGCTGCAGCCCACTCATGCCCAGTGACTCACCACGTGTAGATCCCGCCTCTAAGCTATGCTCTAAACTCCGCACAGTGCCAGTATCTGAGCTGGTGGCTGCGACTGTCAGGTCGAGTGACGGTCTTTCTTCTTCTTCATCACTCTCCTCTCCCTCTTCTTCTCCAACCATTGGCTGAGCAGGTTGGATTTCTTGGGTCTCTGAAATGAGTTGTGGTGAGGGGGAGTCAGGGGGGAAACAAGAACTGCATGCTTGCACCATGTGCAGATTGTAAATCAGAAGAGATTGAGGGATGAGGGGGAAGTGGGACGTGAGAAGCAGGATTAACATATGAGGATCCTGGCATTTTGTACTCCTTCAGCCCCGCCGCTGGCCACAACTCAGCTATGCCTCTCCCAAGAATCGCCGGCACCGTCTCCTCCACCACGGTGAGATGATGCAGAAAAGCCTGTCCTGCGCCGGTTAAGTTCTGCTGGTGCCGGTTATGCGCCACCTTTTCCTGCAAGAGAAAGGGAAGTGTGTCAGTGACTGTGGTGCAATGTGTTTGGGTGATGTGCCTGTCATTGTTTAATAAATGACAGTGTGTGCAAGCTGTGAGATGTGAGTGTGAGGCTTGCAGCAGTACTAAGTGTGTGAGGGTGAGGTGAAGCTATGAATGTGAGGTAAGAGTCGTGATTAATAGAGATTGTTGGTAGGTGAGTGATGGGGGTGTGGTGATTTCAGCAGTGTGTGAGGCTAGTGGTGCAGTTTATGGGAGATGGCATTTGAAGATGAATTCACTGACCATGACCACTCGTGTGAGGTCATTAAACTTCTTCCTGCATTGCCTCCACGTCCCCGGGGTTACACTTCTGGCATTCACCGCAGTGGCTATCTGCTCCCACTGTGCTTTGCTCTGTTGTTTGGAGGGCATCCTGTGGAAAGAGGACTTCTCTCCTCCTATTGACCTCCTGTCCAAGGCCTCCAGTGTTGCGTCGGATAACCTTGGTACACGCTCTCTCCCCTGTTGTGCCATCATTAATTGTTTTGTTGCACTGTCTTCCTCAGCCAATTGAATGATCTGCTGTAGGCAGAATGCACCTCCCCCTTAAGAGCTGCAGACTGCCTTTAAGTAGATCAGGCGAGCTTTAATTGGTGCTAGCCTCGCACAAACTTGGGACTCAGCTGAGTGTTCAGCCACACAGCAGCGCGATTTGCGCTGGGCTGAACGCCACAATCATGGAAATGAGCAGGCAGCACGAAGTTCGCGTGCTGCCTGCAGCCCTCCGAACGGGCGAGGTTTGCTAGCACATTGCGATCACCGCGTCCAAATTCGGTGGCAAACAAATTTCTGGGTCAAAAAGTCTCTTATCAGTACATGAATCATTACGTAACGTTCAGTACAGCCAAAGATATACAATCTCTCCATCAGCAAGTCTCTGCCAGTGAACAACCCCAGTCATTAACAGTCTCTCTGCAATTAACTATCTCTCCATCTGTAGTCCGCAGCCATGGCCTTTGCTGATATCCTGGAGACTGTTGGAAGTGTGGGAAAATTCCAAATTATCCAGATACTTTTGATGATATTCCCAATTTTATTGATGCCTAGCCACAACCTGCTTCAGAACTTTGTGGCTGCTGTATCCGATCATCGCTGTCGGATCCTTTTGGAAGCGAATGGCTCGAGGTACATTAATGCTTCAGACAAGCCGCAGACAGAGGAGCTTCTCTGGGTTTTCATCCCTCTGGACCAGGAGCAGCAGCTGGAGAAATGCCGTGTGCATTCCTCACCTCAGTGGCACCTTCTGGATCTCAACAAGACGCAGGGAAATGGGACCGAATACGACACACAGATGTGCACTGATGGGTGGACGTATGTTTAAAGCTACACTAGTCAGTGAGGTATGACTGAGAATGTTTATTTTACATAAGACTGCATTTCAACAACATTGTGTATAATGTGGAACTGAAGGAGGTTCGATAAAGGGATATATATGCACTGGGATAATCTCACCTCTAAAAGGAATGTTCAGTTCAATCATTCAGCTATGAGAATGGGGACTGGACAGGAGGGATCCTATATTCAGATTGGAGTTGAGACACATTGCTGGGAAAAATGAGAGAAAGTCCGCAGTGTGATGTGCTGATGAATTGCTGAAGGAGCCGAAGAGGCCCTGAAAAGGTTAGGTTTTAAATGATTTTGGTGAGGCCAGGAGGAGCAGGAATGTTCCAAACATAATCTGGGCCACAGCATTCTGGCTCCCCCTCGGTGATCACGACCCACCCGACCTGAAGTTAAAAAAAACACAAGGGCCCTGAGCTGCATCGGGGACACCTGTCAGGTGCCCACAGTTCGCCGGTTCCATTTAAATGAGGACTGGGCCTCCAAAAGGCTCCGGCCTCTTTGCCCCCGGAACGGGCAGCCTGCTGGCACTCTGCCAGTCAGTCGCCCAAATGTTGGCAGGGTGGGGGCCGGGGGGGTGGAAAGAGATAACCAGATCCTAGATGGGACAGATTGTAAGGTAGAAGGTCATCAAGAGGTGGGTATGGGCACAGTAACCCTGAAAGACATCTGTGTACAGGACCCCAGGAAGAAGCTAACACTGGGAGAGCAGGACAGATACAGGCAACTACAGACCCATTCGTCTTACTTACATGTAAAATAATGGAACTGATTATCAGGAATAAACTTGAGTATTATCTGTATAACAACAACCTAGTCAACAAGGCTTTAGACTGGCAAGATCCTGCCTGACCAACCTCCTTAATTTCTTTCAGGAAGTGACAACTCAAATCGACTGTGGTGAACCCTATGACATTGTGCACATCGACTTCCAAAGATCCACACGAAAGATTAATAATTAATCTCAAATCTGTTGGGATTCAGGGAAAAATTTAGGTGAGGATAGCAAATTGGCTGAAAACAACTGAGATACAAGGGAGGCATTCAACCACTGGAGGTAGTGCAGCAAAGAGCCATGAGGCTGGTTCCTCATGTCGGGGGGAGGGTGGGGGCGGGCTCTGAGATATGAGGAAAAACTGCAGAGACATGAGCGTTTTAGCCTGAAAAGGAGGTGATTTTATCGAGGTATCTAAGACAATAAATGGTATTGAAAAGGTTAATCTAGAATACTGCTTCAAATTCAACAGTGTGACGAAGGTTCAAACTAGTCAAAGGTAACTTGAGGACTGATATCAAAAAGTTATTTTTCATGCAGAACGGACTTGTAGGCAGAGTACTGAAGGCGAAAACCCAGTAATCATTTAAGAAACAATTAGGAACAGCAATGGGAGGAATGCAGGGTTGTTCCACATGGATAAATTAATATTGGCCAAGGAGTCTTAGTTATCCATAAGTATCTTGTGATCTTTCTACATATTAATTACAAGTATAGCTTTGACCAATAACGCACTCAAAGGTTTGCACGTTAGAGTGAAAAAGTAACTGTGTTATCACCAGATGAAGCATTAGTTAATCTATGTACTATTGTTCAGTACAGCCAAAGATACACAGTAAGTGAACAACCCCAGTCATTAACAGTCTCTCTGCAATTAACGATCTCTCCATCTGTCGTCCACAGCCATGGCCTTTGCTGATATCCTGGAGACTGTTGGAAGTATGGGAAAATTCCAAATTATCCAGATATTTTTGATGATATTCCCAATTTTATTGATGGCTAGCCACAGCCTGCTTCAGAACTTTGTGGCTGCTGTACCCGATCATCACTGTAGGATCCGTTTGGAAGCAAATGGCTCGAGGTACATTAATGTAACAGACAAGCCGCAGACAGAGGAGTTTCTCCGGGTTTTCATCCCTCTGGACCAGGAGCAGCAGCTGGAGAAATGCCGTGTGTATTCCTCACCTCAGTGGCACCTTCTGGATCTCAACAAGACGCGGGGAAATGGGACCGAATACGACACACAGATGTGCACTGACGGGTGGACGTATGACGACTCCAAGTTTAAAGCTACAATAGTTAGCGAGGTACGACTGAGAATGTCTATTTTACTTAAGGTTTGAATAGCATTGTGTATAATGTGGAACTGAAGGAAGTTCTATAAATGGATGTGTATGCACTGGGATAATCTGACACCCAAGAGGAGTGTTCAGTTCAAACATTCGGGTATGAGTGTGGAAATGGAAAAATGACCCGCTGGTACAGGAGGAGTGCTCTGCTAAGGTTGAGATTGAAGCACAATGTTGGGGAAGAGTAGAGCAAGCTTTACTCTACCTGCTTTGCCTGACCTGGGCGTGATTGTTTTAAGAACCTAACTGGTTCACTTATGTCCTTTAGGAAAGGAAACCTGCCGACCTTACCTGGCCCATATGTGACTCCAGTCCCACACCAATGTAGTTCGCTCTGAAGTGGCCTTGCAAGCCATTTAGTTATATCAAACCACGACAATCAATATGGACTGAAGTGGTTCAAGAGGAAAGCCCACTACCACCCTCTCAGGGCAACTAGGAATGGGCAAAAAATGCCAGCCTTACCAGCAACGTTTAGAAACAGGGAATGAATTAAAAAGTAGATTGTGAAGACCCTGTTAAGGCAGTTTCCCACAATTATTGCCAGGCAGGTGTGGATGGTGGCACCGCCAATCAGGGTGTGTTGGCCGCTGATCACCTGGAAACCAAGGAAACATCCAACAGTAGCCATTCACGTATCCAACTGGTGCATCGGATCTGCTGTCCCGGCTTTCTTTGGGAATAGGAGCCTTCATATGCACTAATAACCTGCTCAAGCGAGATATGTTTGTTTTTTCTCTACAGATGTGGGTGTGTGGCTGCTGATGGAAGGGCACAGAGCACCTCTTGTGCAGCCTAACCGGTTTGTCATCTCTCTGTTGTCCTCCAAATACCTTAGATTGGGAGATTCCCAGTGGGAAACAGATTGGGCTCGATTTTAATAGCCCTGAGGAGGCGGGTTTGGAGGCGGGTCTGTTGGGAAAATTGGGAAAAATGGCTTCAGACACCCAACGCGCCTCCATCCCGCCCCCACCCGATTTTCCTGAGTTTCTGTTTAGCCGCTCCCAAACTGACCCCGTCTCCAACTGGTGGGACAGATAGTTAAGGCAGTTAACAGCCTGTTAACTGCCTTGCTAATCCTATTTTCATAGTGGTTTCCCATTTCCCTGCTTCTGGCTCCTGTTTCCCGACTAGTCAGAAACAGGCCAGGTTCAAGGAGACGAGTTGCTGGAGGACATGATTTGTATGCATTGGTGGAGTGCTTTAAAAGCGCCCCTGAAACATGGCTGACATTCAAATGCAATAACTTTGCTGTTGTAGGTATGGGATAACATTTTGCACATCTACTGACCTTCTGACTGTTCAAGCTGACACCCATCTGCAGGGTGTCATGATGGAATTATTTCAGGTCACTTCGACTGTGCGCTTGAAAGATTGTTACCTTAAATGAAATCTATAGCAAGGGGATGGGAAACATTTATGCCCTCTCATCCTGGTCCTCATAATCGGGGGAGTAGCAGCCGCTTGGCTCACCACATATCTTCCTGAGAAGAGGAGTAGGAGGAGGACGAGGGGAGCCTGTTGTGACCAATGCAGCATCCCTCCAGTTCACTGCTGCCCGTCAACCAGGGTATGCACACTGCCATGCCACACTACCATAAGCTTACTCTTTGACCATAGGTGGTCACCATATGGCTCTGTAATTGCAGGCGACACTTGTCCAACGTCATACTTCATCTCTGTTATACCCTCTTATTTCCTATCACTTTTACCATCAGCATTACAAATGCAAGTCGCCCTGAGCCCTCAATGCACTTTTGCCATTTCCCAGAACACATAGGCCACACAATCAACTGTTTGACATAATTTATCTTTAACACATGACAAAATATACCAGCAACAGTCAGAAAAAAAAGCATCACCCAAGTGAGTCCCCTTGTGACTACAGGTGCTTAATCTTTCTCTTACGCATGCTTCTACGTGGTGCTTCCCCAGATGTAGAGGCACCTTGCTGACTAGGAAGCTGCGCCTGCTTAAGACACCTTTGGGTTTGGGAGCCTGGGAGGGCTCTTCAACAGTCTGGTCTTGCTGCGGCTGTGCAGGGGCTGAAACGGCCATCTCAGTTGTCTCTGCAAAGTGGGTCTCTGACCGAGGGCTTCGTAGTGACATGGTCGTGCGAGCGCTTTGAGAGGAGCCCACACTTCCTTCTGTCCTGCCAACAACATCCCTCTCATTGGTCAGCCGCACCTCAGTGCTAGCAAGTGACAGGAGAGCACCTTGCTGCGCTTCAGGGGGGCCATGAAGACCCGTATCTGCACTGGCAGTCCTCCTCAAAAGGGCGTCCATGAAACTCTGGTCTCTCTGCTCAATAGCTGCCCATCGCTCCTCCAGAGATGTCATTCTATTCTGAACAGTTACCAGGTTTTCCTGACTCTGGTGACTTATTTCCTCCATGGCCGTAGCCATCCTTTCCACTGAAGTAGCCATCCTTTCCACGGAGGTTGCCATCCTATCCATGGTGGTGCGTTCATGCGCCATTGCCTCCACCACGGCAGTGCTGATGTTAGAGATGGACTCCTCCATTCGTTCCACACTCGGACTAACCCTGGAGGCAAACCCTTCCAGAGACACCTGCACTTGTTCCTGTATTTCACGAACCGCTCTTTTTCTGGATGGCCCCAGAGACACAGCGTCTGCATGCAGCTCAGCAGAGCTAGGAGAATCCTGCGACCTCCGCAGAGGACTCTCCACTGCTGTCGCTTCAGGTTCCTCTGAGGAGTTGTCCGGCTCTTCGTCCTGGATCATGGGGAGGGGGGCGCTCGATTGTCCTGTGGGAGAGTAAAGGCTTGAATTAGACGTCTGATATTGATGTAGCAGACACCTCCTTTTGAGCAGATGATACAAAGCGATTCTCTATGAACATCATATTCCATTGCTTTCTGAGAGGGATGAAACTCTATTATGTCACCAGCTTCCTCTAGCGTGCCCGTCTCTCCATCGCCCACTTCCAGGTCCTCGTCACCTCCAACAATCTCGTTTGCTGCCTCCTCAGTACTGGTCAATGTTGCAAGGGTAGCTGTTTCTCCTCCAGTCATTGTTCTCTCCCTCTTATTGTGGGCTATCTTTTCCTGCAAGGAGGGACACAAGCGGTGTTTCAGCCACAGTGATGGAGTGAGTGTGATTAATCCCTACCATAGAAGCTTTGAGGGAGACGAAGATGGGGTAAGGTGCCAAGAGGAAGGTAGCTCCCTGTGCGTTGTTAGTTGTTGTCACTGCATGACAGTGAGAGCAAGTCTAAAGGGTGCATAGGCAGGATGCTGATGTGATTCAGTGCAGAGACAGAGATGGATAGGAAAGGGTGCAAGGGAAGCAAGAGTAAGGTGGGATGTGAAGGAGGAGGCTTACAAAGCAGAGTGCTGGTGATGAGAAGAGAAGGGAAGCAGAGTGAAGGCAAGTAAGATGGGATACTCACTTTTGATGTTCTCACAAGATCATTAAACGTTTTGCGGCACTGGATCCATGAGCATGCATAAATGCACCTTGCGCTCACCTCCTGAGCAATGCGCAGCCAGGCTGCCTTGGTCTGCTGAGGAGGCGTCCTCCGGCCATCAGGAAGGAAGAGAATCTCCCTGCGCCCTCTGACAGCATCCACAAGAACTTGGAGGGACTCATCATCAAAACGAGGAGCTGCCTAGCCTCTGGAAGAAGTCATAGCTTTGAAAAGAAGTGCAGGAAACCACAATGGAAAGGCTCAGGCTGGATGGCAGCTTTAAAAGCAGCTACTATTATGACGTCATCAGAGGTGGACAGCCGACCCGATCCCACTCATTGGACCGGTCAGCACGCCTCCATGAAATTAACAAGGTACTTTATTAAAAATTGCAACTCTGCAGCTGTTCCCGCCGGAAGCGGCTCCCGAACCCGCCCACCACACAACCTGACTCCAACCCGCCTCGGGAATTAAAATCGAGCCCATTGTTTCTGGGATAGTATTTTTTTCAAACAATTCCAAATAAAGTAAGACAAAGGCTAAAGTAATGCATTGGACAAAAAGATAATTTTGAGGGGGATGTGAATGGAACTAGGGAAGATAAACTGGAATTTTTATTTGACAGACAAAGTGATAGAACAGTAATGGGAAATATTTAAAATGGTTATCATCGAGTTCAGGAGAAATATATTCCTCTAAAAAACAAGAACAAACTAGCCAATAATGAAACACCATGGATGAATAAAAAGATATGGGTAAAACTGAAATTAAAGAAAAATTCATACACTAAGTGCATTGGCAATAAAGGAAAGATGAGAAAAGGGAATACAAAGAAGTTAGGAAAGGAGTTAAAAAAATAAGGAAAGCAAAGCAGAACTATGAAATTAAATTATCAAGGAAAATGAAAAGAAATAGTAAAGTATTCTACAGGCATATAAATAACAAAAGAAAAATCAGGATGGGGTAGGACCATTAAGGGATGCACAAGGTAAACTCACAGGTAATGACAGTGAAATGACAGCAATATTGAATAGTTACTTTGCCTCAGTGTTTACCAGGGAGATTATCATGGTGGACATGACATTGGAAGAAGAGATCAAAAAAGTATATAAAGATATTTAAGATAGAAAGGGGGGAGATAATTGATAAACTAATCAAACTTACAGAGGATCAAACCCCTGGTGCGGATGGATTGCATCCACGCATTATAAAAGAGGTTAAGGGATAGATAGCAGAGGTACTATTACATATAAATATAAAAGTTCATCAGAAAAGGGAATAGTGCCAGAGGACATGGGGACAGCTAATGTTATTCCTATAAGTCCAGGGACCTATAGATCAGTTAGCTTAACGTTGATGGTAGCAAAGATAATGGAATCTTTACTCAAATGAAAAAAGATCTAGAAACCGAAAATATAATAGAGTAGTCAACATGGATTTCAAAAGGGAAGATCATGTTTGGTCAAATTTATTAAATTCTTTGAAGAAGTAACAGAAAGAGTAGACAAGGGTAATGCAGTAGACGTTATATATTTGGATTATCAAAAGGCTTTCGATAAGGTGCATAGTAGACTCATGACTAAGTTCAGAGCGTGTGGAGTCAGGGGACAGGTAGCAGAATGGATAGCAAGGTGGCAACAAAACAGAAAAAGAGAGCAGGGGTTATGGGCAGCTACTCAGATCGGCAAAAGGTGGGAAGTGGTGTTCCACAAGGAATGGTGCTGGGACCACTGTTGTTCACAGCTGACATTAACAATTGGGATTCGGGAATCGGAAGTACAATTTCAAAATTTGGGGATGACACCAAATTGGGAGGGGTATTTTGGTGAGTGAAAACAGGCGCTAAATGGGTGCTGTGCTAATAAGATACGCCTGTTTGAAAGTCTGCTTTCAGCACGCTATTTTGGGCCTAATTGCTGATTACCGTAATGTGATCTTTCCTGGGGGTGCTAAATCAGACACCTGCAGGTTGAGCATTCAAGCACTGATTCCATGTAATTTTTGTGGAGCAGTATATGTCAGCTCCACACACCAACTTCCACTGAAGGTGTGAAGTGGGCTGGCTGACATAGAGCGGCAGGTTTCAGGATGGCTCAGAGGCCAAGTGAGAGGGTGCACAGGTTCTCGGATGCGGCACTGGAGGTCCTGGTTGAGGTGGTCCAGAGGAGGAAGAATGTCCTGTACCTGCAGGAGGGAAGGAGTCCACCTCACCGTCCTATTCCTCTCTCCTGCAGTAGCTGGTGCCACTCTGCCTGGCCTCATGTCCTCCTCCCATTCCTCCTGTAGGCCAAGGGGGACTCCTAGTAAGATGCCGATGACCAAGCACTCCTTTTCTCCTGGTGACTCCTATAAGGTGTCTAATAAAGTGGAGTAGCACAGCACTCACTCTTTTTAAGTGGTCCTCAGAGAATTTCCAGAATAAATGTTGATAGAGCGTTGGTGAAGCCTTGACAAAGTGTCACAGAAAGTCTCCTGATGTGTTTCAAAAGTCCTCTTCAAACCTCCAGCAGCAAGTGAACAGTAAAAGATGATATACCTTTAAGTAGTGCTCGAGATCCTCAGCAACGACTAGTTTATGCCAAAGCAGCTGGTTGCTGTTAGGAGAGGGTGTTAGGTCAAGCGCTAGCCACCAAAATGCCGTGCAGCCTCGTTAATGAGCACGAGCAGGCAATTTAAGTGGTAATCAACTGCTTAACGATCCTCCGTGTGGCCGTTCCTAGCGCAAGCTTCCACTCCTTTACCAAGATGGTGCCTTGCGCTAAATGTGACCTAAACTGGCGTTTTAGCTTAAGACCCCACCTTGGCCACCTCAGAGGCTCTTTAGCACCTAAAGTATCTGGAGAAAATCGCCCAGTTAACACAAAGGAACAATGTGACAAAATACTGGAAGACATTAATAAACGTGCAGAATGAGCATTTAATTGGCAAACAAATTTCAACATAGATAAGTGTGAGGTGATGCATTTTGGTAGGTAGAATAAGGAGCTCACATACTGCTCACATTAGGGCTAGAAATTCGTTATAGCCAAGAAATAGGCAGTGTTTAGACTAAACACTGAGCAGAGCCAGCGGACCTGGGCGGAACCGGAGCGGCAGCGGGAGCAGAATAAAGAACACGGCGAGATGAGGCCTGAGAGCAGAGCCAGCAGGGGAGGAGCAGCAAGGCTCCAATTCAATAACAACAAAAAATCAAAGTGTGACGTCACAGGTAAGCATGTAGATGATTGGTGGTGAGTATTTCTTTTCTCTTAGGACTGAGGGCTAAATTACAGTAAAGACCTATAGCATATAACTAAATTTATAACTAACTAAACTTATTTTAATAAATTTAATAAATTAAACAAGGTTATTACCTAGTTTACCTAGATTAAAAACTATAAATAGACAATTGATTGATATTGACGTAATTAATAAAATAAAATACAATAGAGATGGCAAGGCAGGTGATGTGTTGCAGCTGTAGCATGTGGGAGTTGGTGGACACCAGTGTGATCCAGGGCGACCACATCTGCAGTAAGTGTCTGCAGCTCGAGGAACTTCGGCTCAGAGCTGATGAGCTGGAGTCCGAGCTGCAGACATTGCGATACATCAGGGAGGGAGAAAGTTACCTGGACACTTTGTTCCAGGAGGTAGTCACACCCCTTAGGGTAAATACTTCAGATTTGGCCCGTGGTCAGGGACAGGAGTGTGTGACTGCGAGTGAGGCAGGTATCGGGATCCAGGAGGTAGCATTGGAGGAGCCTCAACCCTTGCACTTGTCCAACAGTTACGAGGCTCTTGCAACCTATGTGGACGAGAGCAGAGACTGCGGGGAGGATGAGCAAACTGACCATGGCACCATGGTACAGGGGGCCATTCAAGTGGGGGGTGTAAAAAGGAATGTCGTAGTGGTAGGAGACAGTATAGTTAGGGGGATAGATACTGTTCTCTGCAGCTGAAAGTGAGAGTCCTGAAGGCTGTGGTACCTGCCACCAGGTTACGGACAGCTCCTCGGGGCTGGAGAGGAAATTGGAGTGGGAGGGGAAAGATCCAGTTGTCGTGGTCCACGTAGGTACCAACGACATAGGTAAGACTAAGAAAGAGGTTCTGCTGAGGGAGTATGAGCAGCTAGGGTCTAAATTAAAAAGCAGAACCACAAAGGTAATAATCTCTGGATTACTACCTGAGCCACGAGCAAATTGGCATAGGGTCAATAAGATCAGAGAGTTGAATGAGTGGCTCAAGGATTGGTGTGGGAGAAATGGGTTTTGATTCATGGGGCACTGGCACCAATGGAAAGAGGGAGTTGTTCCGTTGGGACGGCCTTCACTTGAATCATGCTGGGACCAATGTCCTGGCGAATCGAATAACTAGGGCTGTAGATAGGGCTTTAAACTAAGTAGTGGGGGGGGGGGGAGGGTTCAAGCGAGGGGAAATTTTGAAAGTTAAAGAGAAAGGACAGGGCAATAGTGCAGGGTAGCAATATGGGCAATGAAAACCAGAGTGTGACAGGAAGGGACAGAGCGTACAAATATAAGAGTGCACCAGCAAATAAGGTCAGAGTAGGGAAAAATGATAAAAAGACAAAATTAAAGGTTCTTTATCTGAATGCAAGCAGCATTCGTAACAAGATAGATGAATTGACGGCACAACTAGAAATAAATGGGTATGATCTAATAGCCATCACAGAGACGTGGTTGCAATGTGACCAAGGCTGGGAACTGAATATTCAGGGATATTTGACATTTCAGAAGGATAGGATGAGATCAAAGGATGAGATCAGTACAATAGTGAGAAATGATCTTGGCTCAGAAGTTCCAGATGTAGAATCAATTTGGGTGGAGGTAAGAAATAGTAAGGGAAAGAAGGCACCGGTGGGAGTAGTCTATAGGCCCCCTAACAGTAGCTACACTATAGGACAGAGTATAAATCAAGAAATAATGGGGGTTTGTAAGAAAGGTACTGCAATAATCATGGACGATCTTCATCTTCATATAGTATGGACGAATCAAATTGGCAAAAGCAGCCTTGAGGACGAGTTCACAGAGTGTATTCGGGACAGTTTCTTGGAACAATATGTTGTGGAACAGACCAGGGAACAGGTTATTTTAGATCTGATAACGTGTAATGAAACAGGATTAATTAATGATCTCATAGTAAAGGATCCTCTTGGGAAGAGTGGTCAGAACATGATCGAATTCCACATTCAGTTTGAAGATGAGAAACTTGGGTCTGAAACTAGAGTATTAAACTTAAATAAAGGCAATTACAAAGGTATGAGGAGAGAGTTGGCTAAAGTGGACTGGGAAAATAGATTAGAAGGTAAGACGGTCGAAAAGCAGTGACAGACATTTAAAGAGATATTTCATGACTCTCAACAAAGATATATTTCAGTGAGAAAGAAAAACTCGAAGAGAAGGATGAACCAACCAGGGCTAACCAAGGAAGTTAAGGATGGTATCAAATTGAAAGAAAAGGCATACAATGTTGTAAAGATTAGTGGTAGGCCAGAAGATTGGGAAAATTTTAGAAACTAGCAAAGGATGACTAAACAAATAATAAAGAGGGAGAAAATAGCTTATGAGAGTAAACTAGCAAGAAATATAGGGGGGAAAATTGAGTCGCGTCCCCTATGGGGTGGTAACTTCGCAGGGGCGTAACTTTTAGCGCCCCGGAAAAATTAGCGCCCCCGCGGCCGAAATTGAGTAGTAGCGCTCCAAGAGGGAAGTGGGGCGTTACTGGATGCGCTCCAGCACTGCAAGGGAATATCACGGTGCTATGTGCCGCGGTATTGCAGGCCTTCCTCCCCTTCTTAAAGGGGAGGGGCCTTGCGCAGCACGACCCGGGGCCTAGCTGGGCCACCGGGGATCGGAGTGCCGGCAAAAGAGCCCGGCACTCAAGAGAAGTGCCGGGCTCATGGAGTGCAGCCGGCACTCCGCGGTGGGGGGGGCGGGTCAGGAGGCAGGAGACGGCAGCAGAGGCAGCTGCTGGGAGGCGGCCAGCAACAAAAATGGCTGCCCGGCACCTCGCCTTTAAATAGCGCCGCCCCAGCCGCAGGTTGGCCCCCCTGACCCCGTCGGACATAGTGTCCGGCGGTAAGTCAGAGGGGGCTACCGAAGATCGCGGCTGGGGCACGAGCGGGGCGCTGCGCACAGCGATGACGTCATCGCCGACGGCGCAGCGCCGCAGGGTGCTAACGGTGACCGCCACCGCTAACCTCCCGCTGAATTTCGCAGGAAGCGTTGGCGGCACCGCGCCCGGGCACTAGTTGCTTTGCGCCCCGGGCGCTAACGAGAGGCGCAAAGCAACCGAATTTTCCCCCCACAAAAACTGACAGTAAGAGCTTCTACAAGTATATACAAAGGAAGAGAGTAGCTAAAGTAAACATTGGTCCCTTAGAGGACGAGACTGGAAAAATAATAATGGGAAACAAGGAAATGGCAGATGCATTGAACAAATATTTTGTATCTGTCTTCACAGTAGAGGACACTAAAAACATCCCAGTAATAGTAGAAAATCAAGGGGCAAAAGGGAGTGACGAACCTAAAACAATCACTATCACTGGAGAAAAAGTGCTAGGCAAACCTATGGGTCTAAAGGCTGACAAGTCCCCTGGACCTGATGGCCTGCATCCTAGGGTCTTAAAAGAATTGGCTACAGAGATAGTGGATGCATTGGTTGTAATCTTCCAAAATTCCCATGACTCTGGAAAAGTCCCAGCGGATTGGAAAACAACAAATGTAACACCCTTATTCAAATAAGGAGGGAGACAGAAAGCAAGGAACTATAGGCCAGTTAGCCTAACATTTGTCTTTTGGCAAAATGCTTGAATCCATTATTAAGGAAGTAGTAGCAGGGCATTTAGAAAATCAAAATACAATCAAACAGAGTCAGCATGGTTTTATGAAAGGGAAATCATGTTTGACAAATCTATTAGAGTTCTTTGAGGAGGTAACGAGCAGGGTGGATAAAGGGGAACCAGTAGATGTAGTGTATTTGGATGTCCAAAAGTCATTCGACAAGGTGCCACATAAAAGGTTACTGCATAAGATAAGAGCTCACAGTGTTGGGGGTAATATATTAGCATGGATAGAGGATTGGCTAACTAACAGAAAACAGAGAGTCAGGATAAATGGGTCATTTTCAGGAAGGCAATCTGTAACTAGTGAGGTGCCACAGGGATCAGTGCTGGGGCCTCAACTATTTTCAATCTATATTAATGACTTGGATGAAGGGATCAAGTGTACTGTTGCCAAATTTGCTTGTTGATACAAAGATAGGTGGGAAAGCAAGTTGTGAGGAGGACATAAAGAGTCTACAAAGGGATATAGATAGGTTAAGTGAGTGGGCAAGAATTTGGCAGATGGAATATAATGTGGGAAAATGTGAAGTTATCCACTTTGGTAGGAAGAATAGAAAAGAAAAAGATTATTTAAATGGAGAAAGACTACAGAATGCGGCAGTGCAGAGGGATTTGGGTGTCCTCGTACATGAAACACAAAAAGTTAACATGCAGGTGCAGCAAGTAATTAGGAAGGCAAATGGAATGTTGGCCTTTATTTCAAGGGGGATAGAGTGTAAAAGTAGGGAAGTCTTGCTACAACTGTGCAGGGCGCTGGTGAGACCACACCTAGAGTACTGCGTACAGTTTTGGTCCCCTTATTTAAGGAGGGATATACTTGCATTGGAGGCAGTTCAGAGAAGGTTCACTAGGTTGATTCCTGGGATGGAAGGGTTGTCTTATGAGGAAAGGTTGAGCAGGTTGGGCCTATACTCATTGGAGTTTACAAGAATGAGAGGTGATCTTATTGAAACATATAAGATTCTTAGGGGGTTGGACAGGGTAGATGCTGAGCAGATGTTTCCCCTCGTCAGGGAATCTAGAACGAGGGGGCATAGTCTCAGAATAAGGGGTCACCCATTTAAGACGGAGATGAGGAGGAATTTCTTCTCTCAGAGGGTCGTGAATCTTTGGAATTCTTTACCCGAGAGCTGTTGAAGCTGAGTCATTGAATATATTCAAGGTTGAGTTAGACAGATTTTTGAGCAACAGGGGAGTCAAGGGTTATGGGGAACAGGCAGGAAAGTGGAGTTGAGGCTAAAATCGGATCAGCCATGATCTCATTAAATGGCGGAGCAGGCTCGAGGGGCTGAAAGGCCTGCTCCTGCTCCTATTTCTTATGTTCTTATACTATTATGTTCTAAAAAAGGTTAAGCTGTGCCACCTGAAAATCATTTAGGATGCACGCAAAATTTGTGCTGACGCCTCATTAACATGATTGCAGTCATAACTCTAGTCTTAAAAACTCAAGCTGGTTGGCGATACACTGAAAAGCTGGACCAATATCAGGGACAGTCTAATTGCAATTCATGATTACCACAGGCTTTTTCCATTACTTAAAGGGGAGGTTCATTGATGCTGCAGCACCTCATTCCCAAGATTGTTGGCTGTGCAGCTGCCCCAACAGCAAACCAAACACTAGTTAGAAGACATCCGTTGGAACCATGGCAGACCAGAGAAGGAGGGAGAGAGCCCGTAGGTTCTCGGATGACGCTCTGGAGGCATTGGTTTTTGCGACACCCATTCAGCTGAGTACTGGAGGGCTCGTCAATGCAGTGGAACTGTTGCTCCAGTAGGCTGATGGTCTGCTCGATGATGTTCCTGGTGGCAGCATGGCTCTCATTATATGAATGCTGGGCACGAGTGTTGGGGTTGCGGAGGGGAGTCATGAGGCAGGTGGAGAGTGGATAGCCTATCCTTCTGAAATTGCGGCGGGCGGTCAGTGTGATGCCTCCAAAGCTCAGACTGCTCTCATGCAGTCTTAGCTTGAAGACTCCCAAGCTCAGACTGCTCTCATGCAATCTCAGCTTGAAGCTGCCCAAGCTCTGACTGCTGCCATCATGGCTGGATTTACCATCGTCGACTGGGGCTTTCACAGTGTCGCAGCAGGCCAGCAATCTGTGCTCCAACAGATTGCTAGGAATGCTGAGGCGCTGGCTCGGGGGAGGGTCAGTGGAGCAGGAATCTGCAGTACTCTCTCAGGATGACAGCATTCCTACTCCCACCACTGCCACTCAGCCATTGTCCTTGCAGCTGCTAGTCAGCCAGCCAGCCCAGATTGCTGCCTCACATGCCGAGGTGGTGCAGTCTACAGTCGGGCCTTCTAGGGCCAATGCTGGTCGAGGTCGTCCTGCAAGGCCATCTGAAGTCTCCCGCACGGAAACTCAGCAGCCTTCCACCAGCCGTGCTGCAGCCACTGGGGGAGCACTAGATCAGGAAAGGGCACACGAAAGACAGACACTAAGGGACTGCACAAGATTAGTTAATAGCATTCATGTAAATTTGTGTCAGATAATTCTGGATAAATTTATTAATTGTATTTGCAATCTTTTGTGGTGTCTCTCATTTCAGCTTTGCGCTCAGGAGGACATTGTGCTATGACGTGAGACAGGGAAGGTATGATGGGGATGTGGTGAGCTACGGGGATCTAGGGTTTCATTCAAGCGAATCAGAGTCTGATGAGCCGGTCACGGACAGCCCATCCAGAAAGCCGATTGTCTGGCTGCCTCCTCCCTCCCTCCTCCTCTCCCTCGTTTTCCTCCTGAGGTGGTCCTGCAATCCCCGGTGGCAAGGCCTGCACCCTCATGATGGCTAAATTGTGGAGCATGCAATCAGACTACCACGAAATGCGACACCCATTCAGCTGAGTACTGGAGGGCTCGTCAATGCAGTGGAACTGTTGCTCCAGTAGGCTGATGGTCTGCTCGATGATGTTCCTGGTGGCAGCATGGCTCTCATTATATGAATGCTGGGCACGAGTGTTGGGGTTGCGGAGGGGAGTCATGAGGCAGGTGGAGAGTGGATAGCCCTTGTCTCCGAGAAGCGAGAAGCCACCCTCAAGCTTGACGTAGTGGGTGGAAGAGTGCTGGTACAACGGTCTGGCGCAGGATGAAGGCATCGTAGCTGCTGGCAGGATAGCGGGCATTGACATTGAGGATTCGCTGTGCGTGGTTGCACACCAACTACACATTAAGTGAGTGGTAGCCTTTGCAGTTACGGAAGATCTCAGGATTGGTATGCGCCGCCCGTAAAGCCACATGGGTGCAGTCGATGGCACCTTGCACCATGGAGAAGCCTGCTATTCTGGCAAAGCCACATTCACTCTCGTCCTGCTTCTCTCTGGTGATCGGGAAGCCAACAATATAGTCCCTCCTCCTGGTATAGAGAGCCTCAGTGACCTCCCGGATGCAGCGATGGACGGTGAACTGTGAGATGTTAGCTATGTCTCCTGCTGCAGACTGGAAGGATCCACTGGCGAAGATATTGAGGGCCACGGTGACCTTGACTGCCACTGGGAGAGCTGTGGTCGCCCTGGTCTGAGGCTGGAGGTCTGGTTGCAGGAGGTAGCAGAGTTCTGTGACCACCTCCCGAGTGAAGCGGAGCCTCCTAAGACACGGCTCCTTGCTTAATTGAAGGTAGAGAAGTGCTGTCGGAAGACCCTAGGAGGATAAGGCTTCCTGTTGAGAGCCCTCATGGCCCTCCTCCTCCGTCTGCGCATATGTTCCTGTCTTTCTCGCTGCCTCCGCTCCCTCCATCGTAGATCCTGGAGGGCGAGGTCGACTGTCAGTACAGCCCTCACGACTTTTAGCAAGTGTTGTAGGTTGAAGTGTTTCAAAATAATGATGGAGTTTTGTACTTGGCAGAACGCTCCCTGATAACAACTAACCTTGAAATGACTAAAGAAACCTCTTGCAGTTGCAGGAAGTAGCACACAGCCACTTAAACTGCAGAATCCTGTCAGGTGCGAGTGATTGGTGATGATCCCTTTAAATAGTGTGGCTGGATCCGGCTTCGTGCTGCTGCACGCCACCTCTACCTGTCGTTGCTTTCTCCAGCCAGCAACTGCAATGGCCAAAACAAAGTTGGGAGATCGAGGGCGTCAAGTGAGCATTGAACACTCACTGATGTCATGATCTCCGTGATTGCGATGTCTCTGGCGAGCGAGTTTTGCGGCAGTGCTACCGGCAACTCGGATATTTGCATGCGCCGCTGGAACCGCCATCAGCTGGCAGTAGAACACTAACCACACAAATTTCTCCCCCTAAGAGTCTAAATGGGGTAGAAGAAGAGAGATCAGGGGGTACAAATACACAAGCCACTAAAAGTAGCGACACAGGTTAATAAGGCCATTAAAAAAGCAAACCAAGCACTGGGGTTCATTTCTAGAGGGCTAGAATTGAAAAGTAGGGAAGTCATGTTAAACTTGTATAGAACATTCGTTAGACCACACTTGGACTACTGTGCACGTTCTGGTCTCCATATTAAAAAAAGGATATAGAGGCACTAGTGAGGGTGCACAAAAGATTCACAAGGATGATGCTAGAACTGAGAGGTTATAGCTATCAGGAAAGACTGAACAGGCTGGGTCTCTTTTCTCTAGAAAAGAGAAATCTGAGGGGTGACATGATAGAGGTCTTTAAGATAATGAAAGAGTTTGATAGGGTAGACGTGAAGAGAAGGTTTCCACTTGTAGGAGGGACCAAATCTAGAGACCAAAAATATAAGGTAGTCACTAATAAATCCAATAGGGAATTCAGGAGAAACTTCTTTACCCAGAGAGTGGTGAGAATGTGGAACATGCTACCACAAAGAGTGGTTAAGGCAAATAGCATAGATGCATTTAAGGAGAAGCTAGATAAGCACATGAGGGAGAAAGGAATAGAAAAGTACGCTGTTAGGGTTGGATGAAGAGGGGTGGGAGGAGGCTCGTGTGCAGCATAAACACCGGCATAGACCAGTTGAGCTGAATGGCCTGTTTCTGTGCTGTAGACCCGATGTAACTCGATGTAAAAGTTAATGAGAACCTAAGTGCCAGCAATAAAAACAAAAAATAATGAAAAATATAGGGGGGAAAATTCGGTTGATTAGCGCCCCTAAGAGGGCGCAAATCAACTAGCGCCCAGGCGCGGCAATGTTTGCGCCGCTCGCGAAATTGACCAGACATTTTGCGGCGGCGCTAAGCACTACCGCCACGATCTCCTGCGCCCGCAGATCGTGACGTCAATCGAGCGTGCAACGCCCCGGACCAGATATTGGGTGGTGCCCCCTGCCTTTCCGCCTGCTGCTAGCAACGACAGGTAGAGGGGAACGCTTTGCAGTTGGGAAGGGACTGGGGGAGTGCTATGTAAAGGCGGCCGCTTCCTGCCTTTTTTTATCTGCGACATTTTTGCACCACGCATTCTGAGAGAGAGAGAGACTTCTGGAGAGATTCAACGCAGTGTGAAGGAGTTTTGGGTACTGAGCAGCACTTTGCAGGTTCATTTTGATTTGACCTTCCTTGCATCGATTTAGAAGAGACTTGGGGGCTCTTTCCCTGGGTCTCTCCATTGTTCTTTCTAGCAGAATTGATATACAGGTCTCTCCAGGCCGAGATTCAAGGCTGCAATGAGCAAGGTGTGGCTGGAGAGCAAGATCGACCCTCCCCTTTAAGAACTGGCCGGCGCCAGTGTGTCTGTGTTCCATTGCTAACTGACATCACATGAGCTTCGCCAGCGCTCTGAGGTAGCGCCTCGCTCCTCAGCATTAGCACCTTAAGAGAGGTGTGTAGCGCCTGATTTAGCGCTCAAATCATCTCCAGAGGCGATAGAAGCCAAGTTTGCAGTCGGAGGCGATAATTAGCGCCAGGCGCTAATCTTTGTGCCCGGCCGATAATTGCACCCCAAACGGGGCGATACTGAATTTCTCCCCCATAGTTTCTACTTAGCTTAACATTACTATTAATATTAATATGACCTTCTGTGTACATACCATTACCTAGCAACCCTAAATACTATTTCACATTGGTGTGATTACGAAGGGGAGTCCTGCACATTGGGAAATTGTATGCAGGGTGTCCATGCCCTCAATTGAATGTGAATGAAACTCCTGTTTCAGGTGGTGTTTCCTGAGCAGTCATTCCCCATCCATGGGAAAGTGCACATGATGCAACACGCACTGAAGTCCGGTGTAACGATGCTGATCAGGTGATCCCTATTGGAAAATCTGAGCTAAGTTCCTTCTTATGCCGCATTAAAGAGAAAAAAAGACAGCAATTTCAGGGCCCAGATGTTTGCAGAACATCCCAGTTACTATTAATGTTGTTATATCCTCAATAACTATCGGTTCCATTCTTGTTTTGACAGTGGGACCTAGTGTGCAACCAGAAGTCTCTGAAACGGATCGCACAGTCTATCTACATGGCTGGTTTGCTGACAGGAGCCATAGTACTGGGCAGGCTTTCTGACAAGTAAGGAAAGCAGGATGGATAATACAAAGAGTTTTTCTTTCGGGGTTGAGCTCCCAACTGGTTATCTAGAACTCAAAGTGCAAGACCAACCTCATGTGAAGTGAAAATTGGTAAACATAGGTTATAACCATGGGCCCTACTTACAAACTTAAAGGCAGAAAAAGGGTTTTGGGTGGTAAATGGGAGTATTACGAATCTGGGTCTCCCATAGACATCTTCTTGGGTTCAGTGGCGTCAGTCGCTCCTCTAAGTGGTCTGATCATATTACCTACTTCTTCTCACTGCTCTATACTTGTAACGGGGGCGTAACAGGTGCTGCAATTGTTGACTTGTCTCAAACTGATTAGGAAAACCCTCTCATGGGATTACATAGGATAAACAGCACAGAAACAGGCCATTCGGCCCAACCAGTCCATGCCGGCGTTTATGCTCCACTCGAGCCTCCTCCCGTTTCCTCATTCCTCAGCATAACCCTCTATTCCATTCTCCCTCATTTGCTTATCTAACTGCCCCTTAATTGCATCTATACTATTTGCTTCAACCACTCCCTGTGGTAGCGAGTTCCACATTCTCACCACGCTCCGGGTAAAGAAGTTTCTTCTGAATTCCCTATTGGATTTCTTGATGACTATCTTAAATTGATCGCCTCTAGTTACGATGTTCCTCACAAGTGGAAACATTCTCTCTGTATCCACTCTATCAAAGCCTATTTAAAGACCTCAATTGGGTCACCCCTCAGCCTTCTTTTTTCAAGAGAAAAGAGACCCAGCCTATTCATCCTTTCCTGATAGGTATACCCTCGCATTTCTGGTATCATCCTTGTAAATCTTCTCTGCACCCTCTCCAGTGCCTCTATATCCTTTTTATAAATTCGGCTTACCGCCCTGCACAGCAAGTGGAGCGCAATCTCGGGCACTCCACTTCCTGGTGGGGCGGTAACCGAGGCGAAGTCGGGACGCGATCAACAGCGCTCAGCGGAGACTCCGCAGAGCACTGCCGCATATCAACGTCCCTCCCCTTCAGTTAAAACGCACTCTGCAGGGCCTCTGATGGCCCCAACTAGGCCACCAGGGTGGCGTGGTGCTGTGGCCGCAGTCCGGCACCGAGACGCAGTGCCAGGCTGCGTAATGGCAGCCAGGACCACGTCACGGCCCACCATGGAGGGCCGACCTGGCGCACGGCCATAAAAAGAAATGGCGGCGCGGGCCGCAGCCGCACCTCCCCTTTAAATACCGCCCCGCGAGCGGAGGTCGGCCCAGTTCGAGATGCGCGAGGCTGGCGCTGACATCGCCTGCGGCAGCCTCACAGGTCGGTACTGAATTTCTGCTGCGGGGCGGTAAAGGGTCGGGCCGCTAAGGGGTCGCGGCACACACCGATGATGCCATCGCCGGTGGCGCCGCGGCCTGGGGCGCTACCGGCGGGGGCGCAACGTTATCTCGTAGCGCCTCAGCAACGCCCCGCAGAATTTCTCAGGAGGTGCTTTTTTTGCCCCCCCACCACTGGGCGACAAGCCCTTTGCGCCCCGTTAGCGCTCCCCGGAGGCGCTAATGGCAGGCGCAAAGGAACCAGTATTGCAATCTCTAAATCATACTGTCCACAACATACAAACAATGATGATAAAAACCCAGGCCAGTTAGGGAAACAAACTGGAAAATTAGCCCTGACCTCCTCAGGCGGTTGAAACAAATCCAGGGGATCTCATTGGCCCTGATTTACATTACAGGATACATAACTTTTGTACGATGTGATCTCCGCCCCAGCTAGAAACAGGTCCAGCTCTCGCATGAAGAAATTAAGCAAATAAGCGTTCAACGCTCGAGCAGGTAACCTGTTTGACAGGCTCACTATTCTCTGGGAAAAGATGAACTGCCTAACATCTAACCTAGTTCTGCCACATAACATTTAAGCATGACCCCTGGTCCTCCCTAACCTATCCAGTTGAAATAATTGGTCCACAAATGCACAATCTAGTCCCTTATAAACCTCGATCAAATTTCCCGAGTCTACACTTTTCTAAAATATACAGATCCAGCTCTTTGAGCCTCTCCGGGTATCTAAGGTGCTTTAGACTGCAAATTAATCTTGTGACCCTCCTTTGCACCCCTTCCAAAGCTTCAATAACCCCATCATGTGAAGATATTAAAACTGGATACAGTATTGTAACTGAGACCTAAACAAGTTATTATACATTCTTTATTTTATAGTGAATTGTCCAGTGATTACAGCCTAGAACACTGTGTGCTTTCTTATTGCTTCAAGACATTGGTCATGGACCTTTAAAGATTGATGCACTACAACACCCAGATCTCTTTCTTTCACAATTGGTTTTAATCCTGTTCCCTGTAGGGTGTGTGTATTTTTAGCATTAGACCTGCCCACATGCATGACACTCCGCTTTTCTAAGTTAAACATCATTTGCCAAACTCGGGCCTAATCTCCTAACACATGCTACTTGCAGTACCTGAGCATCCCCTACAGTCCTAACTCTTGCACATATCTTGGTATCATTCACAAACTTGTGGATCATTCCCCCCAACACCTACATCTAGATCATCAATGAAAATAGTAAATAGCAAAGATCTTAAACGTACCCTGCGGGGACATCAATGGTAACTGGTCTCCAAGTAGATACAAATCCACTGACAACCACTTTCAGGCTTCCATAGGAAGCTGTATCCCAGTAAGGAGTCAGCTCCTTTAGGAAAGGAGGTGGGAAAATTGGAATAAAGGCTGCTCCATTCCCACTGTAGTTGTGACAATTCAGTGGAGGCTCACAGTGCGCTGATAGCTGGTGTTTAAATCTCTGTAAGCTAGAAAGGTCCTGTACAACACCAATTAAACACTGAACAGAACACACTCCAAACATTAACTGTGGGAGTAATTTAACCCCCCCATGACGGGCGGGAGAGGGTCTGGGGTTAAATTGGCAAATATGCGAAACCCGATCCAACCCGCCGCGAACTCGCCTACTTCAGTTTTAACCATGGCGGGTTTGGGGGCGTCCGAGTAACCCGCACTGGAGAGGCAGGTCCATCATTATAATATGTTAGTGGGCTCTGTTCCTGAGATTTTGACAGCCATTTGAATTTAACGGCTGCAGGCCAGGTTTCCCAGGGCTCGGGAAACTCAGCAGCTAAACGGAGGCGGGACATGCCAGATAAATGCAGGTAAATGCTTTTCCACCACGGCTGTGGGCCAGGAGGAGCAGGAGTGCTTCCCCCGGCCCCTCAAGCAAACCTTCTGCCGTGACTGTTCGACCACCCCCCCCCACCACCCCCACACATCAACCCGCGATGTTTCATGGTCACATGGGACCATCCACAAGGGTCCCCAGCTGCAGCCTTCTACCACAGGCTTTCCTTCAATCGTGCCGGCTGCCAGGCGGGAAACGGAGTAAAAAAATTATAACGAGGTCCTGCCGTTAAATTCGGCAGGAATTCCGTGCTGCCAGCATTTTGCGAGAATCAGTCCCACAAACATGTGCCCCCGCTCCCTCCCCATAAATATTGAGGCCCATGTCACCAGACAGGGTCACAGCAGACAAGTGAGTCACGTACCAATATTGTATAGGAACACTGTTAAACCTGTAATAGCAAGGGTATCTTTTTCTTAATGTTTATCCTGTCTTTACTATTGTTAGATACGGACGGCGGACTCTCCTGCTCTGCTCCAGCTTCCAGCTAGCAGTCTCTGGAACATGCGGGGCTTTCTCCTCCTCCTTCCCCTTGTTCTGCTTCTGGAGGTTTTTATGCGGAGTGGCACTGACAGGGGTCATATTCAACACTTACTATTTTGGTAAGTGAACGACTTTATGGCCTAGAAATTGGAGGTTTTAGCACTAGCCATTAAGGCCCGTTTTGGTGAAAAAATGGCGGCCGCCTCACTTCTGCCCGTTTCCGGCGGGTCTCGCAACGGCCGACATTTTCGGCAGGTCGGCAGCGCTGCCGTTGCCTGTGCTCGTGGCAAGTATTTTAATTAGCAGGAGCGTGACGTCAATCGCCGTGCAGCGACGAATTGACGCACATTTGTCCATTTTGGAGATCGCCACTCCTCTTACCACCCTCTCCAAAGCATGCCCGTGCGTGCAGTCGCTAACAGCGCAGAGAGGCAGGAGAAAGAGGCAGTGAGCTATAACCCGTACAGTAAACAGTTGCTGGTAACTATGGAGAGCTCAGACTATCTAATTGGAGTGAAAACTGCTTCCAATGAGATGCATCAAATCTCCCCCCGATCAGTCAAACATTATAGGAGGTAAATACTTTTAAAATAAACTATACTGTACTACAGTTGCAAGAAGCTCAGGAAAAAATCAAAGCTGCATTTCTTTAAATTTTATACATTGGGTTTTTGAGTTTAGGAACTGATAAAATAATATGCAAAGTTTGGAAGTATGTTTTTAAAAAGCCATATTCTCACCAAGAGTTCTTCAAAAGTCTGCTGTTGTTAACAATTTAATTGAACTCTATTCTGCACCATTTACACCAGTAAACTCCTGACCAAGAGGTTCATGTTCCCCTTTTCTTTCATTTATTTCCATTGATGTCTCACGCAATGGTTTAAGGACATCTATGCCACAGGCTTTATGTGGTGTTTCCAGTCACAGTCCCTCCAGATCTGAGCCTGTGCTTTAAGAGCCACTCACCAGGGAGTGAATCCCCTATGCGATATGCAGGCTAGTGCACTGTCACTGCTAGCTGCAAGACAGTGCACCTGCATCCCCATCCCCTCCCCCTCCAGCACCATGGTGGAGCACAAACCTCCACACAGCAACCATCTGGGTGAAAGATCTGTGGAGCTATGGCAGCCAGCGAAGGTGGGAGTATCAGGCAGTCTGGTACCCATTTGTGGACCCCTCATAAGACCCAGATAAATATCCGCGAAAGCAAGAGGGGAGCTGTGGACAAACAAATGCCTTGTAATGTGCCACAACGCACAATGCTCCAACCCTACCAGGGCCATCAGCTGACTCGATAGCAAAACCCAGGAGCCGTCACCAAATGATCCAGCGCTTTGCCCGAGAACATCGCATCAATCCTTCAGACGCAACCTTCAGCCTCCTGCTGAGGTTAGTGCCGAAAGAGCGTGTTGCACAGGAGATTCTCCGCTCCGCTCATGTAAATCAGCAGGCAGCACCAAAATACCAGTGCTGCCTGCGCTCTTCTTGCGGCTGGCCATTAGTCGTGGCACTGGCTGTTTTCTGACCTAAGCGAATTAGAGCCTTTTTGTATTTGCCTCAAGCCCAATGAAGGCCAAAGGAGTCCTTCAGATAATCTGGCGAGGATACATTTGAACCCAACTACGAGAGATAAAAGGTCAAGTCCAATGTAGTCTAGTCATCCAGTCCTATTGGAAACCACTATAAATCTTTGAAAGTTAGAATGGGAAAATGCAACTCATGGTTTGGCACTGGGCCATACAGACTCTCCAGTGTGGCATGAAGCCATACAGAGTAGAAGTCATTCAGGATACCTACCTCTTGTATGAGGTGATCTCCGTCCCAGCCAGAAACAGGTCCAGCTCCCTCTTGAAGTAATACTGTGAATCAGCGTCCACCAATCCCTGCAGGACATCACTGGTAGCTGGTCTCTAAGCAGATCCGAATCCATTGATTACAACTTTTTGTCTACGGACATTTAGCCAACACTCAACCCACTGCAGCAGATTACCACTAATTCCACAAGATTCTATCTTGTAGCGGAGCCCCTTGTGAGGAACCTTATCGAAAGCTTTCTGAAACTCCAGGTAGAGACAGTGTCTACTGCGTCACCCTCATCCATTAACCTTGTGACTTCTTCAAAAATTTCAATCAAATTTGTAAGACACAACCTTCTTTTCCAGAAACTGTTGGATGTCTCTGACAGGGCCTTCTCTATCTAAGTGGTCATATAGGGCGTCCCTAATGTTTCCCTCCAGCATCTTACATATTACTGAAGTCAAGCTATAGTTACCCAATTCTGCCTTATCACCTTTTTTAAAAATTGGAACTATGTTAGCATCCTTCCAGTCTCTGACTTCAGCGAGCTATTAATGATACGGGCAAGGGGCTCACATAGCCCATTTCCTTAAGGACACTGAGGCGAATATAATTTGGGCTGGCAGCCCGATCTATTTTAAGGTTCCTTATTCTATTTAAGATGATATCCTCATCTATCTTAATAGGAACATAGAAATTGCTAGATGAGAAAAGACCACGGTCCATCTAGATTGACCTCCACCATCCTGGTAGTCGCATGATACAATGATAATGGAGTTATTGACTAATCATAGCAATCAATCTCTATCAATTAGTCTACAACAGACCCAGACATGACATGAGGGAAATCCCAGTAGTAGAGACATTTGGGAAACATAGGTCCAAAATCACCTGTTCCTCCCAAACATGCAATTGACAATTTTACTGTTAACAGCCGCACTTTACATAGAATATAAAGCAAAGAAACAGGCCATTCGGCCCAACAGGTCTATACCGGTGTTTATAATTCACACAAGCCCCCTTCCACCTTACTTCATCTCACCCTATTAACATATCCTTCTATTCCTTTCTCCCTCATGTACTTATCTAGTCTCCCCTTAAATGCATCTATGCTATACGCCTCAACCACTCCCTGTGGTAGCAGGTTCCACATTCTCACCACTCTCTGAGTAAAGAAGTTTCTCCTGAATTTCTTATTGGATTTTTTTTATAGCCACTAGTTTTGGACTCCCCCATACTTAGGCCTGGATATTAACAGGGACAGGTTATGTTGATGGTGGGGGGGGGGGGCGGAGTTTTGGACGGGAAACCCAGAGGTCTGTGGCATTACAGCATCTCTCTTTTGGCCCTGACAGGTTCCCCGCCCGGAAGTCAGCCTGAATGACAGGCTTGGCTTCCAGTCGTACGGGGCGCACTCTGCAGCATGCCGCAGGACCAATCCATGACTCGGGGAAGACAAACTTCTGAGCGGGTCGTCCTTTTAAATATTTTAATGAGGCTGACTGCCCCTGATTTAACCTGCTTTGCAGCTTTTACAGTGGCCTGCCGGGTTTCCCAGGCCCCGGGAAACCTGGTAGCTGAAGAGAACATAAGAACATAAGAAATAGGAGCAGGAGTAGGCCATTCGGTCCTTCTAGCCTGCTCCGCCATTTAATGAGATCATGGCTGATCCGATTTTAGCCTCAACTCCACTTTCCTGCCTGTTCCCCATAACCCTTGACTCCCCTGTTGCTCAAAAATCTGTCTATCTCAGCCTTGAATATATTTAATGACTCAGCTTCCACAGCTCTCTGGGGTAAAGAATTCCAAAGATTCACAACCCTCTGAGAGAAGAAATTCCTCCTCATCTCCGTCTTAAATGGGCGACCCTTTATTCTGAGACTATGCCCCCTCGTTCTAGATTCCCTGACGAGGGGAAACATCTGCTCAGTATCTACCCTGTCTAACCCCCTAAGAATCTTACATGTTTCAATAAGATCACCTCTCATTCTTGTAAACTCCAATGAGTATAGGCCCAACCTGCTCAACCTTTCATCATAAGACAACCCTTCCATCCCAGGAATCAACCTAGTGAACCTTCTCTGAACTGCCTCCAATGCAAGTATATCCCTCCTTAAATAAGGGGACCAAAACTGTACGCAGTACTCCAGGTGTGGTCTCACCAGCGCCCTATACAGTTGCAGCAAGACTTCCCTACTTTTATACTCCATCCCCCTTGAAATCAAGGCCAACATTCCATTTGCCTTCCTAATTACTTGCTGCACCTGCATGTTAACTTTTTGTGTCTCATGTACGAGGACACCCAAATCCCTCTGTACTGCCGCATTCTGTAGTCTTTTTCCATTTAATTAATATTTTTCTTTTCTATTCTTCCTGCCAAAGTGGATAACTTCACATTTTCCCACATTATACTCCATCTGCCAAATTCTTACCCACTCACTTAACCTATCTATATCCCTTTGCAGACTCTTTGGGCTGGATTTTACCAGCCCTGAGGAGGCGGGTTTGGAGGTGGGACTGCTGGGAAAATCAAAAAGAATGGGAGCAGGTCCCGAACCCGCCTCCAACCAATCTTCCTGGGAGTCGGGTCCCCGATTTGCACAGGGACCTGACTCCTAGCGGCGGGAAGAGGATTATAGCCACTTAACTGCCAGGGTAAGTGAGGCGTGCTGTGGGTCTGTTGTAATGTTTGTGTATAGATGACAGCTGTAGAAGTGGTGTGAAGGATGTAATGGGACACTGGTGAGTATCAGAGGTAAGGAAATGTTGGGAAAGTCATTTTTAATGTGTTTAGATTTTTCTGTAGGTGACAAGCTTTGAAGTGTTTGTGTGGCCTCACCTCATTGGGAGAAGTGACAGATCACTTCTGTACCCTCACCTGCAGCTGCCATCTGTTTTAACCTAAAGAGAGAGTCATTGGAGAGCCTACGTACAAGGGCTCACCTTTGTACAGTGATTGTCAGTGTTTGACAGCACCTCAATGCTGTCAAACACTGTCAAATCATCTGTCAAAAATAGATGGTTCATGTCCCTTTAAGAAAACCAGCAGATGAAGCATCATGAACTGACGTCATCTGACACTGGCTTTCCCTTAATTGGCCAGCAAGCCCGCAGGGCGGGCTTAACAAGGCCAATCAGAGGAAAATACCGTCTGTGCGTCGGATGTCGCTGGGGGCGGGACTAGAACCCGGAAGGCAGCAGTCCCGCCCCCAACTCGTCTCGGTAAGTAAAATCCAGCCCTTTATGTCCTCCTCACAACTTGCTTTCCCACCTATCTTTGTATTGTCCGCAAATTTGGCTACAATACACTCGCTTCCTTCATCCAAGTCATTAATATAAATTGAAAATAGTTGAGGCCTCAGCACTGATCCCTGTGGCACCCCACTAGTTACAGATTGCCATCCTGAAAATGACCCATTTATCCCGACTCTCTGTTTTCTGTTAGTTAGCCAATCCTCTATCCAATCTAATATATTACCCCCAACACCATGAGCTCTTATCTTATTCAGTAACCTTTTATGTGGCACCTTGTCGAATGACTTTTGGGCATCCAAATACACTACATCTACTGGTTCCCCTTTATCCACCCTGCTCGTTACCTCCTCAAAGAACTCTAATAGATTTGTCAAACACGATTTCCCTTTCATAAAACCATGTTGACTCTGTTTGATTGTATTATGATTTTCTAAATGCCCTGCTACTACTTCCTTAATAATTGATTTGGAGCATTTTGCCAATGACAGATGTTAGGCTAACTGGCCTATAGTTTCCTGCTTTCTGTCTCCCTCCTTTTTTGAATAAGGGTGTTACATTTGCGGTTTTCCAATCCGCTGGGACTTTTCCAGAGTCAAGGGAATTTTGGAAGATTACAACCAATGCATCCACTATCTCTGTAGCCAATTCTTTTAAGACCCTAGGATACAGGCCATCAGGTCCAGGGGACTTGTCAGCCTTTAGACCCATAGGTTTGCCTAGCACTTTTTCTCTTGTGATAGTGATTGTTTTAAGTTCCTCCCTCCATTTTGCCCCTTGATTTTCTACTATTACTGGGATGTTTTTAGTGTCCTCTACTGTGAAGACAGATACAAAATATTTTCTTTCAATTTGATACCATCCTTAACTTCCTTGGTTAGCCCTGGTTGGTTCATCTTTCTCTTCGAGTTTTTCTTTCTCACTGAAATATATCTTTGTTGAGAGTCATGAAATAATCTCTTTAAATGTCTGCCACTACTTTTCTACCGTCTTACCTTCTAATCTATTTTCCCAGTCCACTTTAGCCAACTCTCTCCTCATACCTTTGTAATTGCCTTTATTTAAGTTTAATACTCTAGTTTCAGACCCAAGTTTCTCATCTTCAAACTGAATGTGGAATTCGATCATGTTCTGATCACTCTTCCCGAGAGGATCCTTTACTATGAGATCATTAATTAATCCTGTTTCATTACACATTACCAGATCTAAAATAGCCTGTTCCCTGGTCGGTTCCACAACGTATTGTTCCAAGAAACTGTCCCGAATACACTCTGTGAACTCGTCCTCAAGGCTGCTTTTGCCAATTTGATTTGTCCAATCTATATAAAGATTAAAATCGCCCACGAGTATTGCAAAGAGGCGAAGACAGCACTGCTTGTGGGCCAGGAGGGGCCGGAGTGCCTCCCCTCGGCCCCCAAGTTCTCTCCGCATCAGAACCCCCCCTTCACCATACAAAGGCTCCCAGGATCAGACCCCTCCCCGGAAGTGAGTGTTGTGGATGCAGAATGGGCTATGTAGGGAAAAAATCAGCCAAGGCCCCTACTTTTGCTCACTATGTAGTGACCCCTGCTAGAAAGTGACTGACTGAGTGTGTGCATGGCTATCAGTTGAAGACTGGATCAAGCTCACCCATGATGTCCAACATAATCAACTAACTTACTAATATTCACTTTCAAGGTCACATATGAAGATTGACCATTTGGGTGAAGTACCGGAGGGTTTTCCCAGCATGTGTGGGCACCTTCAGGACAGAACTTGTGCTATTAATGTGTTACTGTGTCTTATTCACACTGAAGCACCTCATATAGTTTCCATTAAAAGTACATGTGCTGTAAGCCAGTCCATCAGTTGCCAGCTCAATATCAGCAGTTTACTTTAGTGTCTTCATCTTTCTTTTATTCCCCCCAGCTGTTGAATGGATCTCAACCAGAATCCGAACTTCTGTTGCAACTGTTATGAATTATTCTTATACCTTGGGTCAACTCATCCTGGCTGGCTTAGCGTACGGAATTCGAGATTGGCGTTGGCTTCAGTTTGCAGTGTCTGCACCATTTTTCATCATCTTCCTCTACTCGTGGTAAAGTCAGATACAAATGATCTTCTCTTTTTACAGAACTGTAGCAATAATTATCTATCTCTATTAATACTGCGATTCCTGTGATTTTGCTCATAGTGAGTTCAAGGATATGTTGTTTTAAATGATATGTTGTGCACAATCCATATATATATATATATCTTAATAGAAATCTTGCTTGTGCATGCTCTTCCTGTCCAAAACTACTCATGTTTTTATAATTTTTGGTCACACTTTAATGTCAGCTTTTAACATTAAAACTTTGTTAAGGAACCAATAAAATCACGCAAAATAACTTTTTCAAAAAGAATTATCCTCCATTTTTCCTCAGAATGTCCAAAATAAGTTTCAAACAATTATTTTTCAAAAATTAACTATTTATTTCACAATAGCATGATTAAATTTGACAGCTGGGTGTCATCAGCGTGCATGTGGAACTTGACATGATGTTTTCAGATGATGTCGCAGCATGTAGATGAGAAATAGGAGGGGATCAAGAATAGATCCTTGAGGGACTCCAGTGGTAATGGTGCGGGAGCGGGAAGAGCAGCCATGCAGATGATTCTCTGGCTAGGTAAGAATGGAACCAGGCGAGGGCAGTTCCACTCAGCTGGACAATGGAGGCGAGACGTTGGAGGAGGACGGTGTGGTCAACCGTGTCAAAGGCTACAGATAGGCTGAGAAAGATGAGGAAGGATAGTGCGTCACAGTCACATAGGATGTCATTTGTGACTGATTGGGGCCGTTTCAATGCTGTAGCGGGGCGGAGCCGTGATTGGAGAAGTTCAAACAAGGAGTTGTGGAAGGTTTGGGAATGTGACGGTCAAGGACTTTGGAGAGGAAAAGGAGGTTGGAGATTAAATGGTAGTTTGCAAGGACAGAGGGGTCAAGGATGGGTTTTTTAGGAGTGAGGAGATGACGGCAGATTTAAAAGGGAAGTGGACACTATGAAAGTAGAGGGAACCGGTAACAATATCAGCTAGCACGGGGACCAGGAAGGGAAGCTAGATGGCCAACAGTTTAGTGGGAATAAGGTCGCAAGAACAGGAGGTGAGGTTCCTGGACAAGGTCAGCTTGGAGAGGGCATGAGGGGAGATAGGAGAGAAACGAGAGAAAGATGCGAGTTCGGGCTAGGGCAGGGGCAACCTTGGGGGAAGTTTGACCCGGTGGGTTAGGGAAAGGGAGAGATGCGGCAAAGGCAGCTGAACGGATGATCTCAATCTTAGAGACAAAGAAGTCCATTAGCTCCTCGCTGTTGTTGTTGGAAGTGAGGGTGGAGAAGGAAGGGGAGAGGGATTTAAGAAGGCAGTTGGTAGTGGTGAGGAGATGCCGGATTCAGAGATGAGATACAGATGTAGAAGCAGAAATAAGACGATGACAGATAAAGGTAGGAGATACACCACATGACAGCCACTATATTAAAAGTGTTCCATTTAGTACACACTTGCTATCATACTTCAGAAATCACAGGTCATATTTAGTTTCCTCACTTGCTGTGCCCAATGCGTTATCTGCCAGACTATATTAAAAGTCTTGCATACAGTGCATATTTCCTGTACACACTTACTGTGTCATGATTTTTCAGTCACACTTTTGCTTTCAACACTGTTAATTGGCTCAGAGTAAAGCAGCAGCAAGTCAGAACTGAAGAGGTAGGGAACATACAAATCAGTGACTGGAAAACTGACAATGAAAAACTATGAAGGACTTACCGAAACAATCATTCCTGAATGGCCAGTCTTGCGAATCTACCTATAATAAAAATAAAAAAGAACCAATCAAAATGATCATATATCAATTCAGAGATGAAGTTTGATTCACAATTAACGCACTTCCAATACTCTCCTGCTGAATTATCCTAAGGTTTTCTGGGAGTGCTTTTATTGCGAAGTATTGTGATCCTTCTCACAGGTGGTTCCCAGAGTCTGCTCGTTGGCTCATGCTAAATGACAAGGCTGATGTGGCTCTGAAACAGCTCAAGAGGGTGGCAAAACTGAACGGCAAGGAGGCAGAAGGGGAAAAACTCACCACCGCGGTAAGCGTTGTTATTAAAAATGTTTTTGACTTACTCACCCCACTTGGTACACCATAGAACTGGTGTTTTTAACCTCTTTACACAGTGAAGGTAACTGGATGACACATTTCTTTCTATTGCTTCCCCTCTGAAGACATCAGAATTTTAAAGTCAGTCATATTAAATAGAGAGAAAGAGAGGCTATCATTTCATACTGGTTTCTTCTGACCTGGAGCCAGGAACTTACAAGCACCTGCCAATCCAAGCGCTGAAGAGGAATTCTCCCCTTATGTTTGGTTATTGAGTTAAAGGGACTGCTGCCAACCTAAGATTAGACAAAAATGCTTATTTTTTTGTCACACTCAATGGAACAGCTCAATTACTGCATCTTGATCTCCTCCAGGCCCTGCGATGGAACAATGAAAATCTTGCTTCCTTTAATCCTTTAAAGACAGTTTCCTTACATCTGTAACAAGTATAACCAACAGCTCTTCCATTACTGTTGATAGTTCCACCCTCAGTTCTTCTACATTTGTCAATATTATTGGCCTCACACTCTCCTCTGACCTCATATCTCCTCCATTACTAAAGCTTCTCAAAGAAGCAATATTTTCTCTTTTGTGTCAAACATTTCTCTTTTCCCTTAACAATTCTAACTATCAAGCCCAAATACTTCTAAAACTAGAATACCACTCTCATATTAGGATGGTTCTCCTAACACCTCTATTCTCCTCCTGGACATGATACAAGAAAAATATTGTCGTCTCACATGAAATTCCTTACCTCTTGCCTCTCTCTCCCCTTTACAACCTTTCTTATCTCCCCATGTTATTGCTTCACTGAACTTTCCTCTCTTGTGCCTTATAAGCTGGAAAGATAATATCATAGGATTACATAGGATATATGCCACAGAAGCAGGCCATTCGGCCCAACCAGTCCATGTCGGCGTTTATGCTCCACTGGAGCCTCCTCCCGTCTTTCCTCATCTAAATCTATCAGCATAACCCTCTATTCCCTTCTCCCTCATATGCTTGTCTCGCCTCCCCTTAAATGCATCGATACTATTCGCCTCAACCACTCCCTGTGGTAGCGAGTTCCACATTCTCACCACTCTCTGGGTAAAGAAGTTTCTTCTGAATTCCCTGTTGGATTTCTCGGTGACTATCTTATATTGATGGCCTCTAGTTATGCTCTTCCCCACAAGTGGAAACATTCTCTCTGTATCCACTCTATCAAAACCTTTCATAATTTTAAAGACCTCTATTAGGTCACCCCTCAGACTTCTTTTTTCAAGAGAAAAGAGACCCAGCCTGTTCATCCTTTCCTGATATGTATACCCTCGCATTTCTGGTATCATCCTTGTAAATCTTCTCTGCTCCCTCTCAGTGCCTCTATATCCTTTTTATAATATGGCGACCAGAACTGTACGCAATACTCTAGGCTGCAATTTTTATTCATCCGAGGGGGCGGGTTTGGAGGCCGGTCTGTCGCGAAAATCGGAGAAATTGGGGGCGGGCTGCAAGCCCGCCTCCATCCCGCCTCCACGCAACTTTGGGAAGTGTCGGGTCAGTCGCTCCCGAACTGACCCGACACCAAATGGTGGGACAGGTTGTTAAGGCAGTTAACAGGTCGTTAACTGCCTGGATAATCCTATTTTAAAGGGCTGATCAGATTTTCGAGGTTTTTCAACATGCTGCCCGCTTTCATTAAAACACGTCTGGTGAATCGAGCCGGGTTGACCTAGGACCTGAATTGTTGCCAGCTGCTCGAGCAGCTTAAAAGCGGTCCTGCAATCTCTCATTCTTTCACATGCCACAACTTAGTGCTTTAAGGCTTAGTAGACATTTAGCAGCTCTACTAATCTTGTGAGTGTTGAGGCTGAAATCCATCTGCTGTGTGACCTCCTTGGAATACCCTCTGGCCACTTTTTCTTAGCGCACACAACCTCCATTCCTCGACTGAGATATATACCAGCAGTTTGGGAACCATTTATATCCTCTCATCCTGGTCGTCAGATTTGCAGGAACAGCAGCCGCGGCAGCATTGCAACCAGGCACAGCAGCAGCACCAACAGCAGGAGCGCTAACCTTCTCCTCAGCCACCTGATGATGCACAGGGCAGAGGGCGTCAGCGCAGGCCTGCACCTCGCCGCAGGAGAAACCCCCAACACCGCGTTTACAGGCATAGGATGAGCTTCCTCAACATGAGTGAGCAGCAGTGCCAAAGGAGGCTGAGACTTCCGCGAGACATTGTCGCTGACATCTGCGCAATGCTGCACCAACACCTGGAGCCCAGAGGAGCGTGTGGACACTCCTTACCAGTGTCTGTCAAAGTCACCACCGCACTCAACTTCTTTGCTTTGGGCTCCTTCCAGGGACCATCTGCTGACATCAGCTGCATCTCCCAGTCGAACGCACACGCCTGCATCACGCAGGTTACCGATGCCCTTGTTGCAAAGGCGCACAATTACATCCACTTCTCCATGGATGAAGCAAGTGTAACTTCGCGTGTGGTTGGCTTTGCAAATATGGCAGGCTTCCCAAGGGTGCAGGGCATCGTAGACTGCACACATGTGGCCATTAGGTCACCCCATCACAACGCAGCTGTATTTGTCAACCGCAAGGGCTTCCACTCCCTTAACGTCCAGCTGGTGTGTAACCACAGGAAGGTCATCAGGCATGTTTGTGCAAAGTACCCTGGCAGTTGACATGACTCCTTCATCCTGCTGCAGTCTACTGTGCCTCAGCTCTTCAATCCGCCAACCTAACTTTCCAGATGGCTACTTGGCGACAAGGGCTATCCCCTGAATAAGTGGCTCATGACACCGATGAGGAGGCCATCAAATGAGGCTGAGGAGCGGTACAATGTGAGCCACATTTCCACCAGAAGCATCATAGAGCAAACCATCGGCTTTCTCCAAATGCGATTACGATGCCTCGACAGATCTGCTGTAGCCCTGCAGTATGCACCAGCCATGGTGTCCAGAATCATCGTCGTCTGCTGTGCCCTGCACAACATCGCACAGCAGTGTGTCTTAGCGCTCCCTGAGGAACAAGTGGCTCAGCGCAGAGCATCCTTGCAAGAAGAGTGGGAGTACGAGGAGGAGGAGGAGGACGAGGGGGAGGAGGAGGCACGCCTTGCGGGGCCAGATGTGGCCAATGCAGCAGAACTCGAGCACATTGCTGGCTGTCATGCAAGGGATGCACTCATCCATGCCAGATTTGCGTAAGCTTACGCTTCAACCACAGGTGGCTAGCATATGGCTATGAATGTGTGGACAACATTCTTAAAATGCCATACATCATCTCTCCAATAAACGTTGCTTTCCTATCACTCACAGCAACATCATTACAAATGCAAGTCGCCCTGAGGCCTCAATGTGTAACTTCTATTTCCCAGAACACATAGGCCAGACCTTCAACTGTTTGCCATAACTTTTGTTTACTACATTCACAAAAGCATGACAATGCAAAATATTAAACAGAACCAAAGACAACAGAACAAAACACCCAAGTGACTCCCCTTGTGACTATTTGTGCTTTATCATCCTCTTACGCGTGCTTCTATGTGGTGCTTCCCCTGTGGCTTCAGCAGATGTAGAAGCACCTTGCTGACTTTGATGCTGCGCCTGCTTAGACGCCTTTGGCGGGCGTCCTCTGGGTTTGGGAGCCTGGGAGGGCTCCTCCACAGTCTGCTCTTCCTGCAGCTGTGCAGGGGCTGAAACGGCCATCTCAGTTGGGTGTGCAATGTAGGTCTCTGAGCGAGGGCTCTGCGGTGGCATGGTCGTGTGAGCGTTTGGAAAGGAGCACACACTTCCTTGTTGCCTGCCACCAACATCTCTCTCATGGGTCAGCTGCACATCAGTGCTAGCAAGTGGCTGGAGAGCACCTTGCTGCACATCAGGGGAGCCATGAGGACCCGAATCTGTACTGGCAGTCCTCATAACAAGAACGTCCATGAAGCTCTGGCGTCTCTCCTCAATAGATGCCCATCTCTCCTCCATAGCTGACAATCTATTTTGAAGAGTTACCATGTTTTCGTTAGCCTGGCAACTTATGTCCTCCATGGCGGTTGCCACCCTCTCTATGGCGGCACGTTCATGCACCATTGCCACCACAAAGGCAGTGCTCATGTTAGAGATGGACTCCTCCATTCTCTCCACACTCGCAGTTACCCTGGATGCAAACCCTCTCAGAGACTCCTGCTCTTGTTCCTGGAGTTCCAGCACCGCTCTCTTTCTGGATGGCCCCAGAGACACAGCGTCTGCATGCAGCTGAGCAGAGCTGGGAGAGTCCTGCAACCTCCGACGAGGACTCTCCACTGCTGTCGCTGTCTCCACCATCTGTTGATGCTCACTTGTGAGTTGTGATACACCAGGTGACAACACTGCTCTATGTCACGAAGGCCCCGCCGAGGTGTGCATATCTGCGCTGGTGCTGGGTGCGCTGAGTCCTGGTGATGCTGCTCCCTCAGAGGCTGCAGGTTCCTCTGAGGAGTCATCTGGCTGTTCCTCCTGGACAGTGGGGAGGGGGGCACTCGATGGTCCTGTGGGAGAGTAAAGGCATGAGTTAACCATCTGATTTTGAGGTAGCAGACACATCCTTTTGTGCAGATGATACAAAGCGAATCTCTATGAACATCATATGCCATTGCAGTCAATCATTAAATCTAAATGAGAGGAATGAAACTCTATTCTGTCACCAGCTACGTCTAGTGCACCCTTCTTTCCATCCCCCCACTTCCAGATCCACTCCACCTCCAACGATTTCGTGCGCAGCCTCCTCAGCACTTGTCAATGTTGCGAGGGTTGCTGTGCCTCCTCCTGTCTGTGTTCTCTCCCTCTTATTGTGGGCTATCTTTTCCTGCAAGGAGGGACACAAATGGAGTTTCAGCGAGAGTGATGGAGTGACTGTGAATAATCCATAACATAGAAGCTTAGAGGGAGACCAAGATGGAGTGAAGTACCAGGAGGAAGCTAACTCCCTGTGCATTATAAGTTGTTGTCAATGCATAACAGTGAGAGCGAGTGTGAGGGGTGCATAGGCAGGATGGTGAGGTCATTCAGTACAGAGAGAGAGATGGATAGGTAAGGGTGCAAGGGAAGTAAGGGTAAGGTGGGATGTGGAGGAGCAGGCTTACAAAGCAGTGCTGGTGATGAGAAGAGAAAGGAAGCCAATGGAAGGTAAGTGTGATGTGATACTCAGTTTTGATGATCGCAGAAGATCATTCTATCCCTCTAGAAATAAACCCTAGTGCTTGGTTTGCTTTTTTTTAATGGCCTTGCTAACCTGTATCTCAACTTTTAGTGATTTGTGTATTTGTAGTCTGAGATCCCTTTGTTCCTCTGCCCCACCTGGACCCGCACCCTCCAAGTAATAAGTGACCTCCCTATTCTTCCAACCAAAATGTAATACCTCACATTTATCTGTGTTGAACTTCATTTGCCAATTATATGCCCATTCTGCAAGTTTATTAATGTCCTCCTGTAATTTGTTGCAGTCCTCCTCAGTATTGACTATCCCCCCCCCCAATTTGGTGTCATCTGCAAATTTAGAAATTGTGTTTTTGATTCCAAAGTCTAAATTGTTAATATAAATTGTGTACAACAGTGGTCCCAGCGCTGATCCTTGTGGAACACCACTACCCACCTTCTGCCACTGTGAATAGCTACCTTTTACCCCTACTCTCTGCTTTCTGTCTTGAAGCCAACTAGCTATCCATTCTGCTTCTTGTCCCTGACTCTGCATTCTCTGACCTTGTTCATCAGTCTATTATAGGGTACCTCATCGAAGGCCTTTTGAAAATCTAGATAAATTACATCTACTACATTACCATTGTCTACTCTCTCTGTTACCTCCTCAAAAAATTCATTGAGGTTGGTCAAGCAAGACTTTCCCTTTTGAAATCCATGCTGACTATTCATTACTATGTTTTTGCTTTCTAGATGTTCTTCTATTTTCTCCTTTAGTAGGGATGCCATTATTTTTCCTACCACCGATGTTAAGCTGACTGGTCTATAATTCCCTGGACATGTTCTATCCCCCTTCTTAAATATAGGTATTTTGTTAGCTATCCGCCAGTCCTCTGGCACCACACCTTTTTCTAACAAATTAAATATGGGGAAGTCGCACAACACCAGGTTATAGTCCAACAGTTTTATTTGAAATCACAAGCTTTCGGAGTTACTGCTCCTTCGTCGGGTGAAGTAAAGAGATACAGAATCGCCAAAGCATATATAGATAGAGAACAATGCATGTGTACCTTACAATGGCAGACAACTAAATTTAATCATCCTGACTGTTTATCTGCCGAGGTGTGACAAAAGGCAATCAGGTCAGCCAGGAACTTACCACATCAAAGACATAGCAAGATACAACTGAGACAATGTTAAATATGTGTAGTAATGCCTCTGCTATCTCTTCCCTAGATTCTTTTAAAATGCGTGGATGCAATTTATCCGGACCTGGGGTTTTATCCTCTTTGAGTTTGATTAGTTTATTTAATATATCCCCTCTTTTTATTTTAAATGTACTTATCTCATTACTAATCTCATCATATTTTCAACCCCTCAAAATCAACTTTTCTCCAATCTATTGCCCTGATTTTCGTCATATTATGTTCTTCTCAATTATCATCTTAAAGCGTATTACATTATGCTCACTATTGCCTAGATGTTCCCCTACTTTTACTTCTCTTATCTGCACTGGTTCATTCCCCATTACTAGTTCCAATAGCGAATCCTCCCTTGTTGGGCTTTTTACATATTGGGTTAGAAAGGAGTCCTGTACACATTGTAGGAACTCCATTCCCTTATCTCCTTTACCTACTTCTTCTGTCCAATTAATATCGGGGTAGTTGAAATCCCCCATGATTATTATTCTATGTTTTTTTACTCATTTCCCTAATTTGTCTGCATATTTCTTCCTCCACCTCCCTTCCACTATTAGATGTCTGTAGACTACACCTATTAGTGTGATTGATCGTTTATTATCTTTTATCTCGATCCATATGGATTCTATTATTGTCTTGCTGATAGCTGCATCACTTTTTTCTACTGCCATTATGTTATCCCTAATAAGTACAGCTACTCCACCTCTCCTTTTTCCCTCTCTATCTTTTCTAAATATGTTATACCCTGCATTGTTTAATTCCCAGTCCTGATTTTTCTGTAGCCGTGTCTCAGTAATCCTTACTATGTCTGGTTCCTCGCAACGCATGATTGCCTCTGGCTCCCCTGTTTTATTACGGACACTGTGTGCATTGCTGTACAGACAGTTTAATACATTTTTATTAGGATTTCCTCTCACTTTATGTTTAACAATCTTTTTAGACTCCTTTTCTATAACTCTATTTATTCCCTTGCCATCAATGTCCTCCCTTACTTTATTCTTTCCTATGCTCTCTTTTCCTGTTTTGTTTATAATTAGGCTGGTTACATTTCTTGTAGATCCCTCCCCCCATCTTACTAGTTTAAAGCCTTTGCCACCTCCCTATTTACCCTTTCTGCTAGGACACGGGTCCCATCCCGGTTCAGGTGGAACCCGTCCCATCGGTACAGCTCCTTCCTGTCCCAGAACTGGTGACAGTGTCCCATGAAAAGGAACCCCTCTTTCCCTCACCAGCCCTTTAGCCACGTGTTAATTCTCCTGATCTGTCTGCTTCTATGCTAATTTGCACGTGGCTCGGGCAATAATCCAGATATTAATACCCTCAAGGTCCTGCTTTTTAATTTTGAGCCTAACTCCTAATACTCTTTCAGCAGGACTTCCTCCCTGTTCCTACCTATGTCATTTGTTCCAACATGGACAATGACAACTGGATTTACCCCCTCCCTTTCCAAGTCCCTCTCCAGCCGCCATGAGATATCCCTTACCCTGGCACCGGGTAGGCAACACACCCTTCGGGATTCTCAATCTTGGCTGCAGAGGATGCTATATATCCCCCTAATTACAGAGTCCTATCACAACCACATTTCTATTCTGCTCTTCCCCCCCACCCCTTGGACAGCCTTCTGAGCCACGGTGCCTTAGTCTGCACTGTGGCTGTCCTCCCTGCAGTCTTTCTCCTTGTCCTCACAGGTAGTGAGTACTTCGTACCTGTTGGACAGGACCAGTGTCTGCGGGACCTCCTTCTCAACCTGTCCTCAATCCCCGCTACCCGGCTCCCTAGCAGTCACACCTTCCCCTTCCTGAACCTCTGCTTTCCTCTGGGATGTGACTGTATTCTGGATAAAACTGCCCAGAAATTCCTCTCCCTCCCTTACGTGTCGGTGTGTCTCCAACTCGCACTTCAGCTCAATGACTCTCGGAGCCGGAGAGATTCGAGATGGAGAGATCTCCTGCAGACGTGTTCGCTCGGGACAGTCTCACTGTCCACAAACTCCCACATACTACAGTCCAGACACACAACCTGCCCTGACATATACGAAAAGAAAATACTGCAGATACTGGAAATCTGAAATAAAAACAGAAAATGCTGGAGATACTCAGCAGGTCAGGCAGCATCTATGAAGAGAGAAACAGAGTTAACATTTCAGGTCGATGACCTTTCATCAGAACTGGAAAAAAGCAGGAAATGGAACAGATTTTTAAGTAAGTGTAGGGGCTGGGAAATGGGGGAGGAGATGAAAGAACAAAAGGGAAGGTCTGTGATAGGATGGAAGGCAGGAGAGATTAAGAGACATTAAGAGATAATCAAGGCAAAAGGAGATGGTAATGGAACAGGTTAAGAAACAAAGGATGGCTCCAGATTAAGTGTAAATTGCGCTGGCAGAATGAAAGACAGTTGCCATGTGGGAGAGAAGAACAGAAGGCACAAACAAAAAGTGTGGATAAAACATATATATATGATAGGGGCCAGGTTATGATCTGAAATTGTTGAACTCTATGTTGAGTCCAGAAGGCTTAAAGTGCCTAATCGAAAGATGAGGTGCTGTTCCTCGAGCTTACACTGAGCTTCCGTGGAACAATGCAAGAGGCCGAGGACGGTGAGGTCTGAGTGGGAGTGGTGTGGTGAATTAAAGTGACAGGCAACCGGAAGCTCGGGGTCCCCCTTACGGACTGAACGGAGGTGTTCCGCAAAGCGGTCACCCAATCTGCGTTTGGTCTCCCCTATGTAGAGGAGACCACATCGTGAGCAACGAATACAGTATACTAAATTGCAAGAAGTACAAGTAAATCGCTGTTTCACCTGGAAGGGGTGTTTGGGGCCCTGGACAGTGGGAATGTATAAGGGCATGTGTTGCATCTCCTGCGCTTACACAGGAAGGTGCCGGGAAAAGGGGAAGGGGTGTTGGGGTGATAGAGGAGTGGACTAGGGTGTCGCGGAGGGAGCGGTCCCTACAGAATGCTGAAAGGGGAGGTGAGGGGAAGATGCGTTTGGTGGTGGGATCACGCTGGAGGTGGCGGAAATGGCGGAGGATGATCCGTTGAATGTGGAGGCTGGTGGGGTGAAAGGTGAGGACAAGGGGAACTCTATCGTGGTTCCAGGAGGGAGGGGCAGGGGTGAGGGCGGAAGTGCGGGAGATAGAATGGACACGGTCAAGGGCCGTGTCAACCACTGTAGAGGGGAATCCTCGGTTGAGGAAAAAGGAAGACATGTCGGAAGCACTGGTATGGAAGGTGGCATCGTCAGAGCAGATGCGGCGGAGACTGAGAAACCGGGAGAATGGAATAGAGTCCTTACAGGAGGCAGGGTGGGAGGAAGTGTAGTCCAGGTAGCTGTGGGAGTCAGTGGGCTTGTAGTGAATGTTTGTCAATATCCTATCCCCAGAGATGGAGACGGAGGAGTCGAGGAAGGGAAGGGAAGAGTCGGAGATGGACCATGTGAAGGTGAGGGAAGGGTGGAAATTGGAAGCAAAGTGAATGAAATGATCTAGTTCAGGGCGAGAGCAGGAAACGGCACCGATACAGTCATCAATGTACCGGAAAAAGAGGTGAGGGAGGGGACCTGAGTAGGACTGGAACAAAGAGTGTTCCACATATCCCACGAAAAGGCAGGCATAGCTGATTGGATGACTGCTTTGCGGAACACCTCCGTTCAGTCCGTAAGGGGAACCCCGAGCTTCCGGTTGCCTGTCACTTTAATTCACCGCTCCACTCCCACTCAGACCTCACCGTCCTCGGCCTCTTGCATTGTTCCACGGAAGCTCAGCGTAAGCTCGAGGAACAGCACCTCATCTTTCGTTTAGGCACTTTACAGCCTTCTGGACTCAACATAGAGTTCAACAATTTCAGATCATAACCTGGCCCCTAGCATATATATATTTTTTATCCACACTTTTTCTTTGTGCCTTCTGTTCTTCTCTCCCACACGGCAGCTGTCTTTCATTCTGCCAGCGCAATTTACACTTCATCTAGAGCCATCCTTTGTTTCTTAACCTGTCCCATTACCATCTCCTTTTGCCTTGAATATCTCTTAATCTCTCCTGCCTTCCATCCTATCACAGACCTTCCCTTTTGTTCTTTCATCCCCTCCCCCATTTCCCAGCCCCTACACTTGCTTAAAAATCTGTTCCATTTCCTGCTTTTTTCCAGTTCTGACGAAAGGTCATCGACCTGAAACGTTAACTCTGTTTCTCTCTTCACAGATGCTGCCTGACCTGCTGAGTATCTCCAGCATTTTCTGCCCTGACATATCTTAGTCTAGCCTTATTTTATTTATTTAATTATTTAAAGTCTTTATTCAACGATTATTTATAGTTATATTAATTAGTTTAACTAGTTAAGCGATAAATTTAATAAAGTACTTTGTAGTTTCCCGCACCTAGTTTAAACCACTGTCCTAGGTTAAAGAGAAAAGAGAGAAAAAAAACCTTAATACTCACCAACCAATCACCTACCTGCTGTCCTGTGACGTCACTCCTTGTTATTTTGGAAATCGTCGCAGGTTCAGCCGCCGTTGATACCATCTCCAATTAGGTCCGCACTGCCTGGTCTCCCGATGTTTTAAGTACTGCCGCCGCTGATACCGCCTTCATATCCTACTTGCTCTTCTTCCTCACTGCACTCTCATTGTTTTGAAAAGTCTCCTATTTTAACTAATTCTTTCCTGGGGCCTCATAATGGTGGAACTCCAAAACGCCCTTATTTTTTCCATTCTACTTCATTCTTCAGGTTTCTAAGACTGAGGTTTGGAGTCACATAGTACTATTTCCTGATTTATTTAATCTCTTTTACTTATTCCACCATGGCTGTGTCCTGCACAATAGGCCTTGGACTTTCACCCAAGTTACTCAATTAAAAAACCTCGATGTAGAACCCATTCAGTTCTTATCTCTAATAGATCAGATTCTTAAGAACACTGGGCCAATTTTCATCTTTCTGTATAGGTCTGTTCTAATTATATGTGCAAGCTAGCACTCAATTCTCCAGTATAAACTTATATGCATTAACAGAGAGGGTTGATGAGGGTAGTGAGGTTGATGTTGTGTATATAGACTTTGAAAAGGCATTTGACAAAGTACCACATAATAGACTTGTAAGAAAAATTAAAGCCCAGGGGATTAAACGGATAGTGGCGGCATGGATATAAAATTGGTTAAGGGATAGAAACAGAATAGTGGTGAACGGTTGTTTTAGAGTGCAGGGAAGTATACAGTGGTATTCCCCAGGGACCACTGCTTTTTTTTGATTATATATTAATGACCTGGACTTGGGTATACAGGATATAATTTTAAAGTTGCAGATGACACAAAACTCAGAAATTTAGTAAACAATGAGGAGGTTAGTAACAGACTTCAGGAAGACATAGACTGGTGAAATGGGCAGACACATGGCAGATGAAATTTAATGCAGAGAAGTGTGAGGTGCTACATTTTGGTAGGAAGAATGAGGGGAGGCAATATAAACTAAATGGTACAATTTTAAAGGTGGGGGGAGGCAGGAACAGAGAGACCTGGGGTGTATGTACACAAATCTTTAAAATTGGCAGGACAAGTTGAGAAGGCTGTGAAAAAGCACATGGGATCCTTGGCTTTATTAATAGAGGCATAGGGCTGGATTTTGAATGACCCATGGAGTCGGGTTTGGAGGCGTGTGGGGGGTTAAATTTGCGGGGTCGGGGTTTCCGACCCCATCCCGACTCCACACAATTTTGACATAATCAGTCGCGGGGTTCCCGACTCCGTCCCGCCTTCAAGAGGCGGGAGAGGCCATTAAAGCCCTTAACAAGCTTTAAATTGGCTCTGTAATGCCATTTTGAAACGCTGTAGCTAGTTTAACCCTCTTCTGACGTGAAGCACGCCTGGTGTGAAACACTCCAGTGAAACCTGGCGGGAGCACAAGTGGATAGCTGACTATCGGCTGCAAGTCCACTATTACAACGGAGATGTGATGAAGGTAGTAGTAGTAGTATTAGGTCTGAACGTCGCCTCTGATACTGCTGCAAAAAAACTCTCTCTCTCTCTCTCTCTCTTTTCTACACACACCCCCCTTTTTTGCATCCAGGTCAACTCACATCAAAAGCCAAGCAGGTCCTCTCTCACCAAGTCTCTGAGACTAGGCAGTCAGCAATGATGACATCATCAGAGGCGACTTTCAGACTGAAAACACTAATTAGTTCATGGGTTCCCACATGCTCCAACTCAATTGCCCAATTAACTGAAAATTGCATCAGGCATCCACATTAATCTGGAGTCGGGGGGGAAACACGAAATGCGGATTACACGACCCCAACCCGACCCCAAGACAAAATCCTGCCCATAGAGTACAAAAGCAAGGAAGTTACGCTAAACTTTTATAAAATACTGGTTAGGCTTCAGCTGGAGTATTGTATTCAATTCTGGGCACCACACTTTAGTAAGAATGTCAAGGCCTTAGAGAGGGTGCAGAACAGATTTACTAGAATGGTACCTATTAAAGTCATGAATCTATCATGGGCTGAATACTCCAACAAAAGGGATATGCTCAGTGCAGATGTGTCATTTCATTGTGTGTGTTTTTCGTAGATCCTCAAATCAAGTATGGAGAAAGAGCTGTCAAACACCAAAGATTCCTACAGTATGTTAGATCTGTTCCGGACACCCGTAATGCGCAAGACAGCATTGTTAACCATGCTTGTTTGGTAAGTTATTAGATAATGAGTTCTCGTAACTAGGTGTGAAGTGGTGCCCATAAATGAAAAATGCCAGTGAGAAAAAGGGAAACAATGAAGCAAAGAACTGAGATTGTTATAAGTTGACTGGTTTCCTCTGAAGCCAAATAGATGATTCATAAGGTGGTTGGAATGGGGAAAATGCAAATAACATTTCCATCCACAGAAACAATTTGGACATGATGAAAAAAATCTGATTCTTCTTTTTCCTGCAACAGGTTTTCAATGAGTTTTACATATTATGGGTTATCGATCGACCTGCAAGGATTTGGAGTTGATATTTACCTCATCCAAGTCATTTTTGGAGCTGTCGACATTCCAGCAAAACTTGTTGGTTTTATCACCCAGACTTATATAGGCAGACGGTTCACAGAAGTCACCTCCCTCATCCTGGCAGGAAGCATTATAATAATAAACATCTTCATCCCAAAAGGTAAGTTCTTATTGTTACATATCATCCTATTCCCCACAATGGGAATTGTATCCACGTCACTCTCGTCATCCGGGAGGATAGGGAATCAAAGATGCCATTGTCCAGTTCTTCTGATGGCCTATTAAGTGGAATGAAGCTATATAGAGAGAAGATCCAGGTTTCGATTTCTACGACATGCTAAGTTGGCTAAACTCAGCAGGGGTAGCAGTTGGCATGCTGCAATTGATCAAAGTGACCTAGGGCTAACGAGTGTGTTCCTAAGCAATGACCTTCACGCTCCCCTACCCAAGAAGATGCTTGTCTGTGCATATCGGGTGAGAACAAGATACCGGAATGTTGCTGCCACCTGTGGAACCATACCCAAGCATAAGTCAGTTCATCAAGAAAGGAGCAGAGAAACAAGGAGAAAATTGGAGAAAAAATAGATGCCATCTGCCCAGAACAACTGACAATGGTGAGCTATAACTGGCCAAAGAGGAACACAGATGCAAGAGCCACTGCTCATTCTTCCTTGTTGTTGTACAGTTGTCTACTTACTAACCTATCAAGATTAGTGACTGTCCATCTCATTCCAACTACCAGCAAGTTATGGGTTTTAAATCACTGAGCTATCAAGAAATTCTGAAGAGCTCAATCTATGCTCATTGGAAGAACAAAACATTGCAGAAGGAGGAAAACATGATCCTGAGAATCGGTACATGCAAGGGGACATGTTCTTTGTACTGAACCAGAAGATAATAAGCTAGGTATGAGCTGAACATCATTTATAGAGTAATTAATTCATAATTAGAGATGATAATGTGCATTGAATGTAGGTTGTGTTCAAATGTTCAAAAAAGAAATAGACAGGGCTCTTTATTTGACAGATTAAAGAGATACAGGTTAGGTTCCACGGCAGGAAGAGGACATATGTGTTCCTGCATCACCAAGTGTGCCAGGAAGATCCCAGGTTGATCCCTGGGCTGTGCTGAGTTGTAGTAAGTGTGTTAGACTTGGTTTCAGCATACCTTGGCTAGCAAGAGGAAAAATCAACCAGGGTCCTCATTCCCCATCATTAACCAGTGATGTCTGCTGAAAGTGCATGTGTGCAGATATTGGATCAGGGATAGAAAGCTCTCTATTTTTAATCAGTTGATTAATGGTTCTGTTGGAATTCCTGAATTTGCTATTTTCAGATTTCATTAATTAAAATCGATTAATGAATGTTAAAATATCAAGCAGATATATTTCACCCAAACATATTAATCAATTCATTAAAATAGCACACAGTGACATTTCTATTGCTCCATCTCTCTTACAGAATTGCAGGCCGTGCGAACTTCATTTGCTGCTATTGGGAAAGGATGCCTCGCAGCTGCGTTCAGCTGTTGCTATCTCCACGCAAGTGAACTCTACCCAACTGTGGTCAGGTGAGTACTCCTGTTACATTCAACAACTGATTCATTTGAACAAGCTCAGTAACTCCATTTACAATTATCAGGATAGAACTCTGACAGTAGATTGGTGAGTAAAGACTCTGCTGTACACTGAGCCATTCAGACCAGGTTTGATTCAATAGAACCATACAAGTTTCCAGCATAGAAGGAGGCCATTTGGCCCATTGTGTCTGTGCCGATTCTTTGCTAGGGCAATCCAAAATGAATCCCACTGTTCCACTCTCTCCCTATAGCCCTACATTGCCTCGGCTTCAAATATTTATCCAATTTTCCCTTAAAAGATGCAATGGTGTCTGTCTCAACCATTACCTGTGGCAAAGCATTCCATGTGCCAACAACTCTCTGTATAAAGAAATTTCTTCTACTCTCTCTCCTCACTCTCTTAGTGATCATTTTAAATTAATAACCCCTCGCACTGACTCCCAACCAGAAGAAATAGTCTTTCCCTATTCACTAACAAAACCTTTCATAATTTAAAAACCTCAATTAAATCTCCTCTTAGCCTTCTCTGCTCCAGTGGAAATAGTCCCAGTATCTTATCTCTCCTCAAGACAAGTTTCCTATCACTGGCATCATCCTGGTGAATCTATACTGTATGCTCTCTATCGCTTTAATGTCCCTTCTATAATAGGGTGCCCAAAACCGCACACAGTACTATGGCCGAACCAATCATTTGTACAAATTGATCATTACTTCTTTACTCTATGGTCCTAGTTAATAAACCCAAAATGCTGTTGGTCTCATTTATGGCTTTTTCTATCTGTAGTCGCACTTTCAGGAAATTATGTGTGTGAATCGCTAGGTCTCTGTTTACCCACACCATCAACATGTTTCCACTGAGTATGTACTTGCATTCATTGTTTTTTCTCTCAAAATGTAATACCTCACACTTATCTGCATTAAATTGCATTTTCCACTTGTCTGTCCATTCCACTAACCTATCTATGAATTTCTGAACCATCAGCTAATTTCTGAATTGTACTCCCTATGCACAAGTCCAATTTATCTATATAATAACCAAGGGCAAAAATGGACCAGCCCTGATCCATGGAGTATACCACTTCCAACCTTTCACCAATCCGAGCAAGACCTATTTACCCTAATGATTTGTTGCCTGTCCAGCAACCAACTTTCTATCCACATTTCCTCATACCGCATGCTTGAATTTATCTAACAAATTTCTTGTGAGACACCTTATCGAACTTTCTGAAAATCAGTATGCACTACATCTATTTCATTTGCTTTACCTAACCACTCAGTCACTTCTTTAACAAAAATTCTGTTAAATTTATTTGCTAACTTTACTGGACAGTTAATTGGGACCAGACGCCTTCGTATTGTAAGGGTTTTGACCCGTGTGGCTCTGTGCTCAGCCTGGGGGCTAGTGCGAGGTTAGGCCTTGTTGCCTGTTCTGGTCTCCAGCCAGTCTGGGAGCACTAGACACCTGTGAGTGGTTCGACCCACTCGCCCTTACGGTTCTGACACTGGACTTAGATGCGAGAGCAATAATGGAGAGAAAACTCAGGTAGACCCGGTTGAATGGTACGAAATGGAAAATCTTTATTGCATATTATTCAAGATTACGAAATACATGTCATAAGCACAGATTAATGACAGTACAATCTTACACGCAGTTATGTAACTAATTTCAGGGAAACGAGGAACGAACGACACATCGTAAATGGGGGCACACATTACAGTTATCCTTAAAACTTAAACCCTCCCCTATCAATACCTGCTCTAAACTAGATTTGTACGATCGAGACTCATGCTCACCACTCGTGATAACTCGGAGAGTTCCGAAAACTCTGATCGGATGTTTTTCACCGCAGCACCTGATCACCCACGTGTTGATCAGGGGTCTCTGTACCCCACTTGTTTACTCGTTTCTGCTCCGGCTAGCAGGCTGGACCGTCTGCTGTCATGAAGATCTGTGTTGTCCTCAGAGTTCCGACTCTACTCAAAAAAGAGTCTTCCTGTGCCCTCGCAGGGATGCGATAAAATTCGAAGAATAGTCTTCCTGGGCAAGGAAAAAGTGTCTCTTCGACCTACAGGCGTGGTCGGTGCTTACTGACCGTGGCGATACGTATGGTCGTCTTCTTCTCTTCTCATCTCATCTCATCTCGGGCCTTCGGTTCCAACACCGTTTACCGACTTCTCGGGATGGTGTGCCCGTTCCAAGGCTTCACAGCCCAGTTCCACACAGATCTTCGCGGCAAGCCACGAGGCAGATCCTGGCGGATCGTAAAGTTCAACAGTCTTTAAAGCTGCAAGAGGCAGAGACACGAGGCAAGCGGCAAGAGGCAGGAGAATAAGAAACAAGAGGCAGGAACAAGACGGCGAGCGAACAAGAGTCAAGAGAAAGATGGACGGTTGTAGCTTACAGTTATAGTGCTAAAACTCTTCTTTTCCCGCCCAACCTTAATGTCTTTTCTTTTGTTAGGGTTTTGGCGCCCAAATTTCTTGTATAGGGTGATCTCCGTTTTAATGGGTTTCGGGGATACTCGTAACTGTCTGAGTACCTGTTAATACTTTTCCCAATGTGTAACCGGTCGGTATTCTCCCTGGAGGGGTTTTGGGGCTTCCAAATGTTTTCTGTAACTACCCGCTAACGGCTCTCTCATCGTAGAGTCGTGGGGATTTTGCATATTAATGTCTTTGGATGGGTTCTTGATCACTTGGTACAATAGCCCTTATTCGCACCTGGGAGACCGATTTCAGTATTTATGTGTATACTGCAAACCCATGATGTCTCGTGTATTATCTCAAATGTGCTGAGTCTTCATCGATCTCGTACAAATGTTTATTGGAACGCCATCTTGTCTGCTTATCGAAAAGTCTAGAATGTTCTGCCACGAGGCGTGGCGGCCATTTTACAGGCTGCTTGTGTCCACTTTGAAAACCTGACAGCATTCTGCTGAAATAAAGCTGTTTGAAGGAAACTATGTGTTTTCTCCTTATTTATAAAATCGCGATATATTGCGAATTCTACAGTATCCACACCCTTTAATGTCTTTCCATTGCATGTATACTTGCATGCTTTGAATGAACTTTGCCTTTTTCCAGTCCAGCATTCTGATCTTTGACTCTTCATTATCGTTTTCTATTTTTTGACATTGAACCTAACTATATTGTGGTTGCTATTTCCCCACTTTTAAACCAGTTATTTACCCAACTTTATTTCCCACAACGAAACCACGCAATGATTCTTTCCTTGTTGGACTAGAAACATACTGACCTTGGAAAAAATTCTCGATGCATTCTAAAAAGCATTCCCCACTTTGCACACATCCATTACCTTTATTCCAGTCTATTTTTGGATAGTTAAATCATGCAATATTATTGTCCTGTGGTTCTTACATATCTCCCTAAACTGTCTTCAGACGTCCCCCTCTATCTCACCTCCACTAGTTAGTGGCCGATATTGCACACCAAGATATGTACCATTTCCCTTCCAATTTTTATTAACTCTATCCATATGGATTCCATCTTAACTCAATCCCATGCACATCCTTACATCTAGCCCTGTAATAACATTTAATAGCCCTGATGCCCTCTCTGTTTTTCCTGCTCTATCGCTCCTGAATGTTTTATAACCAATGTTCAGTTCCCAGTCTTAACCTAGCCTCAGACGTGTCTCGGTTAACATTTTTATATCTCACCAAACACTTTGTAAATGTATGTACAAGGAATCCAACCCTCGCCCTGTCTGTTTGACAATCTTACTCACTTTCCTCCCTCCTCTTTCGGTGCTAAGTTAGGTGACCTCAGCTGTGCCAGTCGAGCCTCTAATTAAACCTGCTACTGCCTTCCTAGGAGTGGGTAGCCAACCCCCATCTGAGGTTACATGAATGAAGGCACTCCAACACGCCATGTGTGCACGTTTACTGGAATGTCTGCAACAAACCTCCATTGTCTCAATCCGATGTGGTATGCAGTAAGCATCATTCTAGACAGAGGCCTCATCTGAATGTTAATTCCCATTCCCAAAAACTGTATGTTGTGGATTTAATCCCTTGTGAGCCTAATTTAACTTAATAGCAAGATCTTAATTTTAAAAATTGACCCAAAATTCTTCTGAAATCAAATAGTCAAAGCTCTCGAACATTAGAGGGCTACATCTGTATTACAGGGAGGGGTGTGGTTTACGTATGGTCGTCTTCTTCTCTTCTCATCTCATCTCATCTCGGGCCTTCGGTTCCAACACCGTTTACCGACTTCTCGGGATGGTGTGCCCGTTCCAAGGCTTCACAGCCCAGTTCCACACAGATCTTCGCGGCAAGCCACGAGGCAGATCCTGGCGGATCGTAAAGTTCAACAGTCTTTAAAGCTGCAAGAGGCAGAGACACGAGGCAAGCGGCAAGAGGCAGGAGAATAAGAAACAAGAGGCAGGAACAAGACGGCGAGCGAACAAGAGTCAAGAGAAAGATGGACGGTTGTAGCTTACAGTTATAGTGCTAAAACTCTTCTTTTCCCGCCCAACCTTAATGTCTTTTCTTTTGTTAGGGTTTTGGCGCCCAAATTTCTTGTATAGGGTGATCTCCGTTTTAATGGGTTTCGGGGATACTCGTAACTGTCTGAGTACCTGTTAATACTTTTCCCAATGTGTAACCGGTCGGTATTCTCCCTGGAGGGGTTTTGGGGCTTCCAAATGTTTTCTGTAACTACCCGCTAACGGCTCTCTCATCGTAGAGTCGTGGGGATTTTGCATATTAATGTCTTTGGATGGGTTCTTGATCACTTGGTACAATAGCCCTTATTCGCACCTGGGAGACCGATTTCAGTATTTATGTGTATACTGCAAACCCATGATGTCTCGTGTATTATCTCAAATGTGCTGAGTCTTCATCGATCTCGTACAAATGTTTATTGGAACGCCATCTTGTCTGCTTATCGAAAAGTCTAGAATGTTCTGCCACGAGGCGTGGCGGCCATTTTACAGGCTGCTTGTGTCCACTTTGAAAACCTGACAGCATTCTGCTGAAATAAAGCTGTTTGAAGGAAACTATGTGTTTTCTCCTTATTTATAAAATCGCGATATATTGCGAATTCTACAGTATCCACACCCTTTAATGTCTTTCCATTGCATGTATACTTGCATGCTTTGAATGAACTTTGCCTTTTTCCAGTCCAGCATTCTGATCTTTGACTCTTCATTATCGTTTTCTATTTTTTGACATTGAACCTAACTATATTGTGGTTGCTATTTCCCCACTTTTAAACCAGTTATTTACCCAACTTTATTTCCCACAACGAAACCACGCAATGATTCTTTCCTTGTTGGACTAGAAACATACTGACCTTGGAAAAAATTCTCGATGCATTCTAAAAAGCATTCCCCACTTTGCACACATCCATTACCTTTATTCCAGTCTATTTTTGGATAGTTAAATCATGCAATATTATTGTCCTGTGGTTCTTACATATCTCCCTAAACTGTCTTCAGACGTCCCCCTCTATCTCACCTCCACTAGTTAGTGGCCGATATTGCACACCAAGATATGTACCATTTCCCTTCCAATTTTTATTAACTCTATCCATATGGATTCCATCTTAACTCAATCCCATGCACATCCTTACATCTAGCCCTGTAATAACATTTAATAGCCCTGATGCCCTCTCTGTTTTTCCTGCTCTATCGCTCCTGAATGTTTTATAACCAATGTTCAGTTCCCAGTCTTAACCTAGCCTCAGACGTGTCTCGGTTAACATTTTTATATCTCACCAAACACTTTGTAAATGTATGTACAAGGAATCCAACCCTCGCCCTGTCTGTTTGACAATCTTACTCACTTTCCTCCCTCCTCTTTCGGTGCTAAGTTAGGTGACCTCAGCTGTGCCAGTCGAGCCTCTAATTAAACCTGCTACTGCCTTCCTAGGAGTGGGTAGCCAACCCCCATCTGAGGTTACATGAATGAAGGCACTCCAACACGCCATGTGTGCACGTTTACTGGAATGTCTGCAACAAACCTCCATTGTCTCAATCCGATGTGGTATGCAGTAAGCATCATTCTAGACAGAGGCCTCATCTGAATGTTAATTCCCATTCCCAAAAACTGTATGTTGTGGATTTAATCCCTTGTGAGCCTAATTTAACTTAATAGCAAGATCTTAATTTTAAAAATTGACCCAAAATTCTTCTGCAATCAAATAGTCAAAGCTCTCGAACATTAGAGGGCTACATCTGTATTACAGGGAGGGGTGTGGTTTATATCAGAGTGCTGCAATGAGGGTGTGGGGTATATCAAAGTGCTACAGTTACAGGTATAGGCCATATTAGGGAGTCATACTGAACGAAGTTGTAACATACCCCAGCAAGATTCAGCAGCTTCATTAGAGGAGAAAAGAAAAAAGAAAACAATTGTTAAAAGGTGAAATGTTTCATCAACTTCTGACTCACTTAGTTTGTTTGTTTCCCCTTGCAGACAGACGGGATTGGGACTTGTGAGTACGATGGCCCGGGCGGGAGCCATGATAGCACCGGTTGCAAGGCTGATCGGTGATTATATACCATTTCTACCAATGGCTACATATGGTGGCATGGCAATAATATCTGGAGTTGCTGCCTTTTTCTTACTGGAAACACTGAACGTTCCTTTACCAGACACTATTGAGGAAGTGGAAAGCAGGTTTGTAATGTCAAAAATTCACGATGATTCAGGACTCAATTTAAACAACAGCAAGGATTTCAATGTATTAGAAAATAATGGGTACTCCACCCAGTCTCACAGCCATTTCAGTTCACTTCTGCACTTGTGGCCCTTGAAAAACTATTGAGAGGCAGAGTTGCCATATTAAAGTAAAACTATTGGTCCAACAGTTTCATCTTTTTCTTTCTCTTGCTTTAGGGAGGTGCCTGGTCTCCAACAGGCAATTTGCCATAGCAGCATGATAGCAATCGAGCAGAGTCTGTGGGGAATTGTAAGGTCCACCTTGCATCCAGTCACTTCATGGGCTGAATGTTGGTTCACTCTTGAGAGTAGACCTCAAGCAGGACAGAGGTTGGGACTGTTAGTAACAGTACGACATGGTAGCAGCACACACAGCCGTACACAAGATCTACTCAAAGTATCATCATAATAACTATTGGTCATCTTTTCTTATTGAGAAACCAAACAGAAAGGCCCAAGTTCACAGTACAGGACACCATCAGGGATGAAGTGTAAATATAAACTAGTTGCATTGCAACACCTTATCAGATTGAAATGCCTCAAGCACTCCATGCAATTGCTGTTAATATTTAGGCAAATATGACAACTATTCTGTGCTTGGAATTAAAAGAAAAAAGTAATTTTTTGATGGTGTTGACTGAAGGAAGAAATACTAGGATAACTTGTTGCTCTTCTTTGAATAATACCATGGTATCTTTTTATCTCTACCTGAAGTTAGATAAGGCCTTGGATTAACAGCACCTCTGACAGTGCTGGAGTAAAATAAATTGCAATAGAAGCCTATTCAAAGTCATGATTTTAACAATTACGATGCAGGGAGCAGATGTGAGTTTACAAACAACAGAAAGGGAACGTACTCACCAAAGTAATATTGGAGACACCAAAAAGGCTGTTATGGAGAGGGAGAAACTAGAGTCTGGAGGTGAAAGACTTTGAAGAACCAACTAAGAATCGTGTCTCTAAATTGTGGAACAAAGGCATGGATGAGGGTTTCAGCAGCAGATGAGCTGAGGCAGGGTTGGAGACGGAAGATATAACGGAGGTGGAAGTAGGTGGTTTTGGTGATGGAGTGGATATGTGGGCGGAAGCTCATCTCAGGGTCACATATGATGCCAAGGTTGCAAATGGTCTAGTTCAGCCTCAGACATTGGCCAGGGAGAGGGATGGAGTCAGTGGCTAGGGAATGGAGTTCGTGGACAATGCCTTAGGTCTTCCCAATATTTAGTTGGAGGAAATTTCTGCTCATCCAGTGCACGATGACGGACAAGTGGTGTGGAGGCGTTGAGCGAGGTGGTGGTGAGGTAGAGCTGGCTGTCATCGATGTATATGTGGAACCTGATGTTGTGTTTTCAGATGATGTCGCTGAGGGGCGGCTTGTAGGTGAGAAATAGGAGGGATAGATCCTTGGGGAACTCCAGAGATAACGGTGCGGGATCGGAAAGTGAAGCCATTGCAGGCGATTCTCTGGCTACAGATAAGAATGAAAGCAGGCAAGGCCAGACCCACCCCCAGCTGGACGATGGAGAAGAGGCATTGGAGGAGGATGGTGTGGTCAACCATGTCAAAGGCTGCAGACAAGTCGAGAAGGATGAGGAGGGATAGTGCACCACAGTCACATAGGATGTCATTACACTATTCAGGAAGGTCCTGGATTCAATGCACAATTTCTTTTGAGGTAGATAATCTCAACCAGAGCAGTAGGAGAACTGCTACAATTGGCCTCAGCAACTCCCAGGGTTCCCACTTGTCATCGCAATCCAGTTAACTCCTGCTGGAAATTGTGGGGGTTTTTGGATTTCTGCTGAGAAAAGGACTTTGCTTAGATGAGACGTTGGCCTTGATTTTTTATCTGGGCTCACAGATGAAGAATGATCACTTCGGCGAGGGAAGAAAATTGGGCAATGATAGAAAAGTTAAATGTTTTCTAATCACTGATTGTTTTCTGTTTTATTTATGTCCAGAGCAAAAAAAAGTGCTGAAAAAGGACAGGAGCGAAAGAGGGATGAGATTCCAGTGCAGGAAACACACATTGCACTGATGAAACAGAGTGTTTAACCAAACACAGCTTACTCTCAACATGCCATCATCCTCTGAGTGGCTACGGGATGACTGATCTCTTTAACACATGTTCACCTTTTCACAACGGGCCATACAATAACATATTCTAAATCTGTAATATTTCTGATAATTGATCATATAATGTTGTACGATTCACTTCTTCCATGATAGTCTTAATTTATCCCTTCAAATTGCTCCCACTACCACCACTATGAGCCTGTAACCACCAGTACTTCAAGCACAAAAATCTCTTGCAAGATTCCAGTATGTGTTCCAGATGCCAATTTTAATTAATAGTAATGTTCAATCTTTTAACGATTATCAGTTTCATTGACTGCACATTAAAGGAACATCTCCATTGTTTATGTAAATAATTTATCTTGTCTATCTCAAAATACAAGAAAAAAACTCTTGTATGATAAGCAATCCTTCTCTCACCTCCAACATCTCTCTCCTGCAAACTGTAAGATTATCATGGATTAGTTAATTTTTAGAATACTTGTTTTAATCTCTTAATCATTAATATCTTACAATCATCAGTAATGGATTTATAATCGAGTGTAAGAATTAAATGTAGAAGTTTGTAATCATCAATTGTATGCAATGACAGTATAGTCAGGGGGATAGATAGGGCTGGATTTTGATACTGGGGCGGGTTGGGGTCGTGTCAGCCACTTTTCGTGTTATCCACCCGACTGCAATTGGATGTGGGAGATTGATGCGATTTTCACCTAATTGGGCAATTGAGTTCCAGCATGTTGTAACCCATGACCCAATTAGTGTTTTCAGTCTGAAAGTCGCCTCTGATGATGTCATCATTGCTGCTGCATTGAAGGTCTGCAAAGACTGCCTGGCCTTTGCTGTGAGAGGACCTGGATGCAAAATGAGCAGCAGCAGCCCTAAGTCTGCTCCCAGGTATTTTTGCACCACCACTCCTAGATATGTCTCCTCCTCATCCATCCAGATATGTCTCCTAGCCAGACAGCCAGCCAGCCAGCCAGCCAAATGTTCTCCCGCCAGGTTTCACATTCGTGGTTCAGAACAGGCGTGCTTCACGTAGAAAAGGCGTTAAAATCACAAAGGCCTTTCAAAATGGCATTATAGAGGCAATTTAGTGCTTGTTAAGGGCCTTAACAGCTTATCCCGCCTCTTAGAGGCGGGACGGAGTCGGGACCAGCAGACACGATTTAATGAAAATTGCGTGGAGGTGGGATGGAGGCGGGCTTGTGCCCACCCGCCAGTTTTCGCAATTTTAACCCCCCACACGCCTCCAAACCCACCTCCACGGGTCAATGAAAATCCAGCCCAAAGTGTTCTCTGCAGCTGCGAAAGAGAGTCCCGAAGGCTGTGTTGCCTACCCGGTGCCAAGGTTAAGGATATCTCCTCGCGGCTGGAGAAGAACTTAAGAGTGGGACGGGGTGGATCCAGTTGTCGTGATCCATGTAGGAACCTGCATAAGCCAAGGTGCTGCAGATGTGGCATCTTTATGATTGGATTTGGGGTTTTGGGTGTAAGCCAGTAGGACTCCGTAGGCTTTCAATGAGAGTAAGGGTATAAGAATGGGGTCTTAACAGCCACAATGTGTAGAAAATTTCAGGAAGAATCAAGGAGACACCCAGCAGATCAAGAGAGACGAGAGACAAGAAACACAGAGTGCAGCTTACCTGTGGTTCCGCTTCTACCCAAAGAATAACGGGGTAATATAAGTCTCAATTATCCTCTGCAAACTGCTGCTTGAATACTGTAATGTATTAAGTCTTGCTTGTGCTAAATAAAGTTAAATCACTGTCCCCTATACGGGTCAACCTCGAATCATTTGGAACCAGGGTCCTTCTCGGATCGTACAAAACTTTCTAGTCTCTCTATTTTAACAATGTTACTTTGCTCACTGCAGCCCTAAACTTTTCACTCTTATTCTTGCAAAGCTCCAAATATAACATCTTATATGCTCATTCTCTTCCCCGCAACCTCACTTTGTTAAAATCAAGATTCATCACATCATCTGCTAGTCTAAATCATTGAAAACCTTAGAAGTGCAGAACTCCACCTTTCTCAGGTTTCCCTTCTTTCTATATTCTATGGACTTTTAAAATTCTAATTATCATTATCTAAGCGTCAGCCTTGGCTCAGAGGTTGAACTCTCGCCTCTGAGTCAGAAGGTAATGCGTTCAAATCACACACTGTCACTCCCAGTACTGTGATAGGTGCTGGATTTCAGATGGAATATCAAACCGAACCTCTGGCTGGCTTCTCAGCTAGACGTGAATATCCCAGGGTAGAATTACCTTGGGGTTGGGGCGGGGGTCTTGATTTACATAGTTTCTCCTGAATTTCCACTGAAGTTAGAGCAGAAGATTGGAAGTACTCCTACGGAAGTTCAATGGTACTATTCAAAGATTCTCCTGAATTTCCACTGAAGTTATGGCGAAAGATTGGAAGAACACCTACAGAAGTTCAATGGCACTGTTCAAAGAAGAGCAGAAGAGATCTCCTAGTGTTCTAGCCAACCTATTGATAGCAAATGGGTTCACATTTGCTATCTGGCTTTGTCAGGGGGAGATCATGTCTGACCAATTTGATTGAATTTTTCGAGGGGGTGACTAGGTGTGTGGATGAGGGTAGTGCAGTTGATGTAGTCTACATGGACTTCAGTAAGGCTTTTGACAAAGTCCCACATGGGAGACTGGTCAAGAAGGTAAGAGCTCATGGGATCCAGGGCAATTTGGCACATTGGATCCAAAATTGGCTTAGTGGCAGGAGGCAGAGGGTGATGGTCAAAGGTTGTTTTTGTGACTGGAAGCCTGTGTCCAGTGGTGTACCGCAGGGATCGGTGCTGGGTCCTTTGCTGTTTGTAGTATACATTAATGATTTTAGATATAGAAACATAGAATCTAGGAGCAGGAGTAGGCCATTCAGCCCGTCGAGCCTGCTCCACCATTCAATACGATCATGGCTGATCATCCAAATCCAGTACCCTGTCCCTGCTTTAATCCCCACAGTACACATATCCCACCCTACCCCCGTAACCCCACGTATTTAATTCCCCCTAATATGAATGTAGGAGGTATGATCAGTCAGTTCGCAGATGACACGAAAATTGGTGGAGTGGTAAATAGCGAGGAGGGAAGCCTTAGGCTACAGGACGATATAGACGGGTTGGTCAGATGGGCAGAACAGTGGCAAATGGAATTGTGAGGTGATGCATTTTGGGAGGACTAACAAGGCAAGGGAATACACAATGAATGGTAGGACCCTAGGAAGGACAGAGGATCAGAGGGACCTTGGTGTGCATGTACATAGATCGCTGAAGGCAGCAGGACAGGTAGATAAGGTGGTTAAAAAGGCATATGGGATACTTGCCTTCATTAGCCGAGGCATAGAATATAAGAGCAGGGAGGTTATGATGGAGCTGTACAAAACGCTAGTTAGGCCACAGCTGGAATACTGTGTGCAGTTCTGGTTACCACACTATAGGAGGGATGTGATTGCATTGGAGAGGGTGCAGAGGAGATTCACCAGGATGTTACCTGGGCTGGAGCACTTCAGCTATGAAGAGAGACTGGACAGGCTGGGGTTGTTTTCCTTAGAGCAGAGAAGGCTGAGGGGGGAACCTGATTGAGGTGTACAACATTATGAGGGGCATAGATAGGGTAGATAGAAAGGAACTTTTCCCCTTAGTAAAGGGGTCAATAACAAGGGGGTATAGTTTCAAGGTAAGGGGCAGGAGGTTTAGAGGGGATTTGAGGAAAAACTTTTTCACCCAGAGGGTGGTTGGCATCTGGAACTCACTGCCTGAAAGGGTGGTAGAGGCAGGAACCCTCACAACATTCAAGAAGCATTTAGATGAGCACTTGAAACACCATAGCATAAAAGGCGACGGACCAAGTGCTGGAAAATGGGATTAGTTTAGACAGGGCTTGATGGCCGGCGCAGACACGATGGGCCGAAGGGCCTCTTTCTGTGCTGTATAACTCTATGACATCAATCTGTGATTGCTATAAAGAGTACGTGCACTGTTCTCTTGCTGGATACATTTTTTTATTCATTCATGAGATGTGGGCGACGCCGGCAAGGGCACCATTTATTGCCCATCCGTAATTGCCCTTGAGAAGGTGGTGGTGAGCCGCCTTCTTTAACAGTGCTGTTAGGGAGAGAGTCCCAGGATTTTGACCCAGCAACAATAAAGGAACGGCGATATGTTTCCAAGTCAGGATGGTGTGTGACTTGGAGGGGAACTTGGAGGTGGTGGTGTTCCCATGCACCTGCTGCCCTTGTACTTCTAGGTGGTAAAGGGGTGCCAATCAATCGAGCTGCTTTGTACTGGATGGTGTCGAGCTTCTTGAGTTTTGTTGGAGCTGCACTCATCCAGGCAAGTGGAGAATATTCCATCACACTCCTGACTTGTGCCTTGTAGATGGTGGAATGGATTTGGGTAGTTAGAAGGTGAGTCACTCGCCGCAGAATACCCAGCCTCTGATCTGCTCTTGTAGCCACAGTATTTATGTGGCTGGTCCAGTTAAGTTTCTGGTCAATGGTGACCCCCCCAGGATGTTGATGGTGGGGGATTTGATGATGGTAATTCCATTGAATGTCAAGGGGAGGTAGTTAGACTCTCTCTTGTTGGAGATGGTCATTGCTTGGCACTTGTGTGGCGTGAATGTTACTTGCCACTTATCAGCCCAAGCTTGAATGTTGTCCCGGTCTTGCTGTATGTGGGCACAGACTGCTTCATTATCTGAGGAGTTGTGAATGGAAATGAACACTGTGCAAACATCAGCGAACATTCCCACTTCTGACTTTATGATTGAGAGAAGGACATTGATGAAGCAGCTGAAGATGGTTGGGCCTAGGATACTGCCCTGTAGCTCCTGCAGTGATGTCCTGGGCTGAGATGATTGTCCTCGAACAACAACAACTATTTTCTGTAGAATTCGCAATATATCGCGATTTTATTTAATAAGGAGAAAACACAGAGTTTCGTTCAAACAGCTTTTATTTCAGCAGAATGCTGCCAGGTTGTTCAAAGTGGACACAAGCAGCCTGTAAAATGGCCGCCGCACCTCGTGACAGAACATTCTAGACTTTTCAACAGGCAGACAAGATGGCGTTCCAATAAACATTTGTGCAAGATCGATTAAGATTCAGCACAGTGAAGATAATACACGAGACATTATGGGTTTGCAGTATACACATAAATACTGAAATCGGTCTCCCAGGTACGAATGAAAGCTATTGTACCGAGTAATCAAGGGCCCATCCAAAAGACATTTATATGTAAAATCCCAACGACTCTACGATGAGAGAGCCGTTAGCAGGTAGTTATACAAAACACTTGGAAGCCCCACAACCCCTCCAGGGAGAACACCGACCGATTTAACAATGGGAGAAATATTAACAGGTACTCAGACATTTACGAGTAGCCCCGAAACCCATTAAGAACGGAGATCACCCATACAAGACATTTGAGCGCCAGACCCTAAACAAAAGAATGGACATTAAGGTTGGGCGGGAAACGGAAGATTTTGCACTATAATTGCAGGCTCCAAACCGTCCATCTCTCTCTTATTCGTAACCTCGTGGCTGCTCCTGTGTACTCGTAGTCGGGCTCCTGCTTGCCTGGTGCCTCTTTGAAAAGGACTGTTGAACTTTCTGATCCGTTCGGATCTACCTCGTGTCGCGTAACGAAGACTTATGTTGGTAACTGGCAGCGGAACCAAAGGCCCGAGATGAGATGAGATGAGATGAGATGAGATGAGATGAGAAGAGAGGAAGACCATATTCATCGCCACGGTCAGTAAATCCCGACCGCGCCTGTAGGTCGAATAGCCAAGTTTTCCTTGCCAGGGAGACTTCTTCGAACTTGCAAAGAACGATATCACATCGATGATATTGACTGAACTGTGCTCGAAAGTACCTGTTAAACCAACCAACACAGGTCTTCATCACAGCAGACGGTCCAGCCTGCTAGCCGGAGCAGCAGAAGCAAGTAAACAAGTGGGACCAGGAGATCTCCTGACCGACACGTGGGTGCTGCGGTGAAAAACATCCGATCAGCTATTCGGAATTTCTCCGAGTTATCACGAGTGGTGAGCATGAGTCTCGAAATCCTACGAATCTAGTTAGGATAGATATTGATAGGGGAGGGTTTAAGTATTAAGGATACTTGTAATGTGTGCCCCTGTTTACGGTGTGTCGTTCGTTCCTCGTTTCCCTAAGATCAGCTATATAACTGCTTGTAAGATTGTACTGTCATTAATCTGTGCTTATGACATGTATTTCATAATCTTAAATATCATGCAATAAAGATTTTCCATTTCGTACCATTCAACCGAGTCTACATGAGTTTCATCTCCATTACTGCTCTCGCATCTAAGTCCAGTGTCTAGAACCGTAAGGGCGAGTGATTCGAACCACTCACAGGTGTGTCTAGTGTTCCCAGACTGGCTGGAGACCAGAACAGGCAACAAGGCCTAGACCCGCACTGACATACAGGCTGCAGAGCCGCGTGAATCTCACAGGCTGCGAGACACGCAGGGTCAGAATCCCTTACATTTCCTTTGTGCTAGGTATGACTCCAGCCAGTGGAGACATTTCCCCCTGATTCTCATTGACTTCAATTTTACTAGCACTCCTTTATGCCACACTCGGTCAAATGTTGCCTTGATGTCAAGGGCAGTCATTCTCACTCTCACTTCTGGAAATCAGCTTGAGTGTCAATGTTTGAACCAAGGCTGTAATGAGGTCAGGAGCCGAGTGCTCCAGTTGGAACCTAAAGTAAGCATCGGTGAGCAAGTTATTGGTGAGTAAGTGCCGCTTGATAGCACTATTGACGATACCTTCAATCACTTTGCTGATGATTGAGAGTAGACTGATGGGGTGGTAATTGGCTGGATTGGATTTGTCCTATATTTTGTGGACAGGACATGCCTAGGAAATGTTCCACTTTGTCAGATAGATGCCAGTGTTCTAGCTGTACTGGAATAGCTTGGCTAAAAGCGTGGCTAGTTCTGGAGCACAAGTCTTCAGTACTACAGCCGGGATGTTGTCAGGGTCGTAACCATTGCTGTATCCAGTGCGCTCAGCCATTTCTTGATATCACGTGGAGCGAATCGAATTGGCTAAAGACTTGCTTCTGTGATGGTGGGGACCTCAGGAGGAGGCCGAGATGGATCATCCATTCGGCACTTCTGGCTGAAGACGTTTAGAAACGCTTCCGACTTGGTTTTTGCACTCACGTGCTGGGCTCTGCCATCACTGAGGATGGGGATGTTCATGGAGCCTCCTCCTCTCAATAGTTGTTTAATTGTCCACCACCATTCACGACTGGATGTGGCAGGACTGCAGAGCTTTGCTCTGATCCATTGGTTGTGGGATTACTTAGCTCTACTAAAGCATGCTGCTGTAGTCCTGTGTTGCAGCTTCACCAGATAGGCACCTCATTTTTAGGTACTCCTGATGCTGCTTCTCATTGAACCAAGGTTGGTAATAGTAGAGTGAGGGATAATTCGGGCCCTGAGGTCACAGATTGTGGTGGAATACAATTCTGTTGCTGCTGATGGCCCACAGCACCTCATGGATGCCCAGTTTTGACCTATTAGATCGGTTCTGAATCTATCCCATTTAGCTCAGTGGTAGTGCCACACAACACGATGGAGGGTGTCCTCAGTGTGAAGACGGAACTTTGTCTCCACAAGGACTGTGCGGTGGTCACTGCTACCAATACTGTCATGGACAGATGCATCTGCAACAGGTAGATTGGTCAGGATGAGATCAAGTAGTTTTTTTCCCTTGTGTTGGTTCACTCACCACCTGCCGCAGGCCCAGTCTGTCAGCTATGTCCTTCAGGTCTCGGCCCGCTCGGTCACTATTGGTGCTACCGAGCCACGCGTGGTGATGGACATTGAAGTCCCCCACCCAGAGTACATTCTGTACTCAGTGGTTCATCCGAGTAGTGTTCAACATGGAGGAGTACTGATTCATCAGCTGAGGGAGGGCGGTAGGTGGTAATCAGCAGGAGGTTTCCTTGCTCATGTTTGACCTGATGCCATGAGACTTCATGGGGTCCGAGTCAATGTTGAGGACTCCCAGGGTCACTCCCTCCAACTGTGTACTACTGTGCCGCCACCTCTGGTGGGTCTGTCCTGCCAGTGGGACAGGACATACCCAGGGATGGTGATGAGAGTCTGGGACGTTGGCTGAAAGGTATGATTCTGTGAGTATGACTATGTCAGGCTGTTACTTGACTAGTCTATGGGACAATTCCCCCAATTTTGGCACGTCCCCAGATGTTAGTGAGGAGGACTATGCAGGGTCGACTGGGCTGGGTGTGCCTTTGTCATGTCTGGAACTGTTGCCTAGGTCATGGAAAAGTGCTGAGGCTAGCATGGTACAGCAGTTAGCAGTTTGCGAGATACTGCATAACTAGACAGAGCTGGTTTGTCAGGTTTAGACTTCAATGAAGAGTGGGGTGTAAAACCAGCGTTGCATCTGATCTCATCAGTTTCCTGACGGGCGGGTTAGGTTAAAATGGACTGCGAGGTCTCACTCTCCTCTCCCAAAACCGATCACTAGCCCAAAATCATTGGGAAGAGCAAGGACAACCCCTTTCTTTTTTTCTCCACTACCAACTGTCTCCTTAAACCCCTCTCCCCTGCTTCCTCCAACTTCGTCTCTAATAACAAGTGCGAGGAGCTCATGGGCTTCTTTGTCACCAAGATAGAGACCATCTATTCAGCTGCCTCTACTGTTTCCCCCCTTTCCTACCAGGCCAAACCTTCCCCCAGGACCCCCTTGCCCGAGCCCTGAACCCCCTCCTCTCTCTAGCTTTTCTCCAACGCTTTGCGCATCTTGTCCATGAGTCTACCTCCTGCTCCCTCAATCTCATTCCCACTAAATTGCTGACCACCCAACTACCTTTCCTGGTCCCCATGCCAGCTCTCTCCTGAGATACTGTTCCTCTCCCTTTCAAAACCACCATCATCAACCCTCCCAAAAACACCAACTCTCGACCCGTCCATCCTTGCAAACTACAACTCCATCTCCAACCTCCCTTTCTTCTCCCTTGACATATTGTTGCCTCCCAGATCCATGCCCAGCTCTCTTGCAACTGTTTAAATCTTTCCCACAGCACTAAAATAACCTAATATGATAATACATAATAACGCAATAACCATCAATGGCATTCTCTCTGACTATGAACGTGGTGCATTAGCCCTCTTAATTCACTTTGACCTGTCTGCAGCTACACCATCTGCTCCAATGCCTTTCCTACACTGTCCAGCTTGAAAATGCATTTGCTTGGTTCAATCATAGCCACAGGAACTCTACCATGGCTTTGCTTCGCACCCCCACATCATCACTTCAGGGGTCCCCAAGAATCCATCAGTTGCCCCCTCCACTTCCTCTTCTACATGCTGCCTCTTGGTGACATCATCTGCCGATATAGGATCAGCTTCCACATGTCCACTGATGCTACCGAGCTTTAACCCTGCACCACCTCTCTCAACTCCTCTGCTGTAAGACTGCTTGAATGAAACCCAATTTCCTTCAGTTAAACTCCCAAGAATCGCCGGCACCGTCTCCTCCATGACGGTGAGATGATGCAGAAAAGCCTGTCCTGCGCCGGTTAAGTTCTGCTGGTGCCGGTTATGCGCCACCTTTTCCTGCAAGAGAAAGGGAAGTGTGTCAGTGACTGTGGTGCAATGTGTTTGGGTGATGTGCCTGTCATTGTTGAATAAATGACAGTGTGTGCAAGCTGTGAGATGTGAGTGTGAGGCTTGCAGCAGTACTAAGTGTGTGAGGGTGAGGTGAAGCTATGAATGTGAGGTAAGAGTCGTGATTAATAGAGATTGTTGGTAGGTTAGTGATGGGGGTGTGGTGATTTCAGCAGTGTGTGAGGCTAGTGGTGCAGTTTATGGGAGATGGCATTTGAAGATGAATTCACTGACCATGACCACTCGTGTGAGGTCATTAAACTTCTTCCTGCATTGCCTCCACGTCCCCGGGGTTACACTTCTGGCATTCACCGCAGTGGCTATCTGCTCCCACTGTGCTTTGCTCTGTTGTTTGGAGGGCATCCTGTGGAAAGAGGACTTCTCTCCTCCTATTGACCTCCTGTCCAAGGCCTCCAGTGTTGCGTCGGATAACCTTGGTACACGCTCTCTCCCCTGTTGTGCCATCATTAATTGTTTTGTTGCACTGTCTTCCTCAGCCAATTGAATGATCTGCTGTAGGCAGAATGCACCTCCCCCTTAAGAGCTGCAGACTGCCTTTAAGTAGTTCAGGCGAGCTTTAATTGGTGCTAGCCTCGCACAAACTTGGGACTCAGCTGAGTGTTCAGCCACACAGCAGCGCGATTTGCGCTGGGCTGAACGCCACAATCATGGAAATGAGCAGGCAGCACGAAGTTCGCGTGCTGCCTGCAGCCCTCCGAACGGGCGAGGTTTGCGAGCACATCGCGACCACCGCGTCCAAATTCGGTGGCAAACAAATTTCTGGGCCAAAAAGTCTCTTATCAGTACATGAATCATTACGTAACGTTCAGTACAGCCAAAGATATACAATCTCTCCATCAGCAAGTCTCTGCCAGTGAACAACCCCAGTCATTAACAGTCTCTCTGCAATTAACTATCTCTCCATCTGTAGTCCGCAGCCATGGCCTTTGCTGATATCCTGGAGACTGTTGGAAGTGTGGGAAAATTCCAAATTATCCAGATACTTTTGATGATATTCCCAATTTTATTGATGCCTAGCCACAACCTGCTTCAGAACTTTGTGGCTGCTGTATCCGATCATCGCTGTCGGATCCTTTTGGAAGCGAATGGCTCGAGGTACATTAATGCTTCAGACAAGCCGCAGACAGAGGAGCTTCTCTGGGTTTTCATCCCTCTGGACCAGGAGCAGCAGCTGGAGAAATGCCGTGTGCATTCCTCACCTCAGTGGCACCTTCTGGATCTCAACAAGACGCAGGGAAATGGGACCGAATACGACACACAGATGTGCACTGATGGGTGGACGTATGTTTAAAGCTACACTAGTCAGTGAGGTATGACTGAGAATGTTTATTTTACATAAGACTGCATTTCAACAACATTGTGTATAATGTGGAACTGAAGGAGGTTCGATAAAGGGATATATATGCACTGGGATAATCTCACCTCTAAAAGGAATGTTCAGTTCAATCATTCAGCTATGAGAATGGGGACTGGACAGGAGGGATCCTATATTCAGATTGGAGTTGAGACACATTGCTGGGAAAAATGAGAGAAAGTCCGCAGTGTGATGTGCTGATGAATTGCTGAAGGAGCCGAAGAGGCCCTGAAAAGGTTAGGTTTTAAATGATTTTGGTGAGGCCAGGAGGAGCAGGAATGTTCCAAACATAATCTGGGCCACAGCATTCTGGCTCCCCCTCGGTGATCACGACCCACCCGACCTGAAGTTAAAAAAAACACAAGGGCCCTGAGCTGCATCGGGGACACCTGTCAGGTGCCCACAGTTCGCCGGTTCCATTTAAATGAGGACTGGGCCTCCAAAAGGCTCCGGCCTCTTTGCCCCCGGAACGGGCAGCCTGCTGGCACTCTGCCAGTCAGTCGCCCAAATGTTGGCAGGGTGGGGGCCGGGGGGGTGGAAAGAGATAACCAGATCCTAGATGGGACAGATTGTAAGGTAGAAGGTCATCAAGAGGTGGGTATGGGTACAGTAACCCTGAAAGACATCTGTGTACAGGACCCCAGGAAGAAGCTAACACTGGGAGAGCAGGACAGATACAGGCAACTACAGACCCATTCGTCTTACTTACATGTAAAATAATGGAACTGATTATCAGGAATAAACTTGAGTATTATCTGTATAACAACAACCTAGTCAACAAGGCTTTAGACTGGCAAGATCCTGCCCGACCAACCTCCTTAATTTCTTTCAGGAAGTGACAACTCAAATCGACTGTGGTGAACCCTATGACATTGTGCACATCGACTTCCAAAGATCCACACGAAAGATTAATAATTAATCTCAAATCTGTTGGGATTCAGGGAAAAATTTAGGTGAGGATAGCAAATTGGCTGAAAACAACTGAGATACAAGGGAGGCATTCAACCACTGGAGGTAGTGCAGCAAAGAGCTATGAGGCTGGTCCCTCATGTCGGGGGGAGGGTGGGGGCGGGCTCTGAGATATGAGGAAAAACTGCAGAGACATGAGCGTTTTAGCCTGAAAAGCAGGTGATTTTATCGAGGTATCTAAGACAATAAATGGTATTGAAAAGGTTAATCTAGAATACTGCTTCAAATTCAACAGTGTGACGAAGCTTCAAACTAGTCAAAGGTAACTTGAGGACTGATATCAAAAAGTTATTTTTCATGCAGAACGGACTTGTAGGCAGAGTACTGAAGGCGAAAACCCAGTAATCATTTAAGAAACAATTAGGAACAGCAATGGGAGGAATGCAGGGTTGTTCCACATGGATAAATTAATATTGGCCAAGGAGTCTTAGTTATCCATAAGTATCTTGTGATCTTTCTACATATTAATTACAAGTATAGCTTTGACCAATAACGCACTCAAAGGTTTGCACGTTAGAGTGAAAAAGTAACTGTGTTATCACCAGATGAAGCATTAGTTAATCTATGTACTATTGTTCAGTACAGCCAAAGATACACAGTAAGTGAACAACCCCAGTCATTAACAGTCTCTCTCCAATTAACGATCTCTCCATCTGTCGTCCACAGCCATGGCCTTTGCTGATATCCTGGAGACTGTTGGAAGTGGGGGAAAATTCCAAATTATCCAGGTATTCTTGATGCTATTCCCAATTTTATTGATGCCTAGCCACAACCTGCTTCAGAACTTTGTGGCTGCTGTACCCGATCATCACTGTAGGATCCGTTTGGAAGCAAATGGCTCGAGGTACATTAATGTAACAGACAAGCCGCAGACAGAGGAGCTTCTCCGGGTTTTCATCCCTCTGGACCAGGAGCAGCAGCTGGAGAAATGCCGTGTGTATTCCTCACCTCAGTGGCACCTTCTGGATCTCAACAAGACGCGGGGAAATGGGACCGAATACGACACACAGATGTGCACTGACGGGTGGACGTATGACGACTCCAAGTTTAAAGCTACAATAGTTAGCGAGGTACGACTGAGAATGTCTATTTTACTTAAGGTTTGAATAGCATTGTGTATAATGTGGAACTGAAGGAAGTTCTATAAATGGATGTGTATGCACTGGGATAATCTGACACCCAAGAGGAGTGTTCAGTTCAAACATTCGGGTATGAGTGTGGAAATGGAAAAATGATCCGCTGGTACAGGAGGAGTGCTCTGCTAAGGTTGAGATTGAAGCACAATGTTGGGGAAGAGTAGAGCAAGCTTTACTCTACCTGCTTTGCCTGACCTGGGCGTGATTGTTTTAAGAACCTAACTGGTTCACTTATGTCCTTTAGGAAAGGAAACCTGCCGACCTTACCTGGCCCATATGTGACTCCAGTCCCACACCAATGTGGTTCGCTCTGAAGTGGCCTTGCAAGCCATTTAGTTATATCAAACCACGACAATCAATATGGACTGAAGTGGTTCAAGAGGAAAGCCCACTACCACCCTCTCAGGGCAACTAGGAATGGGCAAAAAATTCCAGCCTTACCAGCAACATTTAGAAACAGGGAATGAATTAAAAAGTAGATTGTGAAGACCCTGTTAAGGCAGTTTCCCACAATTATTGCCAGGCAGGTGTGGATGGTGGCACCGCCAATCAGGGTGTGTTGGCCGCTGATCACCTGGAAACCAAGGAAACATCCAACAGTAGCCATTCACGTATCCAACTGGTGCATCGGATCTGCTGTCCCGGCTTTCTTTGGGAATAGGAGCCTTCATATGCACTAATAACCTGCTCAAGCGAGATATGTTTGTTTTTTCTCTACAGATGTGGGTGTGTGGCTGCTGATGGAAGGGCACAGAGCACCTCTTGTGCAGCCTAACCGGTTTGTCATCTCTCTGTTGTCCTCCAAATACCTTAGATTGGGAGATTCCCAGTGGGAAACAGATTGGGCTCGATTTTAATAGCCCTGAGGAGGCGGGTTTGGAGGCGGGTCTGTTGGGAAAATTGGGAAAAATGGCTTCAGACACCCAACGCGCCTCCATCCCGCCCCCACCCGATTTTCCTGAGTTTCTGTTTAGCTGCTCCCAAACTGACCCCGTCTCCAACCGGTGGGACAGATAGTTAAGGCAGTTAACAGCCTGTTAACTGCCTTGCTAATCCTATTTTCATAGTGGTTTCCCATTTCCCTGCTTCTGGCTCCTGTTTCCCGACTAGTCAGAAACAGGCCAGGTTCAAGGAGACGAGTTGCTGGAGGACGTGATTTGTATGCATTGGTGGAGTGCTTTAAAAGCGCCCCTGAAACATGGCTGACATTCAAATGCAATAACTTTGCTGTTGTAGGTATGGGATAACATTTTGCACATCTACTGACCTTCTGACTGTTCAAGCTGACACCCATCTGCAGGGTGTCATGATGGAATTATTTCAGGTCACTTCGACTGTGCACTTGAAAGATTGTTACCTTAAATGAAATCTATAGCAAGGGGATGGGAAACATTTATGCCCTCTCATCCTGGTCCTCATAATCGGGGGAGTAGCAGCCGCTTGGCTCACCACATATCTTCCTGAGAAGAGGAGTAGGAGGAGGACGAGGGGAGCCTGTTGTGACCAATGCAGCATCCCTCCAGTTCACTGCTGCCCGTCAACCAGGGTATGCACACTGCCATGCCACACTACCATAAGCTTACTCTTTGACCATAGGTGGTCACCATATGGCTCTGTAATTGCAGGCGACACTTGTCCAACGTCATACTTCATCTCTGTTATACCCTCTTATTTCCTATCACTTTTACCATCAGCATTACAAATGCAAGTCGCCCTGAGCCCTCAATGCACTTTTGCCATTTCCCAGAACACATAGGCCACACAATCAACTGTTTGACATAATTTATCTTTAACACATGACAAAATATACCAGCAAGTCAGAAAAAAAAGCATCACCCAAGTGAGTCCCCTTGTGACTACAGGTGCTTAATCTTTTTCTTACGCATGCTTCTACGTGGTGCTTCCCCAGATGTAGAGGCACCTTGCTGACTAGGAAGCTGCGCCTGCTTAGACACCTTTGGGTTTGGGAGCCTGGGAGGGCTCTTCAACAGTCTGGTCTTGCTGCGGCTGTGCAGGGGCTGAAACGGCCATCTCAGTTGTCTCTGCAAAGTGGGTCTCTGACCGAGGGCTCCGTAGTGACATGGTAGTGCGAGCGCTTTGAGAGGAGCCCACATTTCCTTCTGTCCTGCCAACAACATCCCTCTCATTGGTCAGCCGCACCTCAGTGCTAGCAAGTGACAGGAGAGCACCTTGCTGCGCTTCAGGGGGGCCATGAAGACCCGTATCTGCACTGGCAGTCCTCCTCAAAAGGGCGTCCATGAAACTCTGGTCTCTCTGCTCAATAGCTGCCCATCGCTCCTCCAGAGATGTCATTCTATTCTGAACAGTTACCAGGTTTTCCTGACTCTGGTGACTTATTTCCTCCATGGCCGTAGCCATCCTTTCCACTGAAGTAGCCATCCTTTCCACGGAGGTTGCCATCCTATCCATGGTGGTGCGTTCATGCGCCATTGCCTCCACCACGGCAGTGCTGATGTTAGAGATGGACTCCTCCATTCTTTCCACACTCGGACTAACCCTGGAGGCAAACCCTTCCAGAGACACCTGCACTTGTTCCTGTATTTCACGAACCGCTCTTTTTCTGGATGGCCCCAGAGGCACAGCGTCTGCATGCAGCTCAGCAGAGCAAGGAGAGTCCTGCGACCTCCGCAGAGGACTCTCCACTGCTGTCGCTTCAGGTTCCTCTGAGGAGTTGTCTGGCTCTTCGTCCTGGATCATGGGGAGGGGGGCGCTCGATTGTCCTGTGGGAGAGTAAAGGCTTGAATTAGGCGTCTGATATTGATGTAGCAGACACATCCTTTTGAGCAGATGATACAAAGCGATTCTCTATGAACATCATATTCCATTGCTTTCTGAGAGGGATGAAACTCTATTATGTCACCAGCTTCCTCTAGCGTGCCCGTCTCTCCATCGCCCACTTCCAGGTCCTCGTCACCTCCAACAATCTCGTTTGCTGCCTCCTCAGTACTGGTCAATGTTGCAAGGGTAGCTGTTCCTCCTCCAGTCATTGTTCTCTCCCTCTTATTGTGGGCTATCTTTTCCTGCAAGGAGGGACACAAGCGGTGTTTCAGCCACAGTGATGGAGTGAGTGTGATTAATCCCTACCATAGAAGCTTTGAGGGAGACGAAGATGGGGTAAGGTGCCAAGAGGAAGGTAGCTCCCTGTGCGTTGTTAGTTGTTGTCACTGCATGACAGTGAGAGCAAGTCTAAAGGGTGCATAGGCAGGATGCTGATGTGATTCAGTGCAGAGACAGAGATGGATAGGAAAGGGTGCAAGGGAAGCAAGAGTAAGGTGGGATGTGAAGGAGGAGGCTTACAAAGCAGAGTGCTGGTGATGAGAAGAGAAGGGAAGCAGAGTGAAGGCAAGTAAGATGGGATACTCACTTTTGATGTTCTCACAAGACCATTAAACGTTTTGCGGCACTGGATCCATGAGCGTGCATAAATGCACCTTGCGCTCACCTCCTGAGCAATGCGCAGCCAGGCTGCCTTGGTCTGCTGAGGAGGCTTCCTCCGGCCATCAGGAAGGAAGAGAATCTCCCTGCGCCCTCTGACAGCATCCACAAGAACTTGGAGGGACTCATCATCAAAACGAGGAGCTGCCTAGCCTCTGCAACAAGTCATAACTTTAAAAAGAAGTGCAGGAAACCACAATGGAAAGGCTTAGGCTGGATGGCAGCTTTAAAAGCAGCTGCTATTATGACGTCAACAGAGGCGGACAGCCGACCCGATCCCACTCATTGGACCGGTCAGCACGCCTCCATGAAATTAACAAGGTACTTTACTAAAAATCGCAACTCTGCAGCTGTTCCCGCCGGAAGCGGCTCCCGAACCCGCCCACCACACAACCTGACTCCAACCCGCCTCGGGAATTAAAATCGAGCTCATTGTTTCTGGGATAGTATTTTTTTCAAACAATTCCAAATAAAGTAAGACAAAGGCTAAAGTAATGCATTGGACAAAAAGATAATTTTGAGGGGGATGTGAATGGAACTAGGGAAGATAAACTGGAATTTTTATTTGACAGACAAAGTGATAGAACAGCAATGGGAAATATTTAAAATGGTTATCATCGAGTTCAGGAGAAATATATTCCTCTAAAAAACAAGAACAAACTAGCCAATAATGAAACACCATGGATGAATAAAAAGATATGGGTAAAATTGAAATTAAAGAAAAATTCATACCCTAAGTGCATTGGCAATAAAGGAAAGATGAGAAAAGGGAATACAAAGAAGTTAGGAAAGGAGTTAAAAAAATAAGGAAAGCAAAGCAGAACTATGAAATTAAATTATCAAGGAAAATGAAAAGAAATAGTAAAGTATTCTACAGGCATATAAATAACAAAAGAAAAATCAGGATGGGGTAGGACCACTAAGGGATGCACAAGGTAAACTCACAGGTAATGACAGTGAAATGACAGCAATATTGAATAGTTACTTTGCCTCAGTGTTTACCAGGGAGATTATCTCTCATGACATGACATGACATTGGAAGAAGAGATCAAAACAGTATATAAAGATATTTAAGATAGAAAGGGGGGAGATAATTGATAAACTAATCAAACTTACAGAGGATCAAACCCCTGGTGCGGATGGATTGCATCCACGCATTATAAAAGAGGTTAAGGGATAGATAGCAGAGGTACTATTACATATAAATATAAAAGTTCATCAGAAAAGGGAATAGTGCCAGAGGACTAGGGGACAGCTAATGTTATTCCTATAAGTCCAGGGACCTATAGATCAGTTAGCTTAACGTTGATGGTAGCAAAGATAATGGAATCTTTACTCAAATGAAAAAAGATCTAGAAACCGAAAATATAATAGAGTAGTCAACATGGATTTCAAAAGGGAAGATCATGTTTGGTCAAATTTATTAAATTCTTTGAAGAAGTAACAGAAAGAGTAGACAAGGGTAATGCAGTAGACGTTATATATTTGGATTATCAAAAGGCTTTCGATAAGGTGCATAGTAGACTCATGACTAAGTTCAGAGCGTGTGGAGTCAGGGGACAGGTAGCAGAATGGATAGCAAGGTGGCAACAAAACAGAAAAAGAGAGCAGGGGTTATGGGCAGCTACTCAGATCGGCAAAAGGTGGGAAGTGGTGTTCCACAAGGAATGGTGCTGGGACCACTGTTGTTCACAGCTGACATTAACAATTGGGATTCGGGAATCGGAAGTACAATTTCAAAATTTGGGGATGACACCAAATTGGGAGGGGTATTTTGGTGAGTGAAAACAGGCGCTAAATGGGTGCTGTGCTAATAAGATACGCCTGTTTGAAAGTCTGCTTTCAGCACGCTATTTTGGGCCTAATTGCTGATTACCGTAATGTGATCTTTCCTGGGGGTGCTAAATCAGACACCTGCAGGTTGAGCATTCAAGCACTGATTCCATGTAATTTTTGTGGAGCAGTATATGTCAGCTCCACACACCAACTTCCACTGAAGGTGTGAAGTGGGCTGGCTGACATAGAGCGGCAGGTTTCAGGATGGCTCAGAGGCCAAGTGAGAGGGTGGAGAGGTTCTCGGATGCGGCACTGGAGGTCCTGGTTGAGGTGGTCCAGAGGAGGAAGAATGTCCTGTACCTGCAGGAGGGAAGGAGTCCACCTCACCGTCCTATTCCTCTCTCCTGCAGTAGCTGGTGCCACTCTGCCTGGCCTCATGTCCTCCTCCCATTCCTCCTGTAGGCCAAGGGGGACTCCTAGTAAGATGCCGATGACCAAGCACTCCTTTTCTCCTGGTGACTCCTATAAGGTGTCTAATAAAGTGGAGTAGCACAGCACTCACTCTTTTTAAGTGGTCCTCAGAGAATTTCCAGAATAAATGTTGATAGAGCGTTGGTGAAGCCTTGACAAAGTGTCACAGAAAGTCTCCTGATGTGTTTCAAAAGTCCTCTTCAAACCTCCAGCAGCAAGTGAACAGTAAAAGATGATATACCTTTAAGTAGTGCTCGAGATCCTCAGCAACGACTAGTTTATGCCAAAGCAGCTGGTTGCTGTTAGGAGAGGGTGTTAGGTCAAGCGCTAGCCACCAAAATGCCGTGCAGCCTCGTTAATGAGCACGAGCAGGCAATTTAAGTGGTAATCAACTGCTTAACGATCCTCCGTGTGGCCGTTCCTAGCGCAAGCTTCCACTCCTTTACCAAGATGGTGCCTTGCGCTAAATGTGACCTAAACTGGCGTTTTAGCTTAAGACCCCACCTTGGCCACCTCAGAGGCTCTTTAGCACCTAAAGTATCTGGAGAAAATCGCCCAGTTAACACAAAGGAACAATGTGACAAAATACTGGAAGACATTAATAAACGTGCAGAATGAGCATTTAATTGGCAAACAAATTTCAACATAGATAAGTGTGAGGTGATGCATTTTGGTAGGTAGAATAAGGAGCTCACATACTGCTCACATTAGGGCTAGAAATTCGTTATAGCCAAGAAATAGGCAGTGTTTAGACTAAACACTGAGCAGAGCCAGCAGACCTGGGCGGAACGGAGCGGCAGCGGGAGCAGAATAAAGAACACGGCGAGATGAGGCCTGAGAGCAGAGCCAGCAGGGGAGGAGCAGCAAGGCTCCAATTCAATAACAACAAAAAATCAAAGTGTGACGTCACAGGTAAGCATGTAGATGATTGGTGGTGAGTATTTCTTTTCTCTTAGGACTGAGGGCTAAATTACAGTAAAGACCTATAGCATATAACTAAATTTATAACTAACTAAACTTATTTTAATAAATTTAATAAATTAAACAAGGTTATTACCTAGTTTACCTAGATTAAAAACTATAAATAGACAATTGATTGATATTGACGTAATTAATAAAATAAAATACAATAGAGATGGCAAGGCAGGTGATGTGTTGCAGCTGTAGCATGTGGGAGTTGGTGGACACCAGTGTGATCCAGGGCGACCACATCTGCAGTAAGTGTCTGCAGCTCGAGGAACTTCGGCTCAGAGCTGATGAGCTGGAGTCCGAGCTGCAGACATTGCGATACATCAGGGAGGGAGAAAGTTACCTGGACACTTTGTTCCAGGAGGTAGTCACACCCCTTAGGGTAAATACTTCAGATTTGGCCCGTGGTCAGGGACAGGAGTGTGTGACTGCGAGTGAGGCAGGTATCGGGATCCAGGAGGTAGCATTGGAGGAGCCTCAACCCTTGCACTTGTCCAACAGTTACGAGGCTCTTGCAACCTATGTGGACGAGAGCAGAGACTGCGGGGAGGATGAGCAAACTGACCATGGCACCATGGTACAGGGGGCCATTCAAGTGGGGGGTGTAAAAAGGAATGTCGTAGTGGTAGGAGACAGTATAGTTAGGGGGATAGATACTGTTCTCTGCAGCTGAAAGTGAGAGTCCTGAAGGCTGTGGTACCTGCCACCAGGTTACGGACAGCTCCTCGGGGCTGGAGAGGAAATTGGAGTGGGAGGGGAAAGATCCAGTTGTCGTGGTCCACGTAGGTACCAACGACATAGGTAAGACTAAGAAAGAGGTTCTGCTGAGGGAGTATGAGCAGCTAGGGTCTAAATTAAAAAGCAGAACCACAAAGGTAATAATCTCTGGATTACTACCTGAGCCACGAGCAAATTGGCATAGGGTCAATAAGATCAGAGAGTTGAATGAGTGGCTCAAGGATTGGTGTGGGAGAAATGGGTTTTGATTCATGGGGCACTGGCACCAATGGAAAGAGGGAGTTGTTCCGTTGGGACGGCCTTCACTTGAATCATGCTGGGACCAATGTCCTGGCGAATCGAATAACTAGGGCTGTAGATAGGGCTTTAAACTAAGTAGTGGGGGGGGGGGGGAGGGTTCAAGCGAGGGGAAATTTTGAAAGTTAAAGAGAAAGGACAGGGCAATAGTGCAGGGTAGCAATATGGGCAATGAAAACCAGAGTGTGACAGGAAGGGACAGAGCGTACAAATATAAGAGTGCACCAGCAAATAAGGTCAGAGTAGGGAAAAATGATAAAAAGACAAAATTAAAGGTTCTTTATCTGAATGCAAGCAGCATTCGTAACAAGATAGATGAATTGACGGCACAACTAGAAATAAATGGGTATGATCTAATAGCCATCACAGAGACGTGGTTGCAATGTGACCAAGGCTGGGAACTGAATATTCAGGGGTATTTGACATTTCAGAAGGATAGGATGAGATCAAAGGATGAGATCAGTACAATAGTGAGAAATGATCTTGGCTCAGAAGTTCCAGATGTAGAATCAATTTGGGTGGGAGTAGTCTATAGGCCCCCTAACAGTAGCTACACTATAGGACAGAGTATAAATCAAGAAATAATGGGGGTTTGTAAGAAAGGTACTGCAATAATCATGGACGATCTTCATCTTCATATAGTATGGACGAATCAAATTGGCAAAAGCAGCCTTGAGGACGAGTTCACAGAGTGTATTCGGGACAGTTTCTTGGAACAATATGTTGTGGAACAGACCAGGGAACAGGTTATTTTAGATCTGATAACGTGTAATGAAACAGGATTAATTAATGATCTCATAGTAAAGGATCCTCTTGGGAAGAGTGGTCAGAACATGATCGAATTCCACATTCAGTTTGAAGATGAGAAACTTGGGTCTGAAACTAGAGTATTAAACTTAAATAAAGGCAATTACAAAGGTATGAGGAGAGAGTTGGCTAAAGTGGACTGGGAAAATAGATTAGAAGGTAAGACGGTCGAAAAGCAGTGACAGACATTTAAAGAGATATTTCATGACTCTCAACAAAGATATATTTCAGTGAGAAAGAAAAACTCGAAGAGAAGGATGAACCAACCAGGGCTAACCAAGGAAGTTAAGGATGGTATCAAATTGAAAGAAAAGGCATACAATGTTGTAAAGATTAGTGGTAGGCCAGAAGATTGGGAAAATTTTAGAAACTAGCAAAGGATGACTAAACAAATAATAAAGAGGGAGAAAATAGCTTATGAGAGTAAACTAGCAAGAAATATAGGGGGGAAAATTGAGTCGCGTCCCCTATGGGGTGGTAACTTCGCAGGGGCGTAACTTTTAGCGCCCCGGAAAAATTAGCGCCCCCGCGGCCGAAATTGAGTAGTAGCGCTCCAAGAGGGAAGTGGGGCGTTACTGGATGCGCTCCAGCACTGCAAGGGAATATCACGGTGCTATGTGCCGCGGTATTGCAGGCCTTCCTCCCCTTCTTAAAGGGGAGGGGCCTTGCGCAGCACGACCCGGGGCCTAGCTGGGCCACCGGGGATCGGAGTGCCGGCAAAAGAGCCCGGCACTCAAGAGAAGTGCCGGGCTCATGGAGTGCAGCCGGCACTCCGCGGTGGGGGGGGGCGGGTCAGGAGGCAGGAGACGGCAGCAGAGGCAGCTGCTGGGAGGCGGCCAGCAACAAAAATGGCTGCCCGGCACCTCGCCTTTAAATAGCGCCGCCCCAGCCGCAGGTTGGCCCCCCTGACCCCGTCGGACATAGTGTCCGGCGGTAAGTCAGAGGGGGCTACCGAAGATCGCGGCTGGGGCACGAGCGGGGCGCTGCGCACAGCGATGACGTCATCGCCGACGGCGCAGCGCCGCAGGGTGCTAACGGTGACCGCCACCGCTAACCTCCCGCTGAATTTCGCGGGAAGCGTTGGCGGCACCGCGCCCGGGCACTAGTTGCTTTGCGCCCCGGGCGCTAACGAGAGGCGCAAAGCAACCGAATTTTCCCCCCACAAAAACTGACAGTAAGAGCTTCTACAAGTATATACAAAGGAAGAGAGTAGCTAAAGTAAACATTGGTCCCTTAGAGGACGAGACTGGAAAAATAATAATGGGAAACAAGGAAATGGCAGATGCATTGAACAAATATTTTGTATCTGTCTTCACAGTAGAGGACACTAAAAACATCCCAGTAATAGTAGAAAATCAAGGGGCAAAAGGGAGTGACGAACCTAAAACAATCACTATCACTGGAGAAAAAGTGCTAGGCAAACCTATGGGTCTAAAGGCTGACAAGTCCCCTGGACCTGATGGCCTGCATCCTAGGGTCTTAAAAGAATTGGCTACAGAGATAGTGGATGCATTGGTTGTAATCTTCCAAAATTCCCATGACTCTGGAAAAGTCCCAGCGGATTGGAAAACAACAAATGTAACACCCTTATTCAAATAAGGAGGGAGACAGAAAGCAAGGAACTATAGGCCAGTTAGCCTAACATCTGTCTTTTGGCAAAATGCTTGAATCCATTATTAAGGAAGTAGTAGCAGGGCATTTAGAAAATCAAAATACAATCAAACAGAGTCAGCATGGTTTTATGAAAGGGAAATCATGTTTGACAAATCTATTAGAGTTCTTTGAGGAGGTAACGAGCAGGGTGGATAAAGGGGAACCAGTAGATGTAGTGTATTTGGATGTCCAAAAGTCATTCGACAAGGTGCCACATAAAAGGTTACTGCATAAGATAAGAGCTCACAGTGTTGGGGGTAATATATTAGCATGGATAGAGGATTGGCTAACTAACAGAAAACAGAGAGTCAGGATAAATGGGTCATTTTCAGGAAGGCAATCTGTAACTAGTGAGGTGCCACAGGGATCAGTGCTGGGGCCTCAACTATTTTCAATCTATATTAATGACTTGGATGAAGGGATCAAGTGTACTGTTGCCAAATTTGCTTGTTGATACAAAGATAGGTGGGAAAGCAAGTTGTGAGGAGGACATAAAGAGTCTACAAAGGGATATAGATAGGTTAAGTGAGTGGGCAAGCATTTGGCAGATGGAATATAATGTGGGAAAATGTGAAGTTATCCACTTTGGTAGGAAGAATAGAAAAGAAAAAGATTATTTAAATGGAGAAAGACTACAGAATGCGGCAGTGCAGAGGGATTTGGGTGTCCTCGTACATGAAACACAAAAAGTTAACATGCAGGTGCAGCAAGTAATTAGGAAGGCAAATGGAATGTTGGCCTTTATTTCAAGGGGGATAGAGTGTAAAAGTAGGGAAGTCTTGCTACAACTGTGCAGGGCGCTGGTGAGACCACACCTAGAGTACTGCGTACAGTTTTGGTCCCCTTATTTAAGGAGGGATATACTTGCATTGGAGGCAGTTCAGAGAAGGTTCACTAGGTTGATTCCTGGGATGGAAGGGTTGTCTTATGAGGAAAGGTTGAGCAGGTTGGGCCTATACTCATTGGAGTTTACAAGAATGAGAGGTGATCTTATTGAAACATATAAGATTCTTAGGGGGTTGGACAGGGTAGATGCTGAGCAGATGTTTCCCCTCGTCAGGGAATCTAGAACGAGGGGGCATAGTCTCAGAATAAGGGGTCACCCATTTAAGACGGAGATGAGGAGGAATTTCTTCTCTCAGAGGGTCGTGAATCTTTGGAATTCTTTACCCGAGAGCTGTTGAAGCTGAGTCATTGAATATATTCAAGGTTGAGTTAGACAGATTTTTGAGCAACAGGGGAGTCAAGGGTTATGGGGAACAGGCAGGAAAGTGGAGTTGAGGCTAAAATCGGATCAGCCATGATCTCATTAAATGGCGGAGCAGGCTCGAGGGGCTGAAAGGCCTGCTCCTGCTCCTATTTCTTATGTTCTTATACTATTATGTTCTAAAAAAGGTTAAGCTGTGCCACCTGAAAATCATTTAGGATGCACGCAAAATTTGTGCTGACGCCTCATTAACATGATTGCAGTCATAACTCTAGTCTTAAAAACTCAAGCTGGTTGGCGATACACTGAAAAGCTGGACCAATATCAGGGACAGTCTAATTGCAATTCATGATTACCACAGGCTTTTTCCATTACTTAAAGGGGAGGTTCATTGATGCTGCAGCACCTCATTCCCAAGATTGTTGGCTGTGCAGCTGCCCCAACAGCAAACCAAACACTAGTTAGAAGACATCCGTTGGAACCATGGCAGACCAGAGAAGGAGGGAGAGAGCCCGTAGGTTCTCGGATGACGCTCTGGAGGCATTGGTTTTTGCGACACCCATTCAGCTGAGTACTGGAGGGCTCGTCAATGCAGTGGAACTGTTGCTCCAGTAGGCTGATGGTCTGCTCGATGATGTTCCTGGTGGCAGCATGGCTCTCATTATATGAATGCTGGGCACGAGTGTTGGGGTTGCGGAGGGGAGTCATGAGGCAGGTGGAGAGTGGATAGCCTATCCTTCTGAAATTGCGGCGGGCGGTCAGTGTGATGCCTCCAAAGCTCAGACTGCTCTCATGCAGTCTTAGCTTGAAGACTCCCAAGCTCAGACTGCTCTCATGCAATCTCAGCTTGAAGCTGCCCAAGCTCTGACTGCTGCCATCATGGCTGGATTTACCATCGTCGACTGGGGCTTTCACAGTGTCGCAGCAGGCCAGCAATCTGTGCTCCAACAGATTGCTAGGAATGCTGAGGCGCTGGCTCGGGGGAGGGTCAGTGGAGCAGGAATCTGCAGTACTCTCTCAGGATGACAGCATTCCTACTCCCACCACTGCCACTCAGCCATTGTCCTTGCAGCTGCTAGTCAGCCAGCCAGCCCAGATTGCTGCCTCACATGCCGAGGTGGTGCAGTCTACAGTCGGGCCTTCTAGGGCCAATGCTGGTCGAGGTCGTCCTGCAAGGCCATCTGAAGTCTCCCGCACGGAAACTCAGCAGCCTTCCACCAGCCGTGCTGCAGCCACTGGGGGAGCACTAGATCAGGAAAGGGCACACGAAAGACAGACACTAAGGGACTGCACAAGATTAGTTAATAGCATTCATGTAAATTTGTGTCAGATAATTCTGGATAAATTTATTAATTGTATTTGCAATCTTTTGTGGTGTCTCTCATTTCAGCTTTGCGCTCAGGAGGACATTGTGCTATGACGTGAGACAGGGAAGGTATGATGGGGATGTGGTGAGCTACGGGGATCTAGGGTTTCATTCAAGCGAATCAGAGTCTGATGAGCCGGTCACGGACAGCCCATCCAGAAAGCCGATTGTCTGGCTGCCTCCTCCCTCCCTCCTCCTCTCCCTCGTTTTCCTCCTGAGGTGGTCCTGCAATCCCCGGTGGCAAGGCCTGCACCCTCATGATGGCTAAATTGTGGAGCATGCAATCAGACTACCACGAAATGCGACACCCATTCAGCTGAGTACTGGAGGGCTCGTCAATGCAGTGGAACTGTTGCTCCAGTAGGCTGATGGTCTGCTCGATGATGTTCCTGGTGGCAGCATGGCTCTCATTATATGAATGCTGGGCACGAGTGTTGGGGTTGCGGAGGGGAGTCATGAGGCAGGTGGAGAGTGGATAGCCCTTGTCTCCGAGAAGCGAGAAGCCACCCTCAAGCTTGACGTAGTGGGTGGAAGAGTGCTGGTACAACGGTCTGGCGCAGGATGAAGGCATCGTAGCTGCTGGCAGGATAGCGGGCATTGACATTGAGGATTCGCTGTGCGTGGTTGCACACCAACTACACATTAAGTGAGTGGTAGCCTTTGCAGTTACGGAAGATCTCAGGATTGGTATGCGCCGCCCGTAAAGCCACATGGGTGCAGTCGATGGCACCTTGCACCATGGAGAAGCCTGCTATTCTGGCAAAGCCACATTCACTCTCGTCCTGCTTCTCTCTGGTGATCGGGAAGCCAACAATATAGTCCCTCCTCCTGGTATAGAGAGCCTCAGTGACCTCCCGGATGCAGCGATGGACGGTGAACTGTGAGATGTTAGCTATGTCTCCTGCTGCAGACTGGAAGGATCCACTGGCGAAGATATTGAGGGCCACGGTGACCTTGACTGCCACTGGGAGAGCTGTGGTCGCCCTGGTCTGAGGCTGGAGGTCTGGTTGCAGGAGGTAGCAGAGTTCTGTGACCACCTCCCGAGTGAAGCGGAGCCTCCTAAGACACGGCTCCTTGCTTAATTGAAGGTAGAGAAGTGCTGTCGGAAGACCCTAGGATAAGGCTTCCTGTTGAGAGCCCTCATGGCCCTCCTCCTCCGTCTGCGCATATGTTCCTGTCTTTCTCGCTGCCTCCGCTCCCTCCATCGTAGATCCTGGAGGGCGAGGTCGACTGTCAGTACAGCCCTCACGACTTTTAGCAAGTGTTGTAGGTTGAAGTGTTTCAAAATAATGATGGAGTTTTGTACTTGGCAGAACGCTCCCTGATAACAACTAACCTTGAAATGACTAAAGAAACCTCTTGCAGTTGCAGGAAGTAGCACACAGCCACTTAAACTGCAGAATCCTGTCAGGTGCGAGTGATTGGTGATGATCCCTTTAAATAGTGTGGCTGGATCCGGCTTCGTGCTGCTGCACGCCACCTCTACCTGTCGTTGCTTTCTCCAGCCAGCAACTGCAATGGCCAAAACAAAGTTGGGAGATCGAGGGCGTCAAGTGAGCATTGAACACTCACTGATGTCATGATCTCCGTGATTGCGATGTCTCTGGCGAGCGAGTTTTGCGGCAGTGCTACCGGCAACTCGGATATTTGCATGCGCCGCTGGAACCGCCATCAGCTGGCAGTAGAACACTAACCACACAAATTTCTCCCCCTAAGAGTCTAAATGGGGTAGAAGAAGAGAGATCAGGGGGTACAAATACACAAGCCACTAAAAGTAGCGACACAGGTTAATAAGGCCATTAAAAAAGCAAACCAAGCACTGGGGTTCATTTCTAGAGGGCTAGAATTGAAAAGTAGGGAAGTCATGTTAAACTTGTATAGAACATTCGTTAGACCACACTTGGACTACTGTGCACGTTCTGGTCTCCATATTAAAAAAAGGATATAGAGGCACTAGTGAGGGTGCACAAAAGATTCACAAGGATGATGCTAGAACTGAGAGGTTATAGCTATCAGGAAAGACTGAACAGGCTGGGTCTCTTTTCTCTAGAAAAGAGAAATCTGAGGGGTGACATGATAGAGGTCTTTAAGATAATGAAAGAGTTTGATAGGGTAGACGTGAAGAGAAGGTTTCCACTTGTAGGAGGGACCAAATCTAGAGACCAAAAATATAAGGTAGTCACTAATAAATCCAATAGGGAATTCAGGAGAAACTTCTTTACCCAGAGAGTGGTGAGAATGTGGAACATGCTACCACAAAGAGTGGTTAAGGCAAATAGCATAGATGCATTTAAGGAGAAGCTAGATAAGCACATGAGGGAGAAAGGAATAGAAAAGTACGCTGTTAGGGTTGGATGAAGAGGGGTGGGAGGAGGCTCGTGTGCAGCATAAACACCGGCATAGACCAGTTGAGCTGAATGGCCTGTTTCTGTGCTGTAGACCCGATGTAACTCGATGTAAAAGTTAATGAGAACCTAAGTGCCAGCAATAAAAACAAAAAATAATGAAAAATATAGGGGGGAAAATTCGGTTGATTAGCGCCCCTAAGAGGGCGCAAATCAACTAGCGCCCAGGCGCGGCAATGTTTGCGCCGCTCGCGAAATTGACCAGACATTTTGCGGCGGCGCTAAGCACTACCGCCACGATCTCCTGCGCCCGCAGATCGTGACGTCAATCGAGCGTGCAACGCCCCGGACCAGATATTGGGTGGTGCCCCCTGCCTTTCCGCCTGCTGCTAGCAACGACAGGTAGAGGGGAACGCTTTGCAGTTGGGAAGGGACTGGGGGAGTGCTATGTAAAGGCGGCCGCTTCCTGCCTTTTTTTATCTGCGACATTTTTGCACCACGCATTCTGAGAGAGAGAGAGACTTCTGGAGAGATTCAACGCAGTGTGAAGGAGTTTTGGGTACTGAGCAGCACTTTGCAGGTTCATTTTGATTTGACCTTCCTTGCATCGATTTAGAAGAGACTTGGGGGCTCTTTCCCTGGGTCTCTCCATTGTTCTTTCTAGCAGAATTGATATACAGGTCTCTCCAGGCCGAGATTCAAGGCTGCAATGAGCAAGGTGTGGCTGGAGAGCAAGATCGACCCTCCCCTTTAAGAACTGGCCGGCGCCAGTGTGTCTGTGTTCCATTGCTAACTGACATCACATGAGCTTCGCCAGCGCTCTGAGGTAGCGCCTCGCTCCTCAGCATTAGCACCTTAAGAGAGGTGTGTAGCGCCTGATTTAGCGCTCAAATCATCTCCAGAGGCGATAGAAGCCAAGTTTGCAGTCGGAGGCGATAATTAGCGCCAGGCGCTAATCTTTGTGCCCGGCCGATAATTGCACCCCAAACGGGGCGATACTGAATTTCTCCCCCATAGTTTCTACTTAGCTTAACATTACTATTAATATTAATATGACCTTCTGTGTACATACCATTACCTAGCAACCCTAAATACTATTTCACATTGGTGTGATTACGAAGGGGAGTCCTGCACATTGGGAAATTGTATGCAGGGTGTCCATGCCCTCAATTGAATGTGAATGAAACTCCTGTTTCAGGTGGTGTTTCCTGAGCAGTCATTCCCCATCCATGGGAAAGTGCACATGATGCAACACGCACTGAAGTCCGGTGTAACGATGCTGATCAGGTGATCCCTATTGGAAAATCTGAGCTAAGTTCCTTCTTATGCCGCATTAAAGAGAAAAAAAGACAGCAATTTCAGGGCCCAGATGTTTGCAGAACATCCCAGTTACTATTAATGTTGTTATATCCTCAATAACTATCGGTTCCATTCTTGTTTTGACAGTGGGACCTAGTGTGCAACCAGAAGTCTCTGAAACGGATCGCACAGTCTATCTACATGGCTGGTTTGCTGACAGGAGCCATAGTACTGGGCAGGCTTTCTGACAAGTAAGGAAAGCAGGATGGATAATACAAAGAGTTTTTCTTTCGGGGTTGAGCTCCCAACTGGTTATCTAGAACTCAAAGTGCAAGACCAACCTCATGTGAAGTGAAAATTGGTAAACATAGGTTATAACCATGGGCCCTACTTACAAACTTAAAGGCAGAAAAGGGTTTTGGGTGGTAAATGGGAGTATTACGAATCTGGGTCTCCCATAGACATCTTCTTGGGTTCAGTGGCGTCAGTCGCTCCTCTAAGTGGTCTGATCATATTACCTACTTCTTCTCACTGCTCTATACTTGTAACGGGGGCGTAACAGGTGCTGCAATTGTTGACTTGTCTCAAACTGATTAGGAAAACCCTCTCATGGGATTACATAGGATAAACAGCACAGAAACAGGCCATTCGGCCCAACCAGTCCATGCCGGCGTTTATGCTCCACTCGAGCCTCCTCCCGTTTCCTCATTCCTCAGCATAACCCTCTATTCCATTCTCCCTCATTTGCTTATCTAACTGCCCCTTAATTGCATCTATACTATTTGCTTCAACCACTCCCTGTGGTAGCGAGTTCCACATTCTCACCACGCTCCGGGTAAAGAAGTTTCTTCTGAATTCCCTATTGGATTTCTTGATGACTATCTTAAATTGATCGCCTCTAGTTACGATGTTCCTCACAAGTGGAAACATTCTCTCTGTATCCACTCTATCAAAGCCTATTTAAAGACCTCAATTGGGTCACCCCTCAGCCTTCTTTTTTCAAGAGAAAAGAGACCCAGCCTATTCATCCTTTCCTGATAGGTATACCCTCGCATTTCTGGTATCATCCTTGTAAATCTTCTCTGCACCCTCTCCAGTGCCTCTATATCCTTTTTATAAATTCGGCTTACCGCCCTGCACAGCAAGTGGAGCGCAATCTCGGGCACTCCACTTCCTGGTGGGGCGGTAACCGAGGCGAAGTCGGGACGCGATCAGCAGCGCTCAGCGGAGACTCCGCAGAGCACTGCCGCGTATCAACGTCCCTCCCCTTCAGTTAAAACGCACTCTGCAGGGCCTCTGATGGCCCCAACTAGGCCACCAGGGTGGCGTGGTGCTGTGGCCGCAGTCCGGCACCGAGACGCAGTGCCAGGCTGCGTAATGGCAGCCAGGACCACGTCACGGCCCACCATGGAGGGCCGACCTGGCGCACGGCCATAAAAAGAAATGGCGGCGCGGGCCGCAGCCGCACCTCCCCTTTAAATACCGCCCCGCGAGCGGAGGTCGGCCCAGTTCGAGATGCGCGAGGCTGGCGCTGACATCGCCTGCGGCAGCCTCACAGGTCGGTACTGAATTTCTGCTGCAGGGCGGTAAAGGGTCGGGCCGCTAAGGGGTCGCGGCACACACCGATGATGCCATCGCCGGTGGCGCCGCGGCCTGGGGCGCTACCGGCGGGGGCGCAACGTTATCTCGTAGCGCCTCAGCAACGCCCCGCAGAATTTCTCAGGAGGTGCTTTTTTTGCCCCCCCACCACTGGGCGACAAGCCCTTTGCGCCCCGTTAGCGCTCCCCGGAGGCGCTAATGGCAGGCGCAAAGGAACCAGTATTGCAATCTCTAAATCATACTGTCCACAACATACAAACAATGATGATAAAAACCCAGGCCAGTTAGGGAAACAAACTGGAAAATTAGCCCTGACCTCCTCAGGCGGTTGAAACAAATCCAGGGGATCTCATTGGCCCTGATTTACATTACAGGATACATAACTTTTGTACGATGTGATCTCCGCCCCAGCTAGAAACAGGTCCAGCTCTCGCATGAAGAAATTATGCAAATAAGCGTTCAACGCTCGAGCAGGTAACCTGTTTGACAGGCTCACTATTCTCTGGGAAAAGATGAACTGCCTAACATCTAACCTAGTTCTGCCACATAACATTTAAGCATGACCCCTGGTCCTCCCTAACCTATCCAGTTGAAATAATTGGTCCACAAATGCACAATCTAGTCCCTTATAAACCTCGATCAAATTTCCCGAGTCTACACTTTTCTAAAATATACAGATCCAGCTCTTTGAGCCTCTCCGGGTATCTAAGGTGCTTTAGACTGCAAATTAATCTTGTGACCCTCCTTTGCACCCCTTCCAAAGCTTCAATAACCCCATCATGTGAAGATATTAAAACTGGATACAGTATTGTAACTGAGACCTAAACAAGTTATTATACATTCTTTATTTTATAGTGAATTGTCCAGTGATTACAGCCTAGAACACTGTGTGCTTTCTTATTGCTTCAAGACATTGGTCATGGACCTTTAAAGATTGATGCACTACAACACCCAGATCTCTTTCTTTCACAATTGGTTTTAATTCTGTTCCCTGTAGGGTGTGTGTATTTTTAGCATTAGACCTGCCCACATGCATGACACTCCGCTTTTCTAAGTTAAACATCATTTGCCAAACTCGGGCCTAATCTCCTAACACATGCTACTTGCAGTACCTGAGCATCCCCTACAGTCCTAACTCTTGCACATATCTTGGTATCATTCACAAACTTGTGGATCATTCCCCCCAACACCTACATCTAGATCATCAATGAAAATAGTAAATAGCAAAGATCTTAAACGTACCCTGCGGGGACATCAATGGTAACTGGTCTCCAAGTAGATACAAATCCACTGACAACCACTTTCAGGCTTCCATAGGAAGCTGTATCCCAGTAAGGAGTCAGCTCCTTTAGGAAAGGAGGTGGGAAAATTGGAATAAAGGCTGCTCCATTCCCACTGTAGTTGTGACAATTCAGTGGAGGCTCACAGTGCGCTGATAGCTGGTGTTTAAATCTCTGTAAGCTAGAAAGGTCCTGTACAACACCAATTAAACACTGAACAGAACACACTCCAAACATTAACTGTGGGAGTAATTTAACCCCCCCATGACGGGCGGGAGAGGGTCTGGGGTTAAATTGGCAAATATGCGAAACCCGATCCAACCCGCCGCGAACTCGCCTACTTCAGTTTTAACCATGGCGGGTTTGGGGGCGTCCGAGTAACCCGCACTGGAGAGGCAGGTCCATCATTATAATATGTTAGTGGGCTCTGTTCCTGAGATTTTGACAGCCATTTGAATTTAACGGCTGCAGGCCAGGTTTCCCAGGGCTCGGGAAACTCAGCAGCTAAACGGAGGCGGGACATGCCAGATAAATGCAGGTAAATGCTTTTCCACCACGGCTGTGGGCCAGGAGGAGCAGGAGTGCTTCCCCCGGCCCCTCAAGCAAACCTTCTGCCGTGACTGTTCGACCACCCCCCCCCACCACCCCCACACATCAACCCGCGATGTTTCATGGTCACATGGGACCATCCACAAGGGTCCCCAGCTGCAGCCTTCTACCACAGGCTTTCCTTCAATCGTGCCGGCTGCCAGGCGGGAAACGGAGTAAAAAAATTATAACGAGGTCCTGCCGTTAAATTCGGCAGGAATTCCGTGCTGCCAGCATTTTGCGAGAATCAGTCCCACAAACATGTGCCCCCGCTCCCTCCCCATAAATATTGAGGCCCATGTCACCAGACAGGGTCACAGCAGACAAGTGAGTCACGTACCAATATTGTATAGGAACACTGTTAAACCTGTAATAGCAAGGGTATCTTTTTCTTAATGTTTATCCTGTCTTTACTATTGTTAGATACGGACGGCGGACTCTCCTGCTCTGCTCCAGCTTCCAGCTAGCAGTCTCTGGAACATGCGGGGCTTTCTCCTCCTCCTTCCCCTTGTTCTGCTTCTGGAGGTTTTTATGCGGAGTGGCACTGACAGGGGTCATATTCAACACTTACTATTTTGGTAAGTGAACGACTTTATGGCCTAGAAATTGGAGGTTTTAGCACTAGCCATTAAGGCCCGTTTTGGTGAAAAAATGGCGGCCGCCTCACTTCTGCCCGTTTCCGGCGGGTCTCGCAACGGCCGACATTTTCGGCAGGTCGGCAGCGCTGCCGTTGCCTGTGCTCGTGGCAAGTATTTTAATTAGCAGGAGCGTGACGTCAATCGCCGTGCAGCGACGAATTGACGCACATTTGTCCATTTTGGAGATCGCCACTCCTCTTACCACCCTCTCCAAAGCATGCCCGTGCGTGCAGTCGCTAACAGCGCAGAGAGGCAGGAGAAAGAGGCAGTGAGCTATAACCCGTACAGTAAACAGTTGCTGGTAACTATGGAGAGCTCAGACTATCTAATTGGAGTGAAAACTGCTTCCAATGAGATGCATCAAATCTCCCCCCGATCAGTCAAACATTATAGGAGGTAAATACTTTTAAAATAAACTATACTGTACTACAGTTGCAAGAAGCTCAGGAAAAAATCAAAGCTGCATTTCTTTAAATTTTATACATTGGGTTTTTGAGTTTAGGAACTGATAAAATAATATGCAAAGTTTGGAAGTATGTTTTTAAAAAGCCATATTCTCACCAAGAGTTCTTCAAAAGTCTGCTGTTGTTAACAATTTAATTGAACTCTATTCTGCACCATTTACACCAGTAAACTCCTGACCAAGAGGTTCATGTTCCCCTTTTCTTTCATTTATTTCCATTGATGTCTCACGCAATGGTTTAAGGACATCTATGCCACAGGCTTTATGTGGTGTTTCCAGTCACAGTCCCTCCAGATCTGAGCCTGTGCTTTAAGAGCCACTCACCAGGGAGTGAATCCCCTATGCGATATGCAGGCTAGTGCACTGTCACTGCTAGCTGCAAGACAGTGCACCTGCATCCCTATCCCCTCCCCCTCCAGCACCATGGTGGAGCACAAACCTCCACACAGCAACCATCTGGGTGAAAGATCTGTGGAGCTATGGCAGCCAGCGAAGGTGGGAGTATCAGGCAGTCTGGTACCCATTTGTGGACCCCTCATAAGACCCAGATAAATATCCGCGAAAGCAAGAGGGGAGCTGTGGACAAACAAATGCCTTGTAATGTGCCACAACGCACAATGCTCCAACCCTACCAGGGCCATCAGCTGACTCGATAGCAAAACCCAGGAGCCGTCACCAAATGATCCAGCGCTTTGCCCGAGAACATCGCATCAATCCTTCAGACGCAACCTTCAGCCTCCTGCTGAGGTTAGTGCCGAAAGAGCGTGTTGCACAGGAGATTCTCCGCTCCGCTCATGTAAATCAGCAGGCAGCACCAAAATACCAGTGCTGCCTGCGCTCTTCTTGCGGCTGGCCATTAGTCGTGGCACTGGCTGTTTTCTGACCTAAGCGAATTAGAGCCTTTTTGTATTTGCCTCAAGCCCAATGAAGGCCAAAGGAGTCCTTCAGATAATCTGGCGAGGATACATTTGAACCCAACTACGAGAGATAAAAGGTCAAGTCCAATGTAGTCTAGTCATCCAGTCCTATTGGAAACCACTATAAATCTTTGAAAGTTAGAATGGGAAAATGCAACTCATGGTTTGGCACTGGGCCATACAGACTCTCCAGTGTGGCATGAAGCCATACAGAGTAGAAGTCATTCAGGATACCTACCTCTTGTATGAGGTGATCTCCGTCCCAGCCAGAAACAGGTCCAGCTCCCTCTTGAAGTAATACTGTGAATCAGCGTCCACCAATCCCTGCAGGACATCACTGGTAGCTGGTCTCTAAGCAGATCCGAATCCATTGATTACAACTTTTTGTCTACGGACATTTAGCCAACACTCAACCCACTGCAGCAGATTACCACTAATTCCACAAGATTCTATCTTGTAGCGGAGCCCCTTGTGAGGAACCTTATCGAAAGCTTTCTGAAACTCCAGATAGAGACAGTGTCTACTGCGTCACCCTCATCCATTAACCTTGTGACTTCTTCAAAAATTTCAATCAAATTTGTAAGACACAACCTTCTTTTCCAGAAACTGTTGGATGTCTCTGACAGGGCCTTCTCTATCTAAGTGGTCATATAGGGCGTCCCTAATGTTTCCCTCCAGCATCTTACATATTACTGAAGTCAAGCTATAGTTACCCAATTCTGCCTTATCACCTTTTTTAAAAATTGGAACTATGTTAGCATCCTTCCAGTCTCTGACTTCAGCGAGCTATTAATGATACGGGCAAGGGGCTCACATAGCCCATTTCCTTAAGGACACTGAGGCGAATATAATTTGGGCTGGCAGCCCGATCTATTTTAAGGTTCCTTATTCTATTTAAGATGATATCCTCATCTATCTTAATAGGAACATAGAAATTGCTAGATGAGAAAAGACCACGGTCCATCTAGATTGACTTCCACCATCCTGGTAGTCGCATGATACAATGATAATGGAGTTATTGACTAATCATAGCAATCAATCTCTATCAATTAGTCTACAATTGACCCAGACATGACATGAGGGAAATCCCAGTAGTAGAGACATTTGGGAAACATAGGTCCAAAATCACCTGTTCCTCCCAAACATGCAATTGACAATTTTACTGTTAACAGCCGCACTTTACATAGAATATAAAGCAAAGAAACAGGCCATTCGGCCCAACAGGTCTATACCGGTGTTTATAATTCACACAAGCCCCCTTCCACCTTACTTCATCTCACCCTATTAACATATCCTTCTATTCCTTTCTCCCTCATGTACTTATCTAGTCTCCCCTTAAATGCATCTATGCTATACGCCTCAACCACTCCCTGTGGTAGCAGGTTCCACATTCTCACCACTCTCTGAGTAAAGAAGTTTCTCCTGAATTTCTTATTGGATTTTTTTTATAGCCACTAGTTTTGGACTCCCCCATACTTAGGCCTGGATATTAACAGGGACAGGTTATGTTGATGGTGGGGGGGGGGGGGCGGAGTTTTGGACGGGAAACCCAGAGGTCTGTGGCATTACAGCATCTCTCTTTTGGCCCTGACAGGTTCCCCGCCCGGAAGTCAGCCTGAATGACAGGCTTGGCTTCCAGTCGTACGGGGCGCACTCTGCAGCACGCCGCAGGACCAATCCATGACTCGGGGAAGACAAACTTCTGAGCGGGTCGTCCTTTTAAATATTTTAATGAGGCTGACTGCCCCTGATTTAACCTGCTTTGCAGCTTTTACAGTGGCCTGCCGGGTTTCCCAGGCCCCGGGAAACCTGGTAGCTGAAGAGAACATAAGAACATAAGAAATAGGAGCAGGAGTAGGCCATTCGGTCCTTCGAGCCTGCTCCGCCATTTAATGAGATCATGGCTGATCCGATTTTAGCCTCAACTCCACTTTCCTGCCTGTTCCCCATAACCCTTGACTCCCCTGTTGCTCAAAAATCTGTCTATCTCAGCCTTGAATATATTTAATGACTCAGCTTCCACAGCTCTCTGGGGTAAAGAATTCCAAAGATTCACAACCCTCTGAGAGAAGAAATTCCTCCTCATCCCCGTCTTAAATGGGCGACCCCTTATTCTGAGACTATGCCCCCTCGTTCTAGATTCCCTGACGAGGGGAAACATCTGCTCAGTATCTACCCTGTCTAACCCCCTAAGAATCTTACATGTTTCAATAAGATCACCTCTCATTCTTGTAAACTCCAATGAGTATAGGCCCAACCTGCTCAACCTTTCATCATAAGGCAACCCTTCCATCCCAGGAATCAACCTAGTGAACCTTCTCTGAACTGCCTCCAATGCAAGTATATCCCTCCTTAAATAAGGGGACCAAAAATGTACGCAGTACTCCAGGTGTGGTCTCACCAGCGCCCTATACAGTTGCAGCAAGACTTCCCTACTTTTATACTCCATCCCCCTTGAAATCAAGGCCAACATTCCATTTGCCTTCCTAATTACTTGCTGCACCTGCATGTTAACTTTTTGTGTCTCATGTACGAGGACACCCAAATCCCTCTGTACTGCCGCATTCTGTAGTCTTTTTCCATTTAATTAATATTTTTCTTTTCTATTCTTCCTGCCAAAGTGGATAACTTCACATTTTCCCACATTATACTCCATCTGCCAAATTCTTACCCACTCACTTAACCTATCTATATCCCTTTGCAGACTCTTTGGGCTGGATTTTACCAGCCCTGAGGAGGCGGGTTTGGAGGTGGGACTGCTGGGAAAATCAAAAAGAATGGGAGCAGGTCCCGAACCCGCCTCCAACCAATCTTCCTGGGAGTCGGGTCCCCGATTTGCACAGGGACCTGACTCCTAGCGGCGGGAAGAGGATTATAGCCACTTAACTGCCAGGGTAAGTGAGGCGTGCTGTGGGTCTGTTGTAATGTTTGTGTATAGATGACAGCTGTAGAAGTGGTGTGAAGGATGCAATGGGACACTGGTGAGTATCAGAGGTAAGGAAATGTTGGGAAAGTCATTTTTAATGTGTTTAGATTTTTCTGTAGGTGACAAGCTTTGAAGTGTTTGTGTGGCCTCACCTCATTGGGAGAAGTGACAGATCACTTCTGTACCCTCACCTGCAGCTGCCATCTGTTTTAACCTAAAGAGAGAGTTATTGGAGAGCCTGCGTACAAGGGCTCACCTTTGTACAGTGATTGTCAGTGTTTGACAGCACCTCAATGCTGTCAAACACTGTCAAATCATCTGTCAAAAATAGATGGTTCATGTCCCTTTAAGAAAACCAGCAGATGAAGCATCATGAACTGACGTCATCTGACACTGGCTTTCCCTTAATTGGCCAGCAAGCCCGCAGGGCGGGCTTAACAAGGCCAATCAGAGGAAAATACCGTCTGTGCGTCGGATGTCGCTGGGGGCGGGACTAGAACCCGGAAGGCAGCAGTCCCGCCCCCAACTCGTCTCGGTAAGTAAAATCCAGCCCTTTATGTCCTCCTCACAACTTGCTTTCCCACCTATCTTTGTATTGTCTGCAAATTTGGCTACAATACACTTGCTTCCTTCATCCAAGTCATTAATATAAATTGAAAATAGTTGAGGCCTCAGCACTGATCCCTGTGGCACCCCACTAGTTACAGATTGCTATCCTGAAAATGACCCATTTATCCCGACTCTCTGTTTTCTGTTAGTTAGCCAATCCTCTATCCAATCTAATATATTACCCCCAACACCATGAGCTCTTATCTTATTCAGTAACCTTTTATGTGGCACCTTGCCGAATGACTTTTGGGCATCCAAATACACTACATCTACTGGTTCCCCTTTATCCACCCTGCTCGTTACCTCCTCAAAGAACTCTAATAGATTTGTCAAACACGATTTCCCTTTCATAAAACCATGTTGACTCTGTTTGATTGTATTATGATTTTCTAAATGCCCTGCTACTACTTCCTTAATAATTGATTTGAGCATTTTGCCAATGACAGATGTTAGGCTAACTGGCCTATAGTTTCCTGCTTTCTGTCTCCCTCCTTTTTTGAATAAGGGTGTTACATTTGCGGTTTTCCAATCCGCTGGGACTTTTCCAGAGTCAAAGGAATTTTGGAAGATTACAACCAATGCATCCACTATCTCTGTAGCCAATTCTTTTAAGACCCTAGGATACAGGCCATCAGGTCCAGGGGACTTGTCAGCCTTTAGACCCATAAGTTTGCCTAGCACTTTTTCTCCAGTGATAGTGATTGTTTTAAGTTCCTCCCTCCATTTTGCCCCTTGATTTTCTACTATTACTGGGATGTTTTTAGTGTCCTCTAATGTGAAGACAGATACAAAATATTTTCTTTTAATTTGACACCATCCTTAACTTCCTTGGTTAGCCCTGGTTGGTTCATCTTTCTCTTCGAGTTTTTCTTTCTCACTGAAATATATCTTTGTTGAGAGTCATGAAATAATGGCCCAGAAATTGATCTCGCTCTGTTCCCGCGGGGGTAAGCCTTCCCCGCGATCTCTCACTCCGCTTGTGCTTTTTCAGATCCAGCTCGCACGAACTTGATGTTCCAGACATCAGCTGGGCAGCGCTTGCGTATCCCACCGGCGTAGTTAATTCGTGCGAGCTGTGGGATCACGTGACTCAGTTAGAGCCAATGGCAGCACACCATCTTCCATTCATAAGTTTCACATACGTGCTGTGAAATCTATGAATCTTACACCCCCCCAAAATAACAGCTAAACCTCAATTAAATTTAAAAAAAAACCCATCACATTAATAAAATAAGTATAGTTAAATAAATTAACCATTTTAAATAAAAAATAAAATTTTTGAAAAAATTTAAAATCTTTTAAAAAGTTATAAAAATAAACTTACCTGTCTTTAAAGTCTCTAAAAAAGATATACCTGTTAAAAAAAATTCAAAAAAATACTTAATTCACTACTTACCTTGTTAAAAGTGGGTCTTACTCCTCCTTTTTCCATTTCTAAAATCTTCCGTACTTACCTGAGCGTCCAAAGCATGAAGTGCACAGCGTGCGCGCAGCCTGTAGCGCGCACGCGATGCACCGAGGAACCGCCCCCTTTTCAAAAGACCAATTGCCGGTTTTCTGCGCATGCGCAGGGCATGCAGAAAACCGGCAATTGCAGAGGGAATACGCGAGAGTACGCAGTGCATACTCTCGCGTCGCGGGATGAATTTTTGGCCCAATCTCTTTAAATGTCTGCCACTGCTTTTCTACCGTCTTACCTTCTAATCTATTTTCCCAGTCCACTTTAGCCAACTCTCTCCTCATACCTTTGTAATTGCCTTTATTTAAGTTTAATACTCTAGTTTCAGACCCAAGTTTCTCATCTTCAAACTGAATGTGGAATTCGATCATGTTCTGATCACTCTTCCCGAGAGGATCCTTTACTATGAGATCATTAATTAATCCTGTTTCATTACACATTACCAGATCTAAAATAGCCTGTTCCCTGGTCGGTTCCACAACGTATTGTTCCAAGAAACTGTCCCGAATGCACTCTGTGAACTCGTCCTCAAGGCTGCTTTTGCCAATTTGATTTGTCCAATCTATATAAAGATTAAAATCGCCCACGAGTATTGCAAAGAGGCGAAGACAGCACTGCTTGTGGGCCAGGAGGGGCCGGAGTGCCTCCCCTCGGCCCCCCAAGTTCTCTCCCCATCAGAACCCCACCTTCACCATACAAAGGCTCCCAGGATCAGACCCCTCCCCGGAAGTGAGTGTTGTGGATGCAGAATGGGCTATGTAGGGAAAAAATCAGCCAAGGCCCCTACTTTTGCTCACTATGTAGTGACCCCCTGCTAGAAAGTGACTGACTGAGTGTGTGCATGGCTATCAGTTGAAGACTGGATCAAGCTCACCCATGATGTCCAACATAATCAACTAACTTACTAATATTCACTTTCAAGGTCACATATGAAGATTGACCATTTGGGTGAAGTACCGGAGGGTTTTCCCAGCATGTATGGGCACCTTCAGGACAGAACTTGTGCTATTAATGTGTTACTGTGTCTTATTCACACTGAAGCACCTCATATAGTTTCCATTAAAAGTACATGTGCTGTAAGCCAGTCCATCAATTGCCAGCTCAATATCAGCAGTTTACTTTAGTGTCTTCATCTTTCTTTTATTCCCCCCAGCTGTTGAATGGATCTCAACCAGAATTAGAACTTCTGTTGTAACTGTTATGAATTATTCTTATACCTTGGGTCAACTCGTCCTGGCTGGCTTAGCGCACGGAATTCGAGATTGGCGTTGGCTTCAGTTTGCAGTGTCTGCACCATTTTTCATCATCTTCCTCTACTCCTGGTAAAGTCAGATACAAATGATCTTCTCTTTTTACAGAACTGTAGCAATAATTATCTATCTCTATTAATACTGCGATTCCTGTGATTTTGCTCATAGTGAGTTCAAGGATATGTTGTTTTAAATGATATGTTGTGCACAATCCATATATATATATATCTTAATAGAAATCTTGCTTGTGCATGCTCTTCCTGTCCAAAACTCTTACTTCTTGTTTTTATAATTTTTGGTCACACTTTAATGTCAGCTTTTAACATTAAAACTTTGTTAAGGAACCAATAAAATCACCCAAAATAACTTTTTCAAAAAGAATTATCCTCCATTTTTCCTCAGAATGTCCAAAATAAGTTTCAAACAATTATTTTTCAAAAATTAACTATTTATTTCACAATAGCATGATTAAATTTGACCTCTGAGGTAGAGCTGGGTGTCATCAGCGTACATGTGGAACTTGACATGATGTTTTCAGATGATGTCGCAGCATGTAGATGAGAAATAGGAGGAGATCAAGAATCAAGGGCAACACGGTGGCATAGTGGTTAGCACTGGTGCCTCACAGCGCCAGAGACCCGGGTTCGAATCTGACCTCGGGTGACTGTCTGTGTGGAGTTTGCACATTCTCCCCGTGTCTGCGTGGGTTTCCTCCGGGTGCTCCGGTTTCCTCCCACAGTCCAAAAATGTGTGGGTTAGGTTGATTTGGCTATGATAAATTGACCCTTAGTGTTAGGGGGGATTAAATATGTGGGGTTATAGGATGGGATATGTTAGGGGGAATTAAATACGTGGGGTTACGGGGGTAGGGTGGGATATGTGTACTGTGGGGATTAAAGCAGGGACAGGGTACTGGATTTGGATGATCAGCCATGATCGTATTGAATGGCGGAGCAGGCTCGACGGGCCGAATGGCCTACTCCTGCTCCTAGATTCTATGTTTCTATGTTTCTATGTTTCTAAGAATAGATCCTTGAGGGACTCCAGTGGTAATGGTGCGGGAGCGGGAAGAGCAGCCATGCAGATGATTCTCTGGCTAGGTAAGAATGGAACCAGGCGAGGGCAGTTCCACTCAGCTGGACAATTGAGGCGAGACGTTGGAGGAGGACGGTGTGGTCGACCGTGTCAAAGGCTACAGATAGGCTGAGAAAGATGAGGAAGGATAGTGCGTCACAGTCACATAGGATGTCATTTGTGACTGATTGGGGCCGTTTCAATGCTGTAGCGGGGCGGAGCCGTGATTGGAGAAGTTCAAACAAGGAGTTGTGGAAGGTTTGGGAATGTGACGGTCAAGGACTTTGGAGAGGAAAGGGAGGTTGGAGATTAAATGGTAGTTTGCAAGGACAGAGGGGTCAAGGATGGGTTTTTTAGGAGTGGGGAGATGACGGCAGATTTAAAAGGGAAGTGGACACTATGAAAGGAGAGGGAACCGGTAACAATATCAGCTAGCACGGGGACCAGGAAGGGAAGCTAGATGGCCAACAGTTTAGTGGGAATAAGGTCGCAAGAACAGGAGGTGAGGTTCCTGGACAAGGTCAGCTTGGAGAGGGCATGAGGGGAGATAGGAGAGAAACGAGAGAAAGATGCGAGTTCGGGCTAGGGCAGGGGCAACCTTGGGGGAAGTTTGACCCGGTGGGTTAGGGAAAGGGAGAGATGCGGCAAAGGCAGCTGAACGGATGATCTCAATCTTAGAGACAAAGAAGTCCATTAGCTCCTCGCACGTGTTGTTGGAAGTGAGGGTGGAGAAGGAAGGGGAGAGGGATTTAAGAAGGCAGTTGGTAGTGGTGAGGAGATGCCGGATTCAGAGATGAGATAGAGATGTAGAAGCAGAAATAAGACGATGACAGATACAGGTAGGAGATACACCACATGACAGCCACTATATTAAAAGTGTTCCATTTAGTACACACTTGCTATCATACTTCAGACATCACAGGTCATATTTAGTTTCCTCACTTGCTGTGCCCAATGCGTTATCTGCCATACTATATTAAAAGTCTTGCATACAGTGCATATTTCCTGTACACACTTACTGTGTCATGATTTTTCAGTCGCACTTTTGCTTTCAACACTGTTAATTGGCTCAGAGTAAAGCAGCAGCAAGTCAGAACTGAAGAGGGAGGGAACATACAAATCAGTGACTGGAAAACTGACAATGAAAAACTATGAAGGACTTACCGAAACAATCATTCCTGAATGGCCAGTCTTGCAAATCTACCTATAATAAAAATAAAAAAGAACCAATCAAAATGATCATATATCAATTCAGAGATGAAGTTTGATTCACAATTAACGCACTTCCAATACTCTCCTGCTGAATTATCCTAAGGTTTTCTGGGAGTGCTTTTATTGCGAAGTATTGTGATCTTTCTCACAGGTGGTTCCCAGAGTCTGCTCGTTGGCTCATGCTAAATGACAAGGCTGATGTGGCTCTGAAACAGCTCAAGAGGGTGGCAAAACTGAACGGCAAGGAGGCAGAAGGGGAAAAACTCACCACCGCGGTAAGCGTTGTTATTAAAAATGTTTTTGACTTACTCACCCCACTTGGTACACCATAGAACTGGTGTTTTTAACCTCTTTACACAGTGAAGGTAACTGGATGACACATTTCTTTCTATTGCTTCCCCTCTGAAGACATCAGAATTTTAAAGTCAGTCATATTAAATAGAGAGAAAGAGAGGCTATCATTTCATACTGGTTTCTTCTGACCTGGAGCCAGGAACTTACAAGCACCTGCCAATCCAAGCGCTGAAGAGGAATTCTCCCCTTATGTTTGGTTATTGAGTTAAAGGGACTGCTGCCAACCTAAGATTAGACAAAAATGCTTATTTTTTTGTCACACTCAATGGAACAGCTCAATTACTGCATCTTGATCTCCTCCAGGCCCTGCGATGGAACAATGAAAATCTTGCTTCCTTTAATCCTTTAAAGACAGTTTCCTTACATCTGTAACAAGTATAACCAACAGCTCTTCCATTACCGTTGATAGTTCCACCCTCAGTTCTTCTACATTTGTCAATATTATTGGCCTCACACTCTCCTCTGACCTCATATCTCCTCCATTACTAAAGCTTCTCAAAGAAGCAATATTTTCTCTTTTGTGTCAAACATTTCTCTTTTCCCTTAACAATTCTAACTATCAAGCCCAAATACTTCTAAAACTAGAATACCACTCTCATATTAGGATGGTTCTCCTAACACCTCTATTCTCCTCCTGGACATAATACAAGAAAAATATTGTCATCTCACATGAAATTCCTTACCTCTTGCCTCTCTCTCCCCTTTACAACCTTTCTTATCTCCCCATTTTATTGCTTCACTGAACTTTCCTCTCTTGTGCCTTATAAGCTGGAAAGATAATATCATAGGATTACATAGGATATATGCCACAGAAGCAGGCCATTCGGCCCAACCAGTCCATGTCGGCGTTTATGCTCCACTGGAGCCTCCTCCCGTCTTTCCTCATCTAAATCTATCAGCATAACCCTCTATTCCCTTCTCCCTCATATGCTTGTCTCGCCTCCCCTTAAATGCATCGATACTATTCGCCTCAACCACTCCCTGTGGTAGCGAGTTCCACATTCTCACCACTCTCTGGGTAAAGAAGTTTCTTCTGAATTCCCTGTTGGATTTCTCGGTGACTATCTTATATTGATGGCCTCTAGTTATGCTCTTCCCCACAAGTGGAAACATTCTCTCTGTATCCACTCTATCAAAACCTTTCATAATTTTAAAGACCTCTATTAGGTCACCCCTCAGACTTCTTTTTTCAAGAGAAAAGAGACCCAGCCTGTTCATCCTTTCCTGATATGTATACCCTCGCATTTCTGGTATCATCCTTGTAAATCTTCTCTGCTCCCTCTCAGTGCCTCTATATCCTTTTTATAATATGGCGACCAGAACTGTACGCAATACTCTAGGCTGCAATTTTTATTCATCCGAGGGGGCGGGTTTGGAGGCCGGTCTGTCGCGAAAATCGGAGAAATTGGGGGCGGGCTGCGAACCCGCCTCCATCCCGTCTCCACGCAACTTTGGGAAGTGTCGGGTCAGTCGCTCCCGAACTGACCCGACACCAAATGGTGGGACAGGTTGTTAAGGCAGTTAACAGGTCGTTAACTGCCTGGATAATCCTATTTTAAAGGGCTGATCAGATTTTCGAGGTTTTTCAACATGCTGCCCGCTTTCATTAAAACACGTCTGGTGAATCGAGCCGGGTTGACCTAGGACCTGAATTGTTGCCAGCTGCTCGAGCAGCTTAAAAGCGGTCCTGCAATCTCTCATTCTTTCACATGCCACAACTTAGTGCTTTAAGGCTTAGTAGACATTTAGCAGCTCTACTAATCTTGTGAGTGTTGAGGCTGAAATCCATCTGCTGTGTGACCTCCTTGGAATACCCTCTGGCCACTTTTTCTTAGCGCACACAACCTCCATTCCTCGACTGAGATATATACCAGCAGTTTGGGAACCATTTATATCCTCTCATCCTGGTCGTCAGATTTGCAGGAACAGCAGCCGCGGCAGCATTGCAACCAGGCACAGCAGCAGCACCAACAGCAGGAGCGCTAACCTTCTCCTCAGCCACCTGATGATGCACAGGGCAGAGGGCGTCAGCGCAGGCCTGCACCTCGCCGCAGGAGAAACCCCCAACACCGCGTTTACAGGCATAGGATGAGCTTCCTCAACATGAGTGAGCAGCAGTGCCAAAGGAGGCTGAGACTTCCGCGAGACATTGTCGCTGACATCTGCGCAATGCTGCACCAACACCTGGAGCCCAGAGGAGCGTGTGGACACTCCTTACCAGTGTCTGTCAAAGTCACCACCGCACTCAACTTCTTTGCTTTGGGCTCCTTCCAGGGACCATCTGCTGACATCAGCTGCATCTCCCAGTCGAACGCACACGCCTGCATCACGCAGGTTACCGATGCCCTTGTTGCAAAGGCGCACAATTACATCCACTTCTCCATGGATGAAGCAAGTGTAACTTCGCGTGTGGTTGGCTTTGCAAATATGGCAGGCTTCCCAAGGGTGCAGGGCATCGTAGACTGCACACATGTGGCCATTAGGTCACCCCATCACAACGCAGCTGTATTTGTCAACCGCAAGGGCTTCCACTCCCTTAACGTCCAGCTGGTGTGTAACCACAGGAAGGTCATCAGGCATGTTTGTGCAAAGTACCCTGGCAGTTGACATGACTCCTTCATCCTGCTGCAGTCTACTGTGCCTCAGCTCTTCAATCCGCCAACCTAACTTTCCAGATGGCTACTTGGCGACAAGGGCTATCCCCTGAATAAGTGGCTCATGACACCGATGAGGAGGCCATCAAATGAGGCTGAGGAGCGGTACAATGTGAGCCACATTTCCACCAGAAGCATCATAGAGCAAACCATCGGCTTTCTCCAAATGCGATTACGATGCCTCGACAGATCTGCTGTAGCCCTGCAGTATGCACCAGCCATGGTGTCCAGAATCATCGTCGTCTGCTGTGCCCTGCACAACATCGCACAGCAGTGTGTCTTAGCGCTCCCTGAGGAACAAGTGGCTCAGCGCAGAGCATCCTTGCAAGAAGAGTGGGAGTACGAGGAGGAGGAGGAGGACGAGGGGGAGGAGGAGGCACGCCTTGCGGGGCCAGATGTGGCCAATGCAGCAGAACTCGAGCACATTGCTGGCTGTCATGCAAGGGATGCACTCATCCATGCCAGATTTGCGTAAGCTTATGCTTCAACCACAGGTGGCTAGCATATGGCTATGAATGTGTGGACAACATTCTTAAAATGCCATACATCATCTCTCCAATAAACGTTGCTTTCCTATCACTCACAGCAACATCATTACAAATGCAAGTCGCCCTGAGGCCTCAATGTGTAACTTCTATTTCCCAGAACACATAGGCCAGACCTTCAACTGTTTGCCATAACTTTTGTTTACTACATTCACAAAAGCATGACAATGCAAAATATTAAACAGAACCAAAGACAACAGAACAAAACACCCAAGTGACTCCCCTTGTGACTATTTGTGCTTTATCATCCTCTTACATAGAAACTAGGAGCAGGAGTAGGCCATTCGGCCCGTCGAGCCTGCTCCACCATTCAATACGATCATGGCTGATCATCCAAATCCAGTACCCTGTCCCTGCTTTCTCACACAGAATCCCCATCGAGCCTGCACCGACACATATCCCACCCTATCCCCGTAACCCCACGTATTTAATTCCCCCTAACATATCCCATCCTATCCCCGTAACCCCACATATTTAATCCCCCCCTAACACTAAGGGTCAATTTATCATAGCCAAATCAACCTAACCCGCACATTTTTGGACTGTGGGAGGAAACCGGAGCACCCGGAGGAAACCCACGCAGACACGGGGAGAATGTGCAAACTCCACACAGACAGTCACCCGAGGTCAGATTCGAACCCGGGTCTCTGGCGCTGTGAGGCACCAGTGCTAGCCACTATGCCACCGTGTTGCCACACGTGCTTCTATGTGGTGCTTCCCCTGTAGCTTCAGCAGATGTAGAAGCACCTTGCTGACTTTGATGCTGCGCCTGCTTAGACGCCTTTGGCGGGCGTCCTCTGGGTTTGGGAGCCTGGGAGGGCTCCTCCACAGTCTGCTCTTCCTGCAGCTGTGCAGGGGCTGAAACGGCCATCTCAGTTGGGTGTGCAATGTAGATCTCTGAGCTAGGGCTTTGCTGTGGCATGGTCGTGTGAGCGTTTGGAAAGGAGCACACACTTCCTTGTTGCCTGCCACCAACATCTCTCTCATGGGTCAGCTGCACATCAGTGCTAGCAAGTGGCTGGAGAGCACCTTGCTGCACATCAGGGGAGCCATGAGGACCCAAATCTGTACTGGCAGTCCTCATAACAAGAACGTCCATGAAGCTCTGGCGTCTCTCCTCAATAGATGCCCATCTCTCCTCCATAGCTGACAATCTATTTTGAAGAGTTACCATGCTTTCGTTAGCCTGGCAACTTATGTCCTCCATGGCGGTTGCCACCCTCTCTATGGCGGCACGTTCATGCACCATTGCCACCACAAAGGCAGTGCTCATGTTAGAGATGGACTCCTCCATTCTCTCCACACTCGCAGTTACCCTGGATGCAAACCCTCTCAGAGACTCCTGCTCTTGTTCCTGGAGTTCCAGCACCGCTCTCTTTCTGGATGGCCCCAGAGACACAGCGTCTGCATGCAGCTGAGCAGAGCTAGGAGAGTCCTGCAACCTCCGACGAGGACTCTCCACTGCTGTCGCTGTCTCCACCATCTGTTGATGCTCACTTGTGAGTTGTGATACACCAGGTGACAACACTGCTCTATGTCACGAAGGCCCCGCCGAGGTGTGCATATCTGCGCTGGTGCTGGGTGCGCTGAGTCCTGGTGATGCTGCTCCCTCAGAGGCTGCAGGTTCCTCTGAGGAGTCATCTGGCTGTTCCTCCTGGACAGTGGGGAGGGGGGCGCTCGATGGTCCTGTGGGAGAGTAAAGGCATGAGTTAACCATCTGATTTTGAGGTAGCAGACACATCCTTTTGTGCAGATGATACAAAGCGAATCTCTATGAACATCATATGCCATTGCAGTCAATCATTAAATCTAAATGAGAGGAATGAAACTCTATTCTGTCACCAGCTTCGTCTAGTGCACCCTTCTTTCCATCCCCCCACTTCCAGATCCGCGCCACCTCCAACGATTTCGTGCGCAGCCTCCTCAGCACTTGTCAATGTTGCGAGGGTTGCTGTGCCTCCTACTGTCTGTGTTCTCTACCTCTTATTGTGGGCTATCTTTTCCTGCAAGGAGGGACACAAATGGAGTTTCAGCGAGAGTGATGGAGTGACTGTGAATAATCCATAACATAGAAGCTTAGAGGGAGACCAAGATGGAGTGAAGTGCCAGGAGGAAGCTAACTCCCTGTGCATTGTAAGTTGTTGTCAATGCATAACAGTGAGAGCGAGTGTGAGGGGTGCATAGGCAGGATGGTGAGGTCATTCAGTACAGAGAGAGAGATGGATAGGTAAGGGTGCAAGGGAAGTAAGGGTAAGGTGGGATGTGGAGGAGCAGGCTTACAAAGCAGAGTGCTGGTGATGAGAAGAGAAAGGATGCCAATGGAAGGTAAGTGTGATGTGATACTCAGTTTTGATGATCGCAGAAGATCATTCTATCCCTCTAGAAATAAACCCGAGTGCTTGATTTGCTTTATTTTAATGGCCTTGCTAACCTGTGTCGCAACTTTTAGTGATTTGTGTATTTGTACTCTGAGATCCCTTTGTTCCTCTGCCCCACCTAGACCCGCACCCTCCAAGTAATAAGTGACCTCCCTATTCTTCCAACCAAAATGTAATACCTCACATTTATCTGTGTTGAACTTCATTTGCCAATTATATGCCCATTCTGCAAGTTTATTAATGTCCTCCTGTAATTTGTTGCAGTCCTCCTCAGTATTGACTATCCCCCCCCCCAATTTGGTGTCATCCGCAAATTTAGAAATTGTGTTTTTGATTCCAAAGTCTAAATTGTTAATATAAATTGTGTACAACAGTGGTCCCAGCGCTGATCCTTGTGGAACACCACTACCCACCTTCTGCCACTGTGAATAGCTACCTTTTACCCCTACTCTCTGCTTTCTGTCTTGAAGCCAACTAGCTATCCATTCTGCTTCTTGTCCCTGACTCTGCATTCTCTGACCTTGTTCATCAGTCTATTATAGGGTACCTCATCGAAGGCCTTTTGAAAATCTAGATAAATTACATCTACTACATTACCATTGTCTACTCTCTCTGTTACCTCCTCAAAAAATTCAATGAGGTTGGTCAAGCAAGACTTTCCCTTTTGAAATCCATGCTGACTATTCATTACTATGTTTTTGCTTTCTAGATGTTCTTCTATTTTCTCCTTTAGTAGGGATGCCATTATTTTTCCTACCACCGATGTTAAGCTGACTGGTCTATAATTCCCTGGACATGTTCTATCCCCCTTCTTAAATATAGGTATTTCGTTAGCTATCTACCAGTCCTCTGGCACCACACCTTTTTCTAACAAATTAAATATGTGTAGTAATGCCTCTGCTATCTCTTCCCTAGATTCTTTTAAAATGCGTGGATGCAATTTATCCGGACCTGGGGTTTTATCCTCTTTGAGTTTGATTAGTTTATTTAATATATCCCCTCTTTTTATTTTAAATGTACTTATCTCATTACTAATCTCATCATATTTTCAACCCCTCAAAATCAACTTTTCTCCAATCTATTGCCCTGATTTTCGTCATATTATGTTCTTCTCAATTATCATCTTAAAGCGTATTACATTATGCTCACTATTGCCTAGATGTTCCCCTACTTTTACTTCTCTTATCTGCACTGGTTCATTCCCCATTACTAGTTCCAATAGCGAATCCTCCCTTGTTGGGCTTTTTACATATTGGGTTAGAAAGGAGTCCTGTACACATTGTAGGAACTCCATTCCCTTATCTCCTTTACCTACTTCTTCTGTCCAATTAATATCGGGGTAGTTGAAATCCCCCATGATTATTATTCTATGTTTTATTACTCATTTCCCTAATTTGTCTGCATATTTCTTCCTCCACCTCCCTTCCACTATTAGATGTCTGTCGACTACACCTATTAGTGTGATTGATCGTTTATTATCTTTTATCTCGATCTATATGGATTCTATTATTGTCTTGCTGATAGCTGCATCACTTTTTTCTACTGCCATTATGTTATCCCTAATAAGTACAGCTACTCCACCTCCCCTTTTTCCCTCTCTATCTTTTCTAAATATGTTATACCCTGCATTGTTTAATTCCCAGTCCTGATTTTTCTGTAGCCGTGTCTCAGTAATCCTTACTATGTCTGGTTCCTCGCAACGCATGATTGCCTCTGGCTCCTCTGTTTTATTACGGACACTGTGTGCATTGCTGTACAGACAGTTTAATACATTTTTATTAGGATTTCCTCTCACTTTATGTTTAACAATCTTTTTAGACTCCTTTTCTATAACTCTATTTATTCCCTTGCCATCAATGTCCTCCCTTACTTTATTCTTTCCTATGCTCTCTTTTCCTGTTTTGTTTATAATTAGGCTGGTTACATTTCTTGTAGATCCCTCCCCCCATCTTACTAGTTTAAAGCCTTTGCCACCTCCCTATTTACCCTTTCTGCTAGGACACGGATCCCATCCCGGTTCAGGTGGAACCCGTCCCATCGGTACAGCTCCTTCCTGTCCCAGAACTGGTGACAGTGTCCCATGAAAAGGAACCCCTCTTTCCCTCACCAGCCCTTTAGCCACGTGTTACTTCTCCTGATCTGTCTGCTTCTATGCTAATTTGCACGTGGCTCGGGCAATAATCCAGATATTAATACCCTCAAGGTCCTGCTTTTTAATTTTGAGCCTAACTCCTAATACTCTTTCAGCAGGACTTCCTCCCTGTTCCTACCGATGTCATTTGTTCCAACATGGACAATGACAACTGGATTTACCCCCTCCCTTTCCAAGTCCCTCTCCAGCCGCCATGAGATATCCCTTACCCTGGCACCGGGTAGGCAACACACCCTTCGGGATTCTCAATCTTGGCTGCAGAGGATGCTATATATCCCCCTAATTACAGAGTCCTATCACAACCACATTTCTATTCTGCTCTTCCCCCCCACCCCTTGGACAGCCTTCTGAGCCACGGTGCCTTAGTCTGCACTGTGGCTGTCCTCCCTGCAGTCTTTCTCCTTGTCCTCACAGGTAGTGAGTACTTCGTACCTGTTGGACAGGACCAGTGTCTGCGGGACCTCCTTCTCAACCTGTCCTCAATCCCCGCTACCCGGCTCCCTAGCAGTCACACCTTCCCCTTCCTGAACCTCTGCTTTCCTCTGGGATGTGACTGTATTCTGGATAAAACTGCCCAGAAATTCCTCTCCCTCCCTTACGTGTCGGAGTGTCTCCAACTCGCACTTCAGCTCAATGACTCTCGGAGCCGGAGAGATTCGAGATGGAGAGATCTCCTGCAGACGTGTTCGCTCGGGACAGTCTCACTGTCCACAAACTCCCACATACTACAGTCCAGACACACAACCTGCCCTGACATATACGAAAAGAAAATACTGCAGATACTGGAAATCTGAAATAAAAACAGAAAATGCTGGAGATACTCAGCAGGTCAGGCAGCATCTATGAAGAGAGAAACAGAGTTAACATTTCAGGTCGATGACCTTTCATCAGAACTGGAAAAAAGCAGGAAATGGAACAGATTTTTAAGTAAGTGTAGGGGCTGGGAAATGGGGGAGGAGATGAAAGAACAAAAGGGAAGGTCTGTGATAGGATGGAAGGCAGGAGAGATTAAGAGACATTAAGAGATAATCAAGGCAAAAGGAGATGGTAATGGAACAGGTTAAGAAACAAAGGATGGCTCCAGATTAAGTGTAAATTGCGCTGGCAGAATGAAAGACAGTTGCCATGTGGGAGAGAAGAACAGAAGGCACAAACAAAAAGTGTGGATAAAACATATATATATGATAGGGGCCAGGTTATGATCTGAAATTGTTGAACTCTATGTTGAGTCCAGAAGGCTTAAAGTGCCTAATCGAAAGATGAGGTGCTGTTCCTCGAGCTTACACTGAGCTTCCGTGGAACAATGCAAGAGGCCGAGGACGGTGAGGTCTGAGTGGGAGTGGTGTGGTGAATTAAAGTGACAGGCAACCGGAAGCTCGGGGTCCCCCTTACGGACTGAACGGAGGTGTTCCGCAAAGCGGTCACCCAATCTGCGTTTGGTCTCCCCTATGTAGAGGAGACCACATCGTGAGCAACGAATACAGTATACTAAATTGGAAGAAGTACAAAATCGCTGTTTCACCTGGAAGGGGTGTTTGGGGCCCTGGACAGTGGGAATGTATAAGGGCATGTGTTGCATCTCCTGCGCTTACACAGGAAGGTGCCGGGCAAAGGGGAAGGGGTGTTGGGGTGATAGAGGAGTGGACTAGGGTATCGCGGAGGGAGCGGTCCCTACAGAATGCTGAAAGGGGAGGTGAGGGGAAGATGCGTTTGGTGGTGGGATCACGCTGGAGGTGGCGGAAATGGCGGAGGATGATCCGTTGAATGTGGAGGCTGGTGGGGTGAAAGGTGAGGACAAGGGGAACTCTATCGTGGTTCCAGGAGGGAGGGGCAGGGGTGAGGGCGGAAGTGCGGGAGATAGAATGGACACGGTCAAGGGCCGTGTCAACCACTGTAGAGGGGAATCCTCGGTTGAGGAAAAAGGAAGACATGTCGGAAGCACTGGTATGGAAGGTGGCATTGTCAGAGCAGATGCGGCGGAGACTGAGAAACCGGGAGAATGGAATAGAGTCCTTACAGGAGGCAGGGTGGGAGGAAGTGTAGTCCAGGTAGCTGTGGGAGTCAGTGGGCTTGTAGTGAATGTTTGTCAATATCCTATCCCCAGCGATGGAGACGGAGGAGTCGAGGAAGGGAAGGGAAGAGTCGGAGATGGACCATGTGAAGGTGAGGGAAGGGTGGAAATTGGAAGCAAAGTGAATGAAATGATCTAGTTCAGGGCGAGAGCAGGAAACGGCACCGATACAGTCATCAATGTACTGGAAAAAGAGGTGAGGGAGGGGACCTGAGTAGGACTGGAACAAAGAGTGTTCCACATATCCCACAAAAAGGCAGGCATAGCTGATTGGATGACTGCTTTGCGGAACACCTCCGTTCAGTCCGTAAGGGGAACCCCGAGCTTCCGGTTGCCTGTCACTTTAATTCACCGCTCCACTCCCACTCAGACCTCACCGTCCTCGGCCTCTTGCATTGTTCCACGGAAGCTCAGCGTAAGCTCGAGGAACAGCACCTCATCTTTCCATTAGGCACTTTACAGCCTTCTGGACTCAACATAGAGTTCAACAATTTCAGATCATAACCTGGCCCCTAGCATATATATATTTTTTATCCACACTTTTTCTTTGTGCCTTCTGTTCTTCTCTCCCACACGGCAGCTGTCTTTCATTCTGCCAGCGCAATTTACACTTCATCTAGAGCCATCCTTTGTTTCTTAACCTGTCCCATTACCATCTCCTTTTGCCTTGAATATCTCTTAATCTCTCCTGCCTTCCATCCTATCACAGACCTTCCCTTTTGTTCTTTCATCCCCTCCCCCATTTCCCAGCCCCTACACTTGCTTAAAAATCTGTTCCATTTCCTGCTTTTTTCCAGTTCTGACGAAAGGTCATCGACCTGAAACGTTAACTCTGTTTCTCTCTTCACAGATGCTGCCTGACCTGCTGAGTATCTCCAGCATTTTCTGCCCTGACATATCTTAGTCTAGCCTTATTTTATTTATTTAATTATTTAAAGTCTTTATTCAACGATTATTTATAGTTATATTAATTAGTTTAACTAGTTAAGCGATAAATTTAATAAAGTACTTTGTAGTTTCCCGCACCTAGTTTAAACCACTGTCCTAGGTTAAAGAGAAAAGAGAGAAAAAAAACCTTAATACTCACCAACCAATCACCTACCTGCTGTCCTGTGACGTCACTCCTTGTTATTTTGGAAATCGTCGCAGGTTCAGCCGCCGTTGATACCATCTCCAATTAGGTCCGCACTGCCTGGTCTCCCGATGTTTTAAGTACTGCCGCCGCTGATACCGCCTTCATATCCTACTTGCTCTTCTTCCTCACTGCACTCTCATTGTTTTGAAAAGTCTCCTATTTTAACTAATTCTTTCCTGGGGCCTCATAATGGTGGAACTCCAAAATGCCCTTATTTTTTCCATTCTACTTCATTCTTCAGGTTTCTAAGACTGAGGTTTGGAGTCACATAGTACTATTTCCTGATTTATTTAATCTCTTTTACTTATTCCACCATGGCTGTGTCCTGCACAATAGGCCTTGGACTTTCACCCAAGTTACTCAATTAAAAAATCTCGATGTAGAACCCATTCAGTTCTTATCTCTAATAGATCAGATTCTTAAGAACACTGGGCCAATTTTCATCTTTCTGTATAGGTCTGTTCTAATTATATGTGCAAGCTAGCACTCAATTCTCCAGTATAAACTTATATGCATTAACAGAGAGGGTTGATGAGGGTAGTGAGGTTGATGTTGTGTATATAGACTTTGAAAAGGCATTTGACAAAGTACCACATAATAGACTTGTAAGAAAAATTAAAGCCCAGGGGATTAAACGGATAGTGGCGGCATGGATATAAAATTGGTTAAGGGATAGAAACAGAATAGTGGTGAACGGTTGTTTTACAGAGTGCAGGGAAGTATACAGTGGTATTCCCCAGGGACCACTGCTTTTTTTTGATTATATATTAATGACCTGGACTTGGGTATACAGGATATAATTTTAAAGTTGCAGATGACACAAAACTCAGAAATTTAGTAAACAATGAGGAGGTTAGTAACAGACTTCAGGAAGACATAGACTGGTGAAATGGGCAGACACATGGCAGATGAAAGTTAATGCAGAGAAGTGTGAGGTGCTACATTTTGGTAGGAAGAATGAGGGGAGGCAATATAAACTAAATGGTACAATTTTAAAGGTGGGGGGAGGCAGGAACAGAGAGACCTGGGGTGTATGTACACAAATCTTTAAAATTGGCAGGACAAATTGAGAAGGCTGTGAAAAAGCACATGGGATCCATGGCTTTATTAATAGAGAAGTCGCACAACACCAGGTTATAGTCCAACAGATTTATTTAATTTTACAAGCTTTCGGAGCGGTTCGCTCCTTCCTCAGGTAGGGTAGCAGTGAGAGAATCTCCCAGAATTCACAATATAAACACAGAGAAAATCTATTCAAATCTTTCCCTACATCAAAGACACACTAAGAGCACAACCAAGACAATGAGATGTGTCCCAGGGGGTCCAACGTGTCAAAACACCTGCTGGCTGCATATCCTGTCAATTTGTGTTGGTTCTTGTGTTAGTCTTTTTAAAAAAAAAACACCTGGAAAGACCGGCCGTGATGTCAAGTCACGTTCTGTATCGTGACATGAACCCGATATCGCGATTGAGGCCATCCTCATGAGTGCGGAACTTGGCTATCAGTTTCTACTCTATGATTTTGCGCTGTCGTGTATCCCGAAGGCCGCCTTGGAGAACGCTTACCCGCAGATCCGAGGCTGAATGCCCCTGGCTGCTGAAGTGTTCCCCGACTGGGAGGCAACCCTCCTGCCTAGCGATTGTTGCGCGGTGTCCGTTCATACGTTGTCTCAGTGTCTGCATGGTCTCGCAGATGTACCATGCTCTGGAGTATCCTTTACTACAACGTATCAGGTAGACAACGTTGGCCGAGACACATGAGTATGTACCGTGTACCTGGTGGGTAGTGTCCTCACGTGTGATGATGGTATCTGTGTCCATGATTTGGCATGTCTTGCAGAGGTTGCCGTGGCAGGGTTGTGTGGTGTCGTGGTTGCTGTTCTCCTGAAAGATGGGTAATCTGCTGCGAACGATGGTACTTTTGAGGTTAGGCGGCTGCTTGAAGGCAAGTAGTGGAGGCGTGGGGATGGCCTTCGGGATACACGACAGCGCAAAATCATAGAGCAGAAACTGATAGCCAAGTTCCGCACTCATGAGGATGGCCTCAATCACGATATCGGGTTCATGTCACGATACAGAACGTGACTTGACATCACGGCCGGTCTTTCCAGGTGTTTTTTTTTTTTAAAGACTAACACAAGAACCAACACAAATTGACAGGATATGCAGCCAGCAGGTGTTTTGACACGTTGGACCCCCTGGGACACATCTCATTGTCTTGGCTGTGCTCTTAGTGTGTCTTTGATGTAGGGAAAGATTTGAATAGATTTTGTCTGTGTTTGTATTGTGAATTCTGGGAGATTCTCTCACTGCTACCCTACCTGAGGAAGGAGCGAACCGCTCCGAAAGCTTGTAAAATTAAATAAATCTGTTGGACTATAACCTGGTGTTGTGCGACTTCTCATTTTTGTCCACCCCAGTCCAACGCCGGCATCTCCACATCATGACCTTTATTAATAGAGGCATAGAGTACAAAAGCAAGGAAGTTACGCTAAACTTTTATAAAATACTGGTTAGGCTTCAGCTGGAGTATTGTATTCAATTCTGGGCACCACACTTTAGTAAGAATGTCAAGGCCTTAGAGAGGGTGCAGAACAGATTTACTAGAATGGTACCTATTAAAGTCATGAATCTATCATGGGCTGAATACTCCAACAAAAGGGATATGCTCAGTGCAGATGTGTCATTTCATTGTGTGTGTTTTTCGTAGATCCTCAAATCAAGTATGGAGAAAGAGCTGTCAAACACCAAAGATTCCTACAGTATGTTAGATCTGTTCCGGACACCCGTAATGCGCAAGACAGCATTGTTAACCATGCTTGTTTGGTAAGTTATTAGATAATGAGTTCTCGTAACTAGGTGTGAAGTGGTGCCCATAAATGAAAAATGCCAGTGAGAAAAAGGGAAACAATGAAGCAAAGAACTGAGATTGTTATAAGTTGACTGGTTTCCTCTGAAGCCAAATAGATGATTCATAAGGTGGTTGGAATGGGGAAAATGCAAATAACATTTCCATCCACAGAAACAATTTGGACATGATGAAAAAAATCTGATTCTTCTTTTTCCTGCAACAGGTTTTCAACGAGTTTTACATATTATGGGTTATCGATCGACCTGCAAGGATTTGGAGTTGATATTTACCTCATCCAAGTCATTTTTGGAGCTGTCGACATTCCAGCAAAACTTGTTGGTTTTATCGCCCAGATTTATATAGGCAGGCGGTTCACACAAGGCACCTCCCTCATCCTGGCAGGAAGCATTATAATAGCAAACATCTTCATCCCAAAAGGTAAGTTCTTATTGTTACATATTTTCCTTTCCCCACAATGGGAATTGTATCCACGTCACTCTCGTCATCCGGGAGGATAGGGAATCAAAGATGCCATTGTCCAGTTCTTCTGATGGCCTATTAAGTGGAATGAAGCTGTATAGAGAGAAGATCCAGGTTTCGATTTCTACGACATGCTAAGTTGGCTAAACTCAGCAGGGGTAGCAGTTGGCATGCTGCAATTGATCAAAGTGACCTAGGGCTAACGAGTGGGTTCCTAAGCAATGACCTTCACGCTCCCCTACCCAAGAAGATGCTTGTCTGTGCATATCAGGTGAGAACAAGATACCGGAATGTTGCTGCCACCTGTGGAACCATACCCAAGCATAAGTCAGTTCATCAAGAAAGGAGCAGAGAAACAAGGAGAAAATTGGAGAAAAAATAGATGCCATCTGCCCAGAACAACTGACAATGGTGAGCTATAACTGGCCAAAGAGGAACACAGATGCAAGAGCCACTGCTCATTCTTCCTTGTTGTTGTACAGTTGTCTACTTACTAACCTATCAAGATTAGTGACTGTCCATCTCATTCCAACTACCAGCAAGTTATGGGTTTTAAATCACTGAGCTATCAAGAAATTCTGAAGAGCTCAATCTATGCTCATTGGAAGAACAAAACATTGCAGAAGGAGGAAAACATGATCCTGAGAATCGGTACATGCAAGGGGACATGTTCTTTGTACTGAACCAGAAGATAATAAGCTAGGTATGAGCTGAACATCATTTATAGAGTAATTAATTCATAATTAGAGATGATAATGTGCATTGAATGTAGGTTGTGTTCAAATGTTCAAAAAAGAAATAGACAGGGCTCTTTATTTGACAGATTAAAGAGATACAGGTTAGGCTCCACGGCAGGAAGAGGACATATGTGTTCCTGCATCACCAAGTGTGCCAGGAAGATCCCAGGTTGATCCCTGGGCTGTGCTGAGTTGTAGTAAGTGTGTTAGACTTGGTTTCAGCATACCTTGGCTAGCAAGAGGAAAAATCAACCAGGGTCCTCATTCCCCATCATTAACCAGTGATGTCTGCTGAAAGTGCATGTGTGCAGATATTGGATCAGGGATAGAAAGCTCTCTATTTTTAATCAGTTGATTAATGGTTCTGTTGGAATTCCTGAATTTGCTATTTTCAGATTTCATTAATTAAAATCGATTAATGAATGTTAAAATATCAGGCAGATATATTTCACCCAAACATATTAATCAATTCATTAAAATAGCACACAGTGACATTTCTATTGCTCCATCTCTCTTACAGAATTGCAGGCCGTGCGAACTTCATTTGCTGCTATTGGGAAAGGATGCCTCGCAGCTGCGTTCAGCTGTTGCTATCTCCACGCAAGTGAACTCTACCCAACTGTGGTCAGGTGAGTACTCCTGTTACATTCAACAACTGATTCATTTGAACAAGCTCAGTAACTCCATTTACAATTATCAGGATAGAACTCTGACAGTAGATTGGTGAGTAAAGACTCCGCTGTACACTGAGCCATTCAGACCAGGTTTGATTCAATAGAACCATACAAGTTTCCAGCATAGAAGGAGGCCATTTGGCCTATTGTGTCTGTGCCGATTCTTTGCTAGGGCAATCCAAAATGAATCCCACTGTTCCACTCTCTCCCTATAGCCCTACATTGCCTCGGCTTCAAATATTTATCCAATTTTCCCTTAAAAGATGCAATGGTGTCTGTCTCAACCATTACCTGTGGCAAAGCATTCCATGTGCCAACAACTCTCTGTATAAAGAAATTTCTTCTACTCTCTCTCCTCACTCTCTTAGTGATCATTTTAAATTAATAACCCCTCGCACTGACTCCCAACCAGAAGAAATAGTCTTTCCCTATTCACTAACAAAACCTTTCATAATTTAAAAACCTCAATTAAATCTCCTCTTAGCCTTCTCTGCTCCAGTGGAAATAGCCCCAGTATCTTAACCTATCTATGAATTTCTGAACCATCAGCTAATTTCTGAATTGTACTCCCTATGCACAAGTCCAATTTATCTATATAATAACCAAGGGCAAAAATGGACCAGCCCTGATCCATGGAGTATACCACTTCCAACCTTTCACCAAACCGAGCAAGACCTATTTACCCTAATGATTTGTTGCCTGTCCAGCAACCAACTTTCTATCCACATTTCCTCATACCGCATGCTTGAATTTATCTAACAAATTTCTTGTGAGACACCTTATCGAACTTTCTGAAAATCAGTATGCACTACATCTATTTCATTTGCTTTACCTAACCACTCAGTCACTTCTTTAACAAAAATTCTGTTAAATTTATTTGCTAACTTTACTGGACAGTTAATTGGGACCAGACGCCTTCGTATCCACACCCTTTAATGTCTTTCCATTGCATGTATACTTGCATGCTTTGAATGAACTTTGCCTTTTTCCAGTCCAGCATTCTGATCTTTGACTCTTCATTATCATTTTCTATTTTTTGACATTGAACCTAACTATATTGTGGTTGCTATTTCCCCACTTTTAAACCAGTTATTTACCCAACTTTATTTCCCACAACGAAACCACGCAATGATTCTTTCCTTGTTGGACTAGAAACATACTGACCTTGGAAAAAATTCTCGATGCATTCTAAAAAGCATTCCCCACTTTGCACACATCCATTACCTTTATTCCAGTCTATTTTTGGATAGTTAAATCATGCAATATTATTGTCCTGTGATTCTTACATATCTCCCTAAGCTGTCTTCAGACGTCCCCCTCTATCTCACCTCCACTAGTTAGTGGCCGATATTGCACACCAAGATATGTACCATTTCCCTTCCAATTTTTATTAACTCTATCCATATGGATTCCATCTTAACTCAATCCCATGCACATCCTTACATCTAGCCCTGTAATAACATTTAATAGCCCTGATGCCCTCTCTGTTTTTCCTGCTCTATCGCTCCTGAATGTTTTGTAACCAATGTTCAGTTCCCAGTCTTAACCTAGCCTCAGACGTGTCTCGGTTAACATTTTTATATCTCACCAAACACTTTGTAAATGTATGTACAAAGAATCCAACCCTCGCCCTGTCTGTTTACTCATTTTCCTCCCTCCTCCTTCTGTGCTAAGTTAGGTGACCTCAGCTGTGCCAGTCGAGCCTCTAATTAAACCTGCTACTGCCTTCCTAGGAGTGGGTAGCCAACCCCCATCTGAGGTTACATGAATGAAGGCACTCCAACACGCCATGTGTGCACGTTTACTGGAATGTCTGCAACAAATCTCCATTGTCTCAATCCGATGTGGTATGCAGTAAGCATCATTCTAGACAGAGGCCTCATCTGAATGTTAATTCCCATTCCCAAAAACTGTATGTTGTGGATTTAATCCCTTGTGAGCCTAATTTAACTTAATAGCAAGATCTTAATTTTAAAAATTGACCCAAAATTCTTCTGAAATCAAATAGTCAAAGCTCTCGAACATTAGAGGGCTACATCTGTATTACAGGGAGGGGTGTGGTTTATATCAGAGTGCTGCAATGAGGGTGTGGGGTATATCAAAGTGCTACAGTTACAGGTATAGGCCATATTAGGGAGTCATACTGAACGAAGTTGTAACATACCCCAGCAAGATTCAGCAGCTTCATTAGAGGAGAAAAGAAAAAAGAAAACAATTGTTAAAAGGTGAAATGTTTCATCAACTTCTGACTCACTTAGTTTGTTTGTTTCCCCTTGCAGACAGACGGGATTGGGACTTGTGAGTACGATGGCCCGGGCGGGAGCCATGATAGCACCGGTTGTAAGGCTGATCGGTGATTATATACCATTTCTACCAATGGCTACATATGGTGGAATGGCAATAATATCTGGAGTTGCTGCCTTTTTCTTACTGGAAACACTGAACGTTCCTTTACCAGACACTATTGAGGAAGTGGAAAGCAGGTTTGTAATGTCAAAAATTCACGATGATTCAGGACTCAATTTAAACAACAGCAAGGATTTCAATGTATTAGAAAATAATGGGTACTCCACCCAGTCTCACAGCCATTTCAGTTCACTTCTGCACTTGTGGCCCTTGAAAAACTATTGAGAGGCAGAGTTGCCATATTAAAGTAAAACTATTGGTTCAACAGTTTCATCTTTTTCTTTCTCTTGCTTTAGGGAGGTGCCTGGTCTCCAACAGGCAATTTGCCATAGCAGCATGATAGCAATCGAGCAGAGTCTGTGGGGAATTGTAAGGTCCACCTTGCATCCAGTCACTTCATGGGCTGAATGTTGGTTCACTCTTGAGAGTAGACCTCAAGCAGGACAGAGGTTGGGACTGTTAGTAACAGTACGACATGGTAGCAGCACACACAGCCGTACACAAGATCTACTCAAAGTATCATCATAATAATTATTGGTCATCTTTTCTTATTGAGAAACTAAAGAGAAAGGCCCAAGTTCATAGTACAGGACACCATCAGGGATGAAGTGTAAATATAAACTACTTGCATTGTAACACCTTATCAGATTGAAATGCCTCAAGCACTCCATGCAATTCAATACTTTTGGAGTGCAATTGCTGTTGATATGTAGGCAAATATGACAACCTTCTTTTATCTCTACCTGAACAGGTAGATAAGGCCTTGGATTAACAGCAACTCTGACAGTGCTGGAGAAAAATAAATTACAATAGGAGCCTGTGCAAAGTCATGATTTTAACAATTACGATGCAGGGAGCAGATGTGAGTTTACAAACAACAGAAAGGGAACGTACTCACCAAAGTAATATTGGAGACACCAAAAAGGCTGTTATGGAGAGGGAGAAACTAGAGTCTGGAGGTGAAAGACTTTGAAGAACCAGCTAAGAATCTTGTCTCTAAATTGTGGAACAAAGGCATGGATGAGGGTTTCAGCAGCAGATGAGCTGAGGCTGGGTTGGAGACGGAAGATATAACGGAGGTGGAAGTAGGTGGTTTTGGTGATGGAGTGGATATGTGGGCGGAAGCTCATCTCAGGGTCACATACGATGCCAAGGTTGCGAACAGTCTAGTTCAGCCTCAGACATTGGCCAGGGAGAGGGATGGAGTCAGTGGCTAGGGAATGAAGATCGTGGACAACGGCTTAGGTCTTCCCAATATTTAGTTGGAGGAAATTTCTGCTCATCCAGTGCACGATGATGGACAAGCGGTGTGGAGGCGTTGAGCGAGGTGGTGGTGAGGTAGAGCTGGCTATCATCGACTTTTATGTGGAAGCTGACATTGGCCCAGAAATTGATCTCGCTCTGTTCCCGCGGGGGTAAGGAGCAGGCACGATCTCTCACTCCGCGTTGGCTTTTTCAGATCCAGCTCGCACGAACTTGATGTTCTAGACATCAGCTGGGCAGTGCTTGCGTATCCCACCGGCGTAGTGAATTCGTGCGAGCTGTGGGATCACGTGACTCAGTTAGAGCCAATGGCAGCACACCATCTTCCATTCATAAGTTTCACATACGTGCTGTGAAAGCTATGAATCTTACACACCCCCAAAATAACAGCTAAACCTCAATTAAATTTTTTTTAAAAACCATCACATTAATAAAATAAGTAAAGTTAAATAAATTAACCATTTTAAATAAAAAATTAAATTTTTGAAAAAATTTAAAATCTTTTAAAAAGTTATAAAAATAAACTTACCTGTCTTTAAAGTCTCTAAAAAAGATATACCTGTTAAAAAAAATTCAAAATACTTAATTCACTACTTACCTTGTTAAAAGTGGATCTTACTCCTTTTTTCATTTCTAAAATCTTCCGTCCTTACCTGCGCGTCCAAAGCACTAAGTGCACAGCGTGCGCGCAGCCTGTAGCGCGCACGCGGTGCACCGAGGACCCGCCCCCTTTTCCAAAGACCAAGTGCCGGTTTTCAGCGCATGCGCAGTGCATGCAGAAAACCGGCAATTGGAGAGAGAATACGCGAGAGTACACAGTGCGTACTCTCGCGTAGCGGCATCAATTTTTGGCCCATTGTGTTTTCAGATGATGTCGCTGAGGGGCGGCTTGTAGATGAGAAATAGGAGGGATAGATCCTTGGGGAACTCCAGAGATAACGGTGCGGGATCGGAAAGAGAAGCCATTGCAGGCGATTCTCTGGCTACAGATAAGAATGAAAGCAGGCAAGGCCAGACCCACCCCCAGCTGGACGATGGAGAAGAGGCATTGGAGGAGGATGGAGTGGTCAACCATGTCAAAGGCTGCAGACAAGTCGAGAAGGATGAGGAGGGATAGTGCACCACAGTCACATAGGATGTCATTACACTATTCAGGAAGGTCCTGGATTCAATGTGCAATCTCTTTTGAGGTAAATAATCTCAACCAGAGCTGTAAGAGAACTGCTACAATTGGCCTCATCGCAATCCAGTTAACTCCTGCTGGAAATTGTGGGGGTTTTTGGATTTCTGCTGAGAAAAGGACTTTGCTTAGATGAGACGTTGGCCTTGATTCTTTATCTGGGCTCACACATGAAGAATGGTCACTTAGGCGTGGGAAGAAAATTAGGCAATGAAAGAAAAGTTAAATGTTTTCTAATCACTGATTGTTTTCTGTTTTATGTCCAGATCAAAAAAAAGTGCTAAAAAAGAAAAGCAGCGAAAGAGGGATGAGATTCCAGTGCAGGAAACACACATTGCACTACAAACACAGCTCACTCTCAACACGCCATCATCCTCTGAGTGGCTACGGGATGACTGACCCTCTTTAACACATGTTCACCTTTTCACAACGAGCCATACAATAACATATTCTAAATCTGTAATATTTCTGATAATTGATAATAATATTGTACAATATACTTCTTCCATGATAGTCTTAATTTATCCCTCCAAATAGCTCCCACTACCACCACTATGAGCCTGTAACCACCAGTACTTCAAGCACCAAAATCTCTTGCAAGATCCCAGTATGTGTTCCAGATGCCAATTTTAATTAATAGTAATGTTCATTCTATTAAGGGTTATCAGTTTCATGAGGCATAGAGTACAGCTAGCCTGGGAAGCAAGGTCAGGTGCAGTTGCCACTGTGTTGGAATGTTATGATGTCTGCAGTGAATTAAAAACATAGGCCTCTCACAGAAACAGCAAGGATGCCATGGGGGAGAAATTCGGTATCGCCCCGTTTGGGGCACAATTATCGGCCGGGCGCAAAGTTTAGCGCCTGGAACTAATTATCGCCTCCGACTGCAAACTTGGCTTTATCGCCCCTAGATGTGATTGGAGCGCTAAATCAGACGCTACACACCTCTCTTAAGGCGCAAAGGCCGAGGAGCGAGGCGCTAACTCAGAGCGCGGGCGAAGCTCATGTGATGTCAGTTAGCAATGGAACACAGACACAATGGCGCCGGCCAGTTCTTAAAGGGGAGGGTCGATCTTGCTCTCCATCCACACCCTGCTCATTGCAGCCTAGAATCTTGGCCTGGAGAGATCTGTACATCAAATCTGCTGGAAAGAGCAATGGAGAGGCCCAGGGAAAGAGCTCAGAGTGCAGCCCCCAAAGTCTCTTCCTAATCAATGCAAGGAAGGTCAAATCAAAATGAACCTGCAAAGTGCTGCTCAGTACCCAAAACTCCTTCACACAGCGTTGAATCTCTCCAGAAGTGTCTCTCTCTCTCTCTCTCAGAATGCGTGGTGCAAAAATGTTGCCGACAAAAAAAGGCAGGAAGCGGTCGCCTTTAAATAGCGCTCCCCCAGTCCCTTACCGACTGCAAAACGCTACCCTCAACCTGTCATTGCTAAAGCCTGGCGGTAAGGCAGGGGGCGCCACTCAATATCTGGTCCAGGGCGTTGCACGCTCGACTAACGTCATGATCTGTGGGCGCAGATCATGGCGGTAGTGTTTAGCGCCGCCGCAAAATGTCTGGTCAATTTCGCGAACGGCGCAAACATCGCCGCACCCGGGCGCTAGTTGCTTTCCACCTCATTAGCGCCCTCTTAGGCGCAAAGCAACCGAATTTTTCCCCCCATATCTCTACACTGTGGAGACATGTTCCTTTTGTGTTGCCATAATTACACCAGATATGAGTCTTGATTGTCAAAAACAGATGATGTAAGGGTGTCATATGACCAGAACCTGCATAAGCCAAGGTGCTGCAGATGTGGCATCTTTATGATTGGATTTGGGTGTAAGCCAGTGATTGGTTCAGTAGGACTCTGTAGGCTTTGAATGAGAGTAAGGGTATAAGAATGGGGTCTTAACAGCCACAATGTGTAGAAAATTTCAGGAAGAATGAAGGAGACACCCGGCAGATCAAGAGAGACGAGAGACAAGAGAGACAGAGTGCAGCTTACTCACTGTTGCGCTTCTCCCCAAAGAATAACGGGGTAATATAAGTCTCAATTATCCTCTGCAAACTGCTGCTTGAATACTGTAATGTGTTAAATCTTGCTTGTGCTGAATAAAGTTAAATCACTGTCCCCAATACGGGTCAACCTCGAATCATTTGGAACCAGGGTCCTTCTGGGATCGTACAAAACTTTCTAGTCTCTCTATTTTAACAATGTTACTTTGCTCACTGCAGCCCTAAACTTTTCTCTCTTATTCTTGCAAAGCTCCAAATATAACATCTTATATGCTCATTCTCTTCCCCGCAACCTCACTTTGTTAAAATCAAGATTCATCACATCATCTGCCAGTCTAAATCATTGAAAACCTCGGCAGAACTCCACCTTTCTCAGGTTTCCCTTCCTTTTATATTCTATTAACTTTTAAAATTCTAATTATCATTATCTAAGCGTCAGCCTTGGCTCAGAGGTTGTACTCTCGCCTCTGAGTCAGAAGGTAATGCGTTCAAATCCCACGCTGTCACTCCCAGTACTGTGATAGGTGCTGGATTTCAGATGGAATACCAAACCGAAGCTCTGCCTGGCCTCTCAGCTAGACGTGAATATCCCAGGGTAGAATTACCCTGGGGTTGGGGCGGGGGTCTTGATTTACATAGTTCCTCTTGAATTTCCACTGAAGTTAGAGCAGAAGATTGGAAGAACTCCTACGGAAGTTCAATGGCACTGTTCAAAGATCTCCTAGTGTTCTAGCCAACCTATAGATAGCGAATGGGTTCACATCAATCTGTGACTGCTATAAAGAGTACATGCACTGTTCTCTTGCTGGATACCTTTTTTTATTCATTCATGAGATGTGGGCTTCGCTGGCAAGGCAAGCATTTATTGCCCATCCGTAATTCCTCTTGAGAAGGTGGTGGTGAGCTGCCTTCTTTAACCGCTTCAGTTTATGTGATGAAGGTACTCCCATAGTGCTGTTAGGGAGGGAGTCCCAGGATTTTGACCCAGCGACGATGAAGGAACGGCGATAGATTTCCAAGTCAGGAATGTTGTGTGACTTGGAGGGGAACTTGGAGGTGGTGGTGTTCCTGTGCACCTGCTGCCCTTGTCCTTCTAGGTGGTAAAGGTCCCGCGTTTGGGAGTTGCAGTCGAAGAAGCCTTGGTGAGTTTCTGCAGTGCATCTAGTAGATGGTACACACTGTAGCCACGGTGCACTGGTGGTGGAGGGAGTGAATGGTTAAGGTGGTGGATGGGTGCCAATCAATCGGGCTGCTTTGTATTGGATGGTGTTGAGCTTATTAAGTTTTGTTGGAGCTGCACCCATCCAGGCAAGTGGAGAATATTCCATCACACTCCTGACTTGTGCCTTGTAGATGGTGGAATGGCTTTGAGTAGTTAGGTGGTGAGTCACTCGCCGCAGAATACCCAGCCTCTGATCTGCTCTTGTAGCCACAGTATTTATGTGGCTGGTCCAGTTAAGTTTCTGGTCAATGGTGACCCCCCAGGATGTTGATGGCGTGGGATTTGACAATGGTAATACCATTGAATGTCAAGGGGAGGTGGTTAGACTCTCCCTTGTTGGAGATGGTCATTGTCTGGCACTTGTGTGGCATGAATGTTACTTGCCACTTATCAGCCCAAGCTTGAATGTTGTCCAGGTCTTGTTGCATGCGGGCACGGACTGCTTCATTATTTGAGGAGTTGCGAATGCAAATGAACACTGTGCAAACATCAGCGAGCATTCCCACTTATGACCTTATGATTGAGGGAAGGTCATTGATGAAGCAGCTGAAGATGGTTAGGCCTAGGATACTGCCCTGAAGAACTCCTGCAGCGATGTCCTGGGGCTGAGATGATTGGTCTTGAACAACTACAACCATTTTCCTTTGTGCTAGGTATGACTCCAGCCAGTGGAGAGATTTTCCCGATTTCCATTGACTTCAATTTTACTAGCACTCCTTTATGCCACACTCGGTGAAATGCTGCCTTGATGTCAAGGGCAGTCACTCTCACTTCTGGAAATCAGCTTGAGTGTCCATGTTCGAACTAAGGCTGTAATGGGGTCTGGAGCAGAGTGTTCCTGGCGGAACCCACACTGAGCATCGGTGAGCAAGTCATTGGTGAGTAAGTGCTGCTTGATAGTACTGTCGACGACATCTTCAATCACTTTGCTGATGATTGAGAGCAGACTGATGGGGCGGTAATTGGCTGGATTGAATTTGTCTTACATTTTGTGGACAGGCCATACCTAGGAAATTTTCCACTTTGTCAGATAGATGCCAGTGTTGAAGCTGTACTAGAATAGCTTGGCTAAAGGCACAGCTAGTTCTGGAGCAGAAGTCTTCAGTACTACAGCCAGGATGTTGTCAGGGTCATAACCATTGCTGTATCCAGTGCGCTCAGCCATTTCTTGCTTTCACGTGGAGCGAATCGAATTGGCTGAAGACTGGCTTTTGTGATGGTGGGGACATCAGGAGGAGGCCGAGATGGATCATCCACTCGGCATCTCTGGCTGAAGATGGTTGCAAACACTTCAGCCTTGGCTTTTGCACTCATGTGCTGGGCTCCGCCATCATTGAGGATAGGGATGTTCATGGAGCCTCCTCTTCCCAATAGTTGTTTAATTGTCCACCACCATTCACGACTGGATGTGGCAGGACTGCAGAGCTTCTATCTGATCCACTGGTTGTGGGATCACTTAGCTCTGTCTATAGCATGCTGCTGTAGTCCTGCGGTTTTTTTTATTCGTTTATGGGATGTGGGCGTCGCTGGCAAGGCCAGCATTTATTGCCCATCCCTAATTGCCCTTGAGAAGATGGTGGTGAGCCACCTTCTTGGACCGCTGCAGTGTGTGTGGTGAAGGTACTCCCACAGTGCTGTTAGGTAGGGAGTTCCAGGATTTTGACCCAGCGACGATGAAGGATAGACGATATATTTCTAAGTCAGGATGGTGTGTGACTTGGAGGGGAACTTGGAGGTGGTGGTGTTCCCATGCACCTGCTGCCCTTGTCCTTCTAGGTGGAAGAGGTCGCGGGTTTGGGAGGTGCTGTCGAAGAAGCCTTGGCGAGTTGCTGCAGTGCATCTTGTAGATGGTACACAGTGCAGCCACGGTACGCCAGTGGTGGAGGGAGTGAATGTTTAAGATGGTGGATGGGGTGCCAATCAAGCGAGCTACGTTGTCCTGGATGGTGTCGAGCTTCTTGAGTGTTGTTGGAGCTGCACTCATCCAAGCAAGTGGAGAGTATTCCATCACACTCCTGACTTGTGCCTTGTACGTGGTGAAAAGACTTTGGCGAGTCAGGTGAGCCACTCGCCACAGAATACCTAGCCTCTGACCTGCTCTTGTAGCCACAGTATTTATGTGGCTGGTCCAGTTAAGTTTCTGGTCAATGGTGACCTCCAGGATGTTTATGTTGGGGGATTCAGCTATGGTAATGCCCTTGAATGTCATGGGGCAGTGGTTAGATGCTCTCTTGTTGGAGTTAATCATTGCCTGACACTTGTGTGGTGCGAATGTTACTTGCCACTTATCAGCCCATGCCTGAATGTCGTCCAGGTCTTGCTGCATGCAGGCATGGACTGCTTCATTATCTGAGGAGTTGCAAATGGAACTGTGCACTGTGCAATCAACAGAGAACATCCCCACTTCTGACCTTATGTTGGAGGGAAGGTCATTGATGAAGCAGCTGAAGATGGTTCCTAGGACACTGCTGAGGAACTCCTGCAGCGATGTCCTGGGGCTGAGATGATTGGTCTCGAACAACCACAACCATTTTCCTTTGTGCTAGGTATGACTCCAGCCAGTGGAGAGTTTTCCCCCTGATTCCCTTGACTTCAATTTTACTAGGGCTCCTTGATGCCACACTCAGTCAAATGCTGCCTTGATGTCAAGGGCAGTCACTCTCACCTCACCTCTGGAATTCAGCTCTTTTGTCCATGTTTGGACCAAGGCTGTAATGAGGTCTGGAGCTGAGTGGTCCTGGCGGAACCCAAACTGAGCATCGGTGAGCAGGTTAATGGTGAGTAAGTGCCGCTTGATAGCACTGTCAACGACACCTTCCATTACTTTGCTGATGATTGAGAGTAGACTGATGGGGCGGTAATTGGCTGGATTGGATTTGTCCTACTTTTTGTGGACAGGACATACCTGGGCAGTTTACCATATTGTCGGCTACATGCCAGTGTTGTAGCTGTACTGGAACAGCTTGGCTAGATCTGCAGTTAGTTCTGGAGTACAAGTCTTCAGCACAACAGCCAAGATGTTGTCGGGGCTCATAACCGTTGTTGTATCCAGTGCGCTCAGCCGTTTCTTGATATCACGTCGAGTGAATCGAATTGGCTGAAGAATGGCTTCTGTGATGGTGGGGACCTCAGGAGAAGGACAAGCTGCATCATCCACTCGGCACTTCTGGCTGAAGATGGTTGCAAACGCTTCAGCCTTGTCTTTTGCACTCGCATGCTGGGCTCCGCCATCATTGAGGATGGGGATGTTCATGGATCGTCCATAGCCTTGTAGGTTATGGCACTTCAAGTGCATATCCAAGAAATTTTTTAATGCGATGAAGGTTTCTGCCTCTTCCACTCTTTCAGGCAGTTAGTTCCAGACCCCCACCACCCTCTGGGTGAAAAATGTTCTCCTCAACTCCCCTCTAATCCTTCTACCAATTAATTTAAATCTATGCCCCCTGGTTATTGACCTCTCTGCTAAGGCAAATGGATCCTTCCTATCCACTCTATCTAGGCCCCACATAATTTTATACACCTCAATCAAGTCTCCCCTCAGCCTCCTCTGTTCCAAAGAAAACAACCCCAGCTGATCCACTATTTCCTCATAGCTAAAATTCTCCAGTCCTGGCAACATCCTCGTAAATCTCCTCTGTACCCTCTCTAGTGCAATCACATCTTTCCTGTAACGTAGTGACCAGAACTGTATGTAGTACTCTAGCTGTGGCCTAACTAGTGTTTTATACAGTTCAAGCATAACCTCCCTGCTCTTATATTCTATGCCTCGGCTAATAAAGGAAAGTATCCCGTATGCCTTCTGAACCACATCATCTACCTGGCCTACCTTCAGGGATCTGTGGACATGCACTCCAAGATCCCTCTGTTCCTCTACACTTCTCAGTATCCTACCATTTATTGTGTATTCCCTTGCCTTTTTAGCCCTCCCCAAATTCATTACCTCACACTTCTCCGGATTGAATTCCATTTCCCATTTTTCTGCCCATCTGACCAGTCCATTGATATCTTCCTGCAGTCTAAAGCTTTCTTTATCAATATCAACCACACAGCCAATTTTTGTATCATCTGCAAATTTCTTAATCATGTCCCCTACAACGAAGTGTAAATCATTGATATATACCACAAAAATCAAGGGACCTAGTACTGAGCCCTGCGGAACCCCATTGGGAACAGCCTTCCAGTCACAAAAACACCCGTCGACCATTACCCTTTGCTTCCTGCCACTGAGTCAATTTTTAGTTTCGTCCGAAACTAGGGTCTTAAATCTGAACAAAGCAAACTACATAGGTATGAGGGGCGAGTTGGCTAACATAGATAGGGAAAAGAGATCAAAACGTATATGATAAGCAATGGCAAACATTTCAAGAATTAATTCATAATTTGCAATGAATATACATTCCCTTAAGGAATAAAAAACCCACGGGAAAAGTGGTCCAACCGTGGCTAACAAGAGAAGTTAAAGATAGTATTAGATTAAAGGAAGAGGATTATAATGTTGCCAAAAAGACTAGTAAGCCTGAGGATTGCGAGGATTTTAGAATTCAGCAAAGGATGATTAAGAAATTGATAAAGAAAAAGAAAAGAGAATATGAGAGTAAACTAGCAAGAGACATAAAAAGATTGTAAAAGCTTCTATAGGTATGTAAAAAGGAAAAGTTTAGCAAAAGTAAACGTGGGTCTCTTAGAGGCAGAGAGAGGAGAAATTATAATGGGGAATAAGAAAATGGCAGATACTTTGGCTAGAATTTTCACATTGGAGAGCGTGCGAGTTTGAGGGCGGGTCAGCGGTTAAAACCGCAGAAACTGTCAGGAACCTGCTTTCATCCCACTGACTTCCACCTTTCACTGGGATGCATTTCGAGCCATGTTACGGACCCGCTCGGGAGAGGCAGGCGACCTCATTGCGGTACTAAACTGCTCGTTTACAGACCCTTAACTGCCTTTTTAATGTCAGGTTTGAACTTTAACTGGTTGCGCACGGGATTCACGCACCTCGGGAACCTCGCCTGTGAAGGGGAGGCGGAAGCTCAGTGGACGTTGTGCGAGATCATTAAATGACAGCTGGACAAAACACATAAATACCTTACACCTGCTTCCTTACTTAAGGGAAAGGCTCTTGCTGACACCATTTTGTGCAGAGATTTAGTTATCAGGAGTTTGCAAGTGATTTCTGCAACCTCTGAAGCCACTCTCACCACATTGCTAGTCACTCTCAGTACATTGGAGGATTGTGTCTCTGATCTCCACTTTACCTGGCATCTATTATATCAGCATGGGTGCCGCTTAAGCTGTCTCACCTTGGACCTCAGAATCGGACCAAGATGAGCCCCAGCACCAACAACACCAGCCACACCACCAGCAGCAGCAACAACACCAGCAGCAACCATACCAACAGCCTTCTCCTCGCTGACCTGATGCTCCACAGAAGAGGGGATCAGCGCAGGGGTGCACTGCACCGGAGGCGATACCCCCTACAGGCAGAGGATGAGCTTCCTGGTCATGAATGAGCAGCAGTGCTTCAGGAGGCTCAGGCTATCACACCAGGTCATCACAGACATTTGTAGCTTGCTGGAAGAAGAGCTGCTGCCAAGAGGACCTGGTGGACAGGCCTTACCAGTGGCTGTCAAAGTCACCACTGCCCTCAACTTCTTCGCCTCAGGCTCCTTCTAGGATCTGCAGCAGACATTTGCAGGATCTCACAGTCAGTCGCCCACAGATGCATCACCCAGGTGACCAACGCCATGTTTCACAAGTCAACCAATTATGTGAACTTAGCCACTGATGAAGCCAATGTTACTGAGCGGGCGCTCAGCTTTGCAGCTCTGGCTGCCTTCCCACAGGTGCAGGGCATCATCAACTGCACGCATGTGGCCATCAAGGCACCCCCACATCACCCAGGAGTGTTTGTGAACCGTAAGGGCTTCCACACCCTCAATGTGCAGCTCCTCTGCAACCATAATATAATCAACATGCATGTGTGTGCCAGATGGCACCAGCAGCGGCGCACATTGCTGCCCGGGAAGGCCTCGTAATGGCCCGATTTACTTAACTTGCACTAGTGCAACCACATGACTCCCAGATGCTGTGCCAACTCCACCCCGCCCCCCCCCCCCCCCCACCGCAACAACACCACAAAGCAGTCCTACAGTGACCAAGCCATTCCTGTCACCTAAACCCCCATTGCTCAAGGTTAAGTAATGTCTCACCATTCACTCCAAGTGACAAAGCCAGGTAGCAGGCAAAAATGGACAAGACGAGAAAGTAGTGCAAAGAAATAAATTTATGTGCATCATAAATAGAACTGATCTTGGAGGAGCAGCACCAAATACGTGAGGCTCTGGCAGCCGTGATGTGTGCGACTGTATAGAGAATGGAGGAGTCCATCTCCAACATGAGCACCACCATCTCGCAGGCGATGGCGACGATGTGCTGTTCCATGGAAAGGATGGCCACCTGTATGGAGCAGCAAATGCGCCAGTCGAATGAGAACATAGAAACTTAGCACTAACATTTTGGCAAACACCCATGTGCATCTACGATTATGTCTTTTTTTTCCACATACTTCTACAAGGTGCAACCCCTGTGGCTTCAGCAGAGGTAGAGGCAGGCTGCTCACTTCTCTGCTGCGACTGCTTTGACACTTTTGGCGGACGTCCTCTGGGTTTTGGAGCCTGTGAAGGCCCCGCCAAAGACTACTCCTCCTGCAACTGTGCAGAGGCAGACTCGGCCATCGGGATCCAAGGCAGCATATGCACCTCTGACTGAGAGGTAGGCAACGGGGGAGAAGTGGGAGCGCTTTGAGCAGGGCCCCACCTTTCATGTCCCCTCACGCCATCATCCCTCAAATGGGCCACCCGTACTTCCCTGCTAGCACCTTGCTGCATATCAGTGGGTCGATGAACACCCAAGTCTAAGTTGGTATCCCTCCTCGAGATTGTGTCAATGAGAGCCTGCAATATGATGTTCACAGCAAACATGTTCTCGTTCGACTGGCGCATTTGCTGCTCCATGCAGGTGGCCATCCTTTCCATGGAACAGCACATCGTCGCCATCGCCTGCGAGATGGTGGCGCTCATGTTGGAGATGGACTCCTGCATTCTCTATACAGTCGCACACATCGCGGCTGCAAAAGCTGCCAGAGCCTCACGCATTTGGTGCTGCTCCTCCAAGATCACCCTCTTTCTCAACGGCCCCCAAAGTTCAGCATCTGCTTGGAGCTGAGCAGAGCTAGGAGTGTCCTGCACCCTCCGGTGAGGACTATCCACTGCTGTCCCTGTCTTCACCATTGGCTCTTGCTCACTTGTGATCTGTGAGACACCAGGTGACAACACTACTCTATGGGGAAAATTCGTTCTCGCCCAGAAAGCAGTCGGGTGTCCTCGCCAACTGCCGTTAACAGCCGCCCAAAATGGCTGCCGCGCAAAACAAGGTAAAGTGGCGCAGCGCTAACGTTAGGTGCAACGCCGTCCTGGTGGCGTTGCATGAGGGACCAATTTGTAGCGCTGGTGCGGCATTGCTGCTTCCCCTAGCTTCTGCGTGCAAGGCTGTGAAGCTCGCAATACATTGTGGGCAGTGAGGATCTCTGAAATTTAAAGGGCCATGCACATTGAAGCAAGGGAAAATAAAATGCACTGATTCAGTACATTTTTCAGCCCTTTCTGTCTTTTAACAAATAATCAATACTTAAAAGTTCCAAATGTCAATATTCAGCACTTAAAGCTGAATTACCTTCCTAAACTCAACAAATGGGAAAACTGCCTCAGCACTACCACAAATTGCTCAGCAAGCCATGGAAGGGGCACCCAGGGTCTCGCACGCAGCACTCCAGCTTTGTGCAGAGTGGCAACACTGCAAGACTGGCCCTCTACCCACAGGGGCCAGGAGGCCCTCCAGAAAGAACAATGTGGGAGTACATTACTAAGACCATCACTGCCAGCAGTGTCACCCCCACCACCTGGCTTCAGTGCTCAAAGAAGCTTCATGACCTCAGACCACTGGTCAAGGTCAGTGAATGCATCTTCAAAAGACGTCACCTACCAACTGAACCACTAGCCTCACACATTGCTCAATGCAGGACCCCCAATCACTCACCTACCAACACTGCACCAATGACGAGGCACTTCTCCCATTCCTAGCATCACCTCACCCCCTTGGATGAGACGGCACAGGCCATTCTTGGCAGGGGCATGGCTGAGCCCTTGGCCAGCAGCGGGGCTGAAATGATACAAGATGCGGGTATCCTTGTACGTTATCCTCCTTCTGGCATGCACCTCTAGGCATCCCGCCCTCCTGTCAGCACAACTGCACACTTGTGCCTTCCTCATTTTACACACCCAAGAAATGCATCCTGCTGATGATTCCATCTCGGATATGCCGGCCACAAAGGAGCTGTCTGGGATGCATCCTTCCGTCTGATTGCTCCTCTTCGGCTTCCTCCTCTTCGGCGGCTTCCTCTTCATCTGCAAGCGGACGCTGTAAATGTGAAATGACGGCATAAAATGCTGCAAATACTCAGTTGGTCAGGTAGCATGTCGACCGGAGAGGTGAACTCCACGGATGCTGTGTGACCTGCTGAGTATTCACAGCATGTTATGTCTTCTCAAAGACGTTCACTTACCATCCGAGCCCTTGCAAGCATCCAGCAGCACTCCCAAAACACTTTAAAAAACTTTTTCACATCTATTGCAGCAAGCCACCACTTCAATAAAATAAAAAAAAGTCCAAACCCTTCCATTCAAACTTACCTGATTGATGTGTGTGTCCCTTTAACAACTGCAGATATTGCGCCTGTCAGCCTGCTTGCACTACAGGTTAACCGCTTAGGACCCAGCACTGGCTTGAGCGCTAGGGTCGAAGTTCACATAGGTGACGTTAATTCGGACGTCACCATGCCACCAAAATGGTGGCCGCCTCCAGCTGGCCGCCATTTTTTTCACACATCACTGACGCTACCAGGTGGCAGTAACGACATCAATTTCTCGGCCTATGTCTCGCTGGACTCACCAAGGTGCGCGTATCTGCACTGGTGCTGGATGCTCATGGGTCTGGTGACGGTGCACCCTCAGAGAGTGGAGCTTCCTCCTCCGGCTGGAGAGTGCGGGGGCGGGGGGGGGGGGGGGGAGAGACACATGATAGAACTGTGGGAAAGTAAAGATATGAATTAGAAATGTAATGATAAGAATGCGCAACGTTACCATTATGCACATGATGACATTTCACTGGCTGCTGACATCAAGTCACCAGTAATGTTGTATGCTATATGGCTGTATGGTATTTAATTCTGTCACCAGGTTGATGGGAGGTCCCCCTCTCTCCGTCTCCCACCGCCAGCAGCTCTGCAACTCCAGTGATTTGCAGCTGGTGTACACTGGAGGGCCACCTCCAGTTCATTGCCTCTCCCTGTTGTTCTGGGCTCTCTTCTGCAAGGAGGGGAAGAAGAGAACTTTGAGTGAGAGTGATGGAATGAGTGTAAGGAATGGATGGGGTGACTATGAGGGAGTGGTGTGACATTGCCAAATGGCCCCCTTCTGTGGCATTACTTCCTATGATTGCATTCGAATGAGGGTGAGTGTCAGTGGTGGCTAGTCAGATGGGGATGTGAGTAGGTGCATCGACAGTGAGGGATGGGTGCACCATACAAGGTAGGTTGGTGTGAGGATTGATGTACAGGAGTAGGCTTGGAAAGGCAGAGTGATGGGGTTAGGGTGACATGCACATTAGGATGTAGTTGAATGCACTCACATTTCCTGACCTCATAAGATCATTAAATATTTTCCGGCACTGGATCCAGGACCGCCTTACATTCCTGCTGCTGACTTCCTCCGCGGTCTCCAGCTATGCCCTCTTGGTGTCTCTGGCTGCTCTTTTACGCCCATTCCCAGGGAACAGGACCTCCATGCGTGCTCTGACTCCCTGGACCAGGACTTCCAGGAAGGCATCAGAGAATCTGGGCGCATCCTTCTGTCGCTGTGACTCCATGTCTGCTTGGACCCACACAAATCTCTGCGATATCGCGCAATTGCCACCTCTCCCAACCATCTCTATGCCCCCTCCAACAACCTTCAACTGGGATGTGTGTAAGGCTCCTTTAAATATCTGAGCTGAAAACGAGTCATCGGTGAAGTCAGCAGACCCGCTCCATTTAATTGGGCTGGGAAATCCGCATGACTGTTTCAATTGATGTAATTGAGTTAAACGCGCAGTGCAGAACGTGCTGCTAAAAACTTCAGGATGGCGACCCGCTACGCGGCCCACACGCACCCACCCCGACTCTCAGGTAAAGATTCGGCCTTTATATCTGTCTTCACGGCAGAAGACACAAAAAACATTCTGGAAATAGTGGAGAACCAAGGATCTAGTGAGAATAAAGAACTTAAAGAAATTAGTATTAGTAAAGAAATAGTGCTAGAGAAATTAATGGGACTGAAAGTCGACAAATCCCCTGGACCTGATGGCCGACATCGTAGGGTTTTAAAAGAGGTGGTTACAGAGATAGTGGATGCATTGGTTGTGATCTTCCAGAATTCCCTAGATTGTAGAACGGTCCCAGTGGTTTGGAAGGTAGCAAATGTAACACCGCTATTCAAGAAAGGAGGGAGAAAGAAAAGAGGGAGCTTTGGCCAGTTAGCCTGACATCAGTAGGGAAAATGCTAGAATCTATTATTAGGGACGTGGTAACAGGGCACTTAGAAAATCATAATGATTCGGCAGAGTCAACACTGATTTATGAAAGGGAAATAGTGTTTGACAAATCTGTTAAGAGTTTTTTGAGTTTGCAGCTAGCAGGGTAGATAAGGAGGAACCAGTGGATGTAGTGTATTTAGATTTTCGAAAAGCATTCGATAAGGTGCCACACAAGGTTATTACACAAAATTAGGGTTTATAGGAATGGGGTAATATATTGGCATGGATTGAGGATTGGTTAACAGACTGAAAACAGAGAATAGGAATAAACAGTTCATTTTCAGGTTGACAGGCTGTAACTAGTGGGGTACTGCAAGGATCAGTGCTTGGGCCTCAGCTATTTACAATCTATATTAATGACTTAGATGAGGGGACCGAGTCTAATGTGTCCAAGTTTGCTGACGATACAAAGTTAGATGGAAACAGGATGTAAAGAGGCTGCAAAGAGATAAACATAGGTTAAGTGAGTGGGCAAGAACATAGCGGATAGAAAATAATGTGGAGAAGTGTGAAGTTGTCCACTTTGGTAGGAAAAGCTGAATGTTTTTTAAATGGTGAGCGATTGGGAAATGTTGGTATTCAGAGGGACCTGGTATCCTTGTTTACGAATCACAGAAAGTTAATATGGTACAGCAAGCAATTAGGAAAGTAAATGTTATGTTAGCCTTTATTACAAGGGATTGGTGTATAAGAGTAGGGAAGTCATACTACAGTTGTATAGAGCCTTGTGTGAAGCCTCCAGCTACCGCCTGATCTCTTTACTTTGCACTTGTTACAAAGTGCTGGAGAGGCTGCTACTCCACAAACTAGCCCCCATCATCGAGCCAACCATTCCTAAGGAGCAAGCGGGCTTCCGGAGTGGCCGTAACTGCTGCGACCAAGTGCTAGCTTTAACAACGCACATTGAAGCAGGCTTCCAGCACCAGCTTAAGACCGCCGTCACACTCGTGGACCTGTCAGAGCGTATGACACAGTATGGAAGCATGGACTGCTTTTCAAGCACTCCACCATTTAACTCTGCAGAACAATGATCCATCTTCTCAACTCCATGCTTAGCAACCGATGCTTCCGTGTGTACTCTGGCCTTTATATCTGTCTTCACGGTAGAAGACAGATATAAAGCAGATATAGCACACTGAACAACGGACTCCCACAGAGTTCTGTCCTGGCACCCATATTATTCAACGTTTACACCAGTGACCTGCCCGAAACAGAGTCCCGTAAGTTCGCATACGCTGATGACATTGCCTTGGCCAAGCAAAACTTGAATCTGTCCATCACCGAGGAGGCCCTGACCAGTGATTTAGAGAATGGAGGCCTACTTCCGCCAATGGCAACTTCAGCCAAACCCGCAAAAGACCGTCACCCCGACATTCCACCACAACACCCATCAAGCAAACCAAACTTTAAAAGTCTCCTTTTGCGGCGCAGAGGTAAACTATGCCAAAAAACCCTCCTACTTAGGAGTCATGCTTGATCGCACCGTGTCAGATAGACAACATCTCCAGAACCTTGGGAAGAAACTAAAGAGTAGGGTCAACTTTATCCAGAAACTCGTCGGATCCACATGGGGAGCAGACGCTCAAACCCTCCATAATTCAGCACTCACCCTGGTGTACTCTACAGCAGAGTACTGCTCTGCAGCATGGCTATCAAGTCCGCATGTCAAATCCGTTGATGTCCAGCTGAATTCTACTATGAGAATTATCACCGGTATTGACAGCAACACCTTGGCTGCCCATGCTTCCAAACATCGCACCACCACACCTACACCGCGAATATGCAGTCTCCAGTGAATACAACCACTACACTAGCAAAGACATGCCGATCCAGGCCAACTTGAACAACCTACCACCAACCCATCTCAAATCTAGGCCATTTTGGACTGTCGCCAAAGCCCTTTAGCAATCTCCCCTCAGCCTTGATGACCGATGGCGAAATGCTTGGAAGAACTGTGACATACGAAATGGATTCCTTATAGAGGACCCCACAGTACAACCTGAAGGATCAAACCTTCCTCGCAAACAGTGGACAACCATCAACCATCTCAGAACTGGTCATGGTAGATGCTGACCCCTTCTCCATAGATGAAAGATTAAAGCATCCCATCATGCGACTGTGGAGCTCCTGATCAGACCCTGGAGCACATCATTGAGCACTGCCCTCAGAGGAAATTCGCAGGCAGCCTAGAAGACATCCACACTATTACACCGGAAGCTTTGGCCTGGATATCTGACTTAGATATTGACATTTGATTTGCTTTGCTACTACCATACGAAAGAAGGACCTTGGTGAGATCACACCTGGAGTACCGTGTACAGTTTTGGTCTCCTTACCTAAGGAAGGACATACTTGCCTTAGAGGGAGAGCAACTAAGGTTCACTAGACTGATACCTGGGATGAGGGGATTGTCCTATGAGGAGAGATTGAGTAGACTTGGCCTATATTCCCTAGAGTTTAGAAGAATGAGAGGTGATCGCATTGAAACATAAAAAATTCTTAAGATGCTTGACAGGGTAGATGCTGGGAGGATGTTTCCCTTGGCTGGGGAGTCTAGAACTAGGGGTCATAGTCTCAGGATAAGGGGTCGATCATTTAGGACTGAGATGAGGAGAAATTTCTTCACTCAGAGGGTTGTGAATCTTTGGAATTCTCTACCCCAGAGGGCTGTGGATGCTGTCGTTGAGTATAATCAAGGCTGAAATCGCTAAGATTTTTGGACTCTAAGGGAATCAAGGGATATAGGGATTGGGCAGGAAAGTGGAGTTGGGGTCAAAGATCAGCCTTGATCTTAGTGAATGACGGAGCAGACTCAAAGGGCCGAAAGACCTACGCCTGCTCCTAAGAACATAAGAAATAGGAGCAGCAGTAGACCAATCGGCCCCTCGAGCCTGCTCCGCCATTTCTTATGTTCTTATATGTTCCAGGATGCACGTTGTAGATCAAAATGGTGCCCTCCCACGGGGCTCGTGTGTTCATGTGGTCCTAACATTTCCATGGCCTTTATTCCATGGAATTCAAACTCTGTGTAAAAACATGATGCGGAGATGCCAGCGTTGGACTGGGGTGGACAAAAATGAGAAGTCGCACAACACCAGGTTATAGTCCAACAGATTTATTTAAAATTAAATTTTAATCAAATTAATGTATTAATTAATTTAATTAATTAATTAATTTAATTAATTTTAAATAAATCTGTTGGACTATAACCTGGTGTTGTGCGACTTCTCATTTGTGTAAAAACAGATTGCCATTAAAGCCAAATTTAGCAATTTAGAGTGAAGTATTAACTTTGTTAGCACCAGATTAAACATTACTTAATGTATCTACTAAGCTTCAGTACAGCCAAAGACACACAGTCTAACCATCAGTAAGTCTCTGTCAATGAATGACCTCAGACCTCAACAGCCTCGCTGCGAGTAACGATCTCTCCATCTGTAGTCCGCAGTCATGGGGCTGGATTTTCTCAGCCCTGAGGAGGCGGGTATGGGGGCAGGGACTGCCGGGAAAGTTGCAGGATTTGGGGGTGGGTGGCAAACCCGCCCCCAAGCCGCCTCCGTGCCCTCTTGCCAGGAGGCGAGAAGCCGTCCTGCCCCAGGTCCCGTCTCCTTGGAGGCGGGAAGGGATTAAAGCCTATTAACTGCCTGTTAACAAGCAAAAAACAGGATTATCCCCATTTTTTGCCCTGAAGTGCGGGTTTCCTGACCTGGGGGAACCCCGCCGGGGTGTAGGAGGCGAATAGGAGGTCTGCGGGGGTCGGAGGGGCCTGAAAGTGCGATGTAGAGGTGAGTGATGGGTGTAAGTGTGGAGTGGTAAGTATGTGAGGTGAGTGTAAAGTGTTAGAAAATGTTAACTTACCTTTGTTTCTACCTACAGCCTTCAGCCGCTGTGGAGCCGGAGTCCCCAACATCTCCATTGTAGAGATCACAGACTGGCTGTTACATCCGCCAATCCAACAGCCAGCTGATTTCTGCAAAGTAGAAAGGTTTGATGAGTCCTGAACACAAAGACTCATCAAACTACACAGAGTGTCAGTGTTTGACAGCTTCACAGAGCTGTCAAACGATGACATTTCTTCTTTCAAAAGTTCTTGACAGATAACACGTCATACGTTGACATGCTCTGTCACTGACTTCCCCCTAATTGGCCCGCTGAGCCCGCCGGGCGGGCTTAACAAGGTTAATCAGGGGAAAATCCCACTGGTTGGCCAGAAGCTGATGGAGGCGGGACTGAAACCCGACAAGTGGGAGTCCCGCCTCCAAGAGCTCCCATTCAGAAAATCCAGCCCATGGGCTTTGCTGATATCCTGGAGACTGCTGGAAGTTTGGGAAAATTCCAAATCATCCACATACTTTTGATGATATTCCCAACTTTATTGATGTCTAGCCACCTCTTTCAAAACTTTGTGGCTGCTGTACCCGATCACTGTAGGATCCGTTTGGAAGCGAATGGCTTGAGGTACATTAATGCTACAGACAAGCCGCAGACAGAGGAGTTTCTCCGGGTTTTCATCCCTCTGGACCAGGAGCAGCAGCTGGAGAAATGCCGTGTGTATTCCTCACCTCAGTGGCACCATCTGGATCTCAACAAGTCGCAGGGAAATGAGACCGAACACGACGTACAGATGTGCACTGACGGGTGGATATATGACGACTCCAAGTTTAAAGCTACGGTAGTTAGTGAGGTATGACTGAGAATGTCTATTTTACTCAAGGTTGCATTTCAACAACATTGTGTATAATGTGGAACTGAAGGAGATTCTATAAAGGTATATAATGGAATAATCTCATATTCAAGAAGAGTGTTCAGTTCAAACACTAGAGGCTAGAAATTCATTATAGCCCAGGAATGGGCGGTGTCAGTAGAAAAGTTGGCGTATTAGCACCAGGCGCAAATACTTTAGACTGCACATGAAATTCGTGCTCACTGCTCAATATAATTATTGGAGTCCTAAATCAAGTCTTAAAACCCAAGCTCATTGGCGTTACATTCAAAGGATGGACCAATATCAGGTGTAGTCTAATCACAACTCATCGTCACAGGCTTTTTTCACTTCTTAAAGGGGAGGTTCATTTATGCTGCAGTACCTCATTCTCAACATTGCTGGCTGTGCAGCTGCCTCAGCAAGCAGAAACAGAAGCAGAACAAGAAGGAGCCGCAAGACTGAACCAGGTGTGCTCATGGCAGATCCACGCCCCAGAGAGAGCCCGCAGATTCTCCGATGAAGCATTGGAGATATTGGTTTTCGCTGTGGAGACACGGAGGGCTGTGCTCTACCCGGCAAGTGGCAGGAGGCCCTCGCCACAAGTCTTCCGCACCATGTGGAGGGAGGTAGCGCAGCACGTCTCGGGCAGCACTGTGGTCCCCAGGACCCCCACACAGTGCAGGAAGAAATTTAACAACCTCACTCGGGTGGTCAGGGTGAGTCAATGCTTCAACAAATGCTACATATCACCATCTGTACCACAATCTTCATACACTGCCCAAAGTACCACACCCCCAGCACTCACCCACCAACAATCTACCTACCAACACTCACGCCCACATCTCACACCTTGCACACAATGACAGCTATTCAACTATGGCAGGCACATCACCCAAACACATTGCTCCACACTCACTCACACACTTTCCTTTCTCTAGCAGGCCAAGGTGGCTCACAACAGGAGGGAGCAGGAGCGCACAGGCAGGGGACAAGCCGACATCCAACCACTGTGTGCGCTGGAGAATCGAGTGCTGCGAATCATTTGGCGCTAGGTGGTGGGCGCCGTGGCCACCAGCGACGCTGACCCCCTTGGGGACAACGGTATGTTCATCCCTACTCCTCCTTCTCACATTTCCACTTCCCCCTCACCCCACAAGCGTTTTGCACTTCCCAGCTGATTATGCTGTATGCATGCATTTCTCCCTTCCTGCCCCCCCTACCCTCACATTAACCCAACTCTTGTGCCTTTGTGCTTTCAGATAATCAGCAAGCACCTGAGAAGCCTGTGAGGGCACCGTAGGGAGCAAGGCGTGAGAAGAGGAGGAAGAACACGCCACGTCACTGCATGTCTCACCCGCAGACACCAGCTCAGATACTGGCACTACGCGTTCTTCAGAGGCTAGTATAGTAGCGGGATCTGCACAGGGTGAGGCACCGGGGACGAGTGGGCTGCAGCAAGGCCAGGGGGAAAGGGTAGCTCAGGGGCCAGCTCCCTGGAGGGCGTGTTCTGCTGCATAGGACTCAGATGGGGAGCCCTTTAGAAGGGTGATGGGCATGCACACGGAGATGATAGCTGTAATGGCAAGGGTGCCCAAGAGCCTCTCGGCGATGATGAGGAGCATGGAGGAGTCCGCCTCCAACATTGCACAAGGCTCTGCGCACACCATGGAGCCCATCATTTCCAGTCTGCAAAGGATAGTAGACTCCCAGAGACCGTGGTGAGCCAGACTTGATGCCGTGTGTGATGGGCGATCTGGCAGCTTCCATTGCAGCACAGGGGGAAACGACGCAACGTCTTCATGCTGTAATGCAGTCTATGCTTGGTGGCATCCAATGTCAGACTGCTCTCATGCAGTCCCAGCTTGATGCCATGCAAGTTCTGACTGCTGCCATCGTGGCTGGGTCTGGGTCACCTGGAGTGGGCATGAACCCACAACCTTTGTCTCAGGGACGGGAGAAAACCCAAGTTTAAAATTTATAATTGTAGTGAGCATTTTTAACAGTGCAAACGGAGACAATATCAAAGTTTCACACACCATTTTCTGAAATCCCAATGACAAAACTGAAACAAAAAAAGTCCGAAAGAAATTGTCTTACTCCAAAATGGTTTGCTCACAAAGCTCTGGGTGCTCTTGCAAGATCCCAGTTGATGTACAGGTGTCAATTTAAAGAGCTAGTTTTGTAGATGTCCGTTTCATTAACTGCACATTAAAGGATTTACGGATTATACACACAAAAAGGTGAAAAGGTGAAGGTTCTTCTTTGCTTGTTTGTAAATGATTATTCACAAATATGATTCACGCTGCTCTATTTAGGATTAATAATTCTTCACTCAGAACTCCAACTACAAGCTTCCCTAAAAGCTCAGTTGGTAAAGGCAGTGTGGAGATGAGCCATACAGACCAGGAAGGTCTTGGGTTCAATCTCGGTCTGTGCTGCATTAAGTCATCTCAGCTGGGGCAGCAGTAGGGGTACTACAATTGGCCTCAACTCCCCCGAACTAGGAGAAAAAAATTAGTGTGGATATCACATTGCAGAGCTATAGACAGGCTGACAGCTCAGCCCCGCCCGTTGTCAAAATAAATGGCTCCTGTGACATCCAGCACTGTCTGCTGTTTATATTTGCCTCTGAAAGCAAGGATAGTGACCACTTTAGGAGATAGTGTTTCTTGCCTCCGAACACATGTGCTTTGCTTCAGTTAATATTACAGGCCTGCAGCCAAACACAGGGCTGTAATATAAATGGGGTACAAGTGTCAAGTGGTTCACCTTCCAGTTTACATAGCTCCAGCATTAGCACAAAGTTCTCCGCATCCACTCACCGACTTCCTTCAACCTTCAAAAGGCTTGAAGCCGATTTCTATCCCATGGTCTCTCACGTTGAGGTGGTTGACGTTTTGCTCACTTTACCGTGTTGATATCTCCAGTTTGGACTTGACTAGTTTGCCTGAGCTTGCACTGAGTAGCTTCTCAATGATCAGTTACCCAGTAAGTACCTTTTGGTGTAACAAAAATGGCGTGCTGGGAAGGGGATCGGAACAAGCTTGCACTTTAATGGACCGATCTGCATTTTGATCAATACACATTATCACAGTGAGGATTTATCAATGGTTCGGGTACAACGTTTTTTTTTTAGAAAGCACCTCCTAGTGAACAGAATCAAGCCTTTTAGACATGACTGGTGAATCCAGTGACAGACTTAGAACCCCTTCTCCAACAGCCATGATTTCAGTTCTTTGTCGAAGTAACCTTTGACCCGGAGGCTCATTGTGACCTCATTAACCTGAGTAAGTGGTGTCTTGCCTGTAATCTGTATGAGGAATTCTTTCAGGTCCTTCTCGAGCATCTGAAGAGGACAAGAGAGCACCACACGGGTTAAAAACGCAGAATCCAAACTGTTTACCAGCTAGCCGTGCATCATAGGGATAACATTAGCCTTTTTTTTAAAAAAGTGTTCACTAATCAGCAAGTCAATACAGTTTTGTACGGGACGGTCATGCTCGATTAAGTTATTCCAATTTGCATATTATTAAAAATCCTGTGTTGGGTGTTCACTTTCTGTCCAGACCGTACTTCCTGTTGTCATTATCAATTGCTAAACCAACATTTTCCATTCAATTTTGCTATGTCAGCTGTCACAATGTAGTTGCAGGATCAGGCCACTGGGTGGCTTTGTAGAGCAAGTTTCTGAAGTCTTGCTCTGTCACCATCTGATCAAACAACAAAAACATATTTATCAAGAGACAGCAAGCAATACCAAATGCTATTTACTGGTTCTTTGAGGAAATTACTCAGCACATAGACAAAAGGAATGGAGTAATGGCGGTGCAGTTCCATTTTCAAAATGAATTCGATAAAATGACACACACATGTTGGGAAGATTAAGATCCATGATATTAAAGGTAAAGTGGCGGCATAGATAAAGAGGATGCCTCAGTAACAAAATGCAGAGCATTCTGTAAATGGATGTTTCTCAAATTAGCAAGATATAGCTAGTGGTGGGCAATAAAGATCTCTTTTCTCCACGTACATAAGTGATCTGGACATGGGCATAGAAGAAATTGTATCAAAGTTTGCTGACAATACCAAATTGTGCGAATGGCAAACTGCAAGAAAGCATGAAAAAGGATATAGGCAGGTTGATACGAGCGGGTAGATATGTAGCAAATACAGTTCAATGTAAATACAAGGGGAAGGATAGAGAATGGAAACATATCCTAAATGGTAAAATTCTTACTGGAACACGATAATGGAAACGCAGGGTCTCAGACCTTTAGAAGCAGGATCGCAGATGGAAAAACATAAAAGCACAACAAATAAGGATACTGGGTTATATTTATAGGGACATTGAATACAAAAGCAAAGAGATGATGATGATGAAGAATCTAAACAAGACATCAGGCCACAGTTGTGGTACTATACACCGATTTGTGCGGGTTAGGTTGATTTGGCTATGATAAATTGACCCTTACTGTTAGGGGGGGATTAAATATGTGGGGTTACGGGGATAGGATGGGATATGTTAGGGGGAATTAAATACGTGGGGTTACGGGAATAGGGTGGGATGTGTGTCAGTGCAGGCTCGATGGGGATTCTGTGTGAGGAAGCAGGGATAGGGTACTGGATTTGGATGATCAGCCATGATCGTATTGAATGGTGGAGCAGGCTCGACGGGCCAAATGGCCTACTCCTGCTCCTAGTTTCTATGATTTGGGCTTCATATTAAGCTGTCGGAGGTGCACCTGGTACATGGTAGGATCCACACTGCTGGTTTTCCTTATCTTGGGTAAGTTATTAGACTTAACCAATTTGACCAAAAAATACAGTCAAATACCAACCCCTCAGTCACATGGGGATAACAAAAGTATAACAACCTGGGAAGGAGCACAGGAACAGACTTTGGCTGGGGGGGGGGGGGAAAGGGGGAGAAACTCCTCAATGTTAGTATTGCAATGCACCCTGAAACTAAGATGCAACAAGTGTCTTTACCGCAGGCTGGCTCAGTGTCATAATTTGTTGGCTAGCAGCCCAGTTGTCCACATTTGTAATTACATTTTCTGCACTACAGGCTGCCATCACCATTTCACTGCAGTTCCCCGAGCATGGGAGGTTTGAATCTGCTGATAACTGTGCACGAGCAATGCATCCGAGTCCTGCTTCCTTAATATTTTGCACAAGTCTGCATCCACGATTTTCGAGGTACCTCCTTGGCTTTCCTGCCGTTGTATCAAACACCTCCATATTGAATTCTAACTAGAGACAATATACAGCACTCATCACAACCCTTTCCATCATTTGAAGATCTGTTAATGGACCATAATATCCCATTATCTGTGAAAGTATTTATTGAATTTGAACTCCTGAGCTGTAAGCTTTTCTCCTCTCAGGTGCCTGTCACTCCAGCTTGACCTGGCCAATTCTGATGACGGGTGATTTTCAAAACATTAACTACCTTACTATTTCAAATGCTGATCAGTCTTCTGTGTGCATTCCCACTATTTGGGGCTTTTAATGAACCAGAAATATTTCAGATCCTGACTACACTACCTAACAAAATGAGAGTGCTGTCTAACAAATGAAAAGAGACTCTGAGGAATCACTCATGGGTTTTACAAAGACATGGATTCATCTTCAGAATATTTGATACCATTTGCATCTTTACAAATCACACAAGCAGCATTGTTGCTTTAATATTACTAGGTTACAATTAATGAGATAACCCAAAAAGGTCACATACCCAAATGTCACCCTCTATTTTTCGAATGACGGTCATCTTCCTGTTGCCATGGGTGATGTCTGTATAAACAGGGAGGTTGTGCATGCGGGAACGTCGGACAATGTAGGGCAAGTCAGGAGGTGGATCTGAGAAAAGATTTAAAAAACGGATTAAACGTTCTTGCTAGAGTAATCACCAGAGACTTAGTGAGTTAAGGCATTGCCTGGTGTGGTACCAGAAGGTCCCAAGTTTGATCCCTAGTCTGTGCTAAGTTGGGTGATCTGAGCTGGGATAAGAGTTGGCATGCTACAATTGGCCCTTTCAAAACAGTCCCTGGACTTGAGGGGAGAAAATCAGCCAGCATTACCACTTCTGAATGCTATCTAGTGACTTCCACTAGAGTGTGTGTGTGTGTGTGGTGTCATCGGATGGGGACAGGATCAGGCTCAGCTGTGATGTCCTCCAAGGTTGATCAGCCTTACAACACTCATTGCTCACATGAAGAAGAATTGCTGCTTGGGTTAGGTACTGTAGAAGTGTACTCCCAACGTCTTCAGGAGAGAAGTAGAGGAAACAGAAAGCTGGTAAAGTTCACTTAAGCCAAGTGAGTTAGAACGCTAAGTAAACGTAGTAGGAAGCTAAACATTTAACTGTTTGAGACACTCGGAGCTCCCTAGCGGACCCGGCCAGCTCCATGTAAGGATTCACTATGGAAACTAGGCTATTTAGTTTAACTCCCAGTTCTCTCCCAGATTAGATTACACTCGATTGTCTTTATCACAAGCCCTAGTACCCTATCAGCATTATTACTAAAGCAATAATTCATCTGTTCTTTTTGAGGGGGCGACTAAGAAATCTAGGTGAAGGGCCAAACGTCACTGTGTAGGACACCACAAGGCTGAAACAGTAAAGGGGAGCAGATGAGCTAAATCAAGTGGTCGCGGTTAGAGGATGCCAAGCTTGAGGTTTAAAAGTCTGTAAACTATTCGCAAAGGAAAGAGTGAATGGTTTAATGTAGGATCTAATGTAGAAAACATTGTAAGGCACTTCGCAAAATAGACAGCGGACCAGGGAGAGATTATGAGGACTGACAGAAAGCTTGGTTGGAGAGAAGTATTTTGAGAAGGTTTTTAAAGGTGGAGAGGCAGGTGTATTTAGCGAGGCAATTCCACAGAGTAGTGGGGGGAGGCAATTGATGATTGCTAAAATGGAGGAGTGAAGGGGAAGGCAGAGGATGTACAGAAGGCTTGAATCAGTGTACGGGAGCACTGAGAAGGGATATAGTACTGAAGCAAATTACTGAGATAGGGTACGGTGAAGCTGTGGGAACAATGTGACAAGTCTTAATTTCAACATGGGAAGGATGCAGAGAACAGAAAGAGTGCGCAGGATGGTGATACGAGCCAGTTAGAAATACAAAATGAAGTTCAGAAGAGCAATGACTGTAGTGGCATGTGTTAAAATAAAAATAGAAAGGCTGTGATGCAGAGAAAGTGGCGAGATGATCAGCTATCAAATGACACGGACCTCGAGGTGGACACCATCCTGATGGGGTTGGGTAGCGGTCATGTTTCAGAGGAACGGGCACTGTGGTGGGTGGAATCAATCTCTCCACAAACTTAAATTCCTCTGTCGACTCCACAATCCCTGGATATTTGGAATCAGAACTTGTAGAGTTGGAGTAGTTCTAGGAAAGAATGAAAACATCATGATCAGAACTGAAGGGGTCCAGGCACCTGGGCCGTGGACATACAGAGCTTGCTATTATGATTAAGCAGGGAGGGTAATTTTCCGAGTATGCACCACCGGCTGATAACTTTAGCTACCACCAGTGCATATTAGAAAATTGTGGGTGCTCTACCCATTCTGTCCATTGAAATCATTGGCGTGGCCTCCACAGGCACCAACATGGCCACTGATCCCTCAGACATCGCCACTGAACCCTTCAGTGACAACGGCATGGTCACTACGCCACTCACTGGCACTAACATGGCATGGGCGTTTAACCCTTCACTGGCACTGACCACCATTGGACCACTCAGTGGCACCGAGATCACCAGTTGGATCCGCCAGTAGCACCAACATCGCCGCGGGATCCCTCAGTGTCATTGAAATGGCCACTAGATACCTCACATTAGCTTATCCCTTTACTGGCAGTATCACCACCACTGGACCTGCTACTAGCATTGACATCACCACTGGAGCCCCTCACTGGCACCGACATCGCCACTGGAACCCGCTGTGGCACCAAAATGGCTGGTTAACCCTTCATCGGCACTGATATCTCCACTGGACCGACACTGGCATTGCCTCTGGACACCTCACTGGCACTGACATCGCCACTGGACCCCCTCACTGGCATTGCCAATGGACCCCTCACTGGCAATACCACTGAACCCCTCACTGGCACTGGTTTTTCCACTGGACCCCTCACTGGCACTGGTATTGCCACTGAATCACTCACTGGCACAGTATTACCACTGGACCCCTCACTAGCACGGACATCGCCACTGGACCCCTCACAGGGCCATTCACTGGCACCGGTATCGCCACTGGACCCCTGACTGGCACCGGTATCGCCACTGGACCCCTCACTGGCACCGGTATCACCATTGAAATCCTCACTGGCACCAGTATCGCCACTGGACCCCTCACTGGTATCGGTATCGACACTGGACCCCTCACTGGCACTGGTATCGCCACTGGACCCCTCACTGGTATCGGTATCGACACTGGACCCCTCACTGGTATCGGTATCGACACTGGACCCCTCACTGGCACTGGTATCGCCACTGGACCCCTCACTGGTATCGGTATCGACACTGGACCCCTCACTGGTATCGGTATCGACACTGGACCCCTCACTGGTATCGGTATCGACACTGGACCCCTCACTGGTATCGGTATCGACACTGGACCCCTCACTGGCACTGGTATCGCCACTGGACTCCCTCCCTCAGTCAGTCACGCCGGCTTGGCCACTCACGGCTTCACTGGCGCTGACCGCCTCGGGACCCGTCAACGGTTACCGACGCGGCCTCCGTCCCCTCACCGGGAGGAAGTGGCGACCCAGGACCCACCCAACAACCACCCCCGGGGGCTCTCTCGCTATCCGCCGGCGGCCCGACAACCTCCTCCCCTCCCACACCACCTCAAAATTTCAGTCAGAAGAAGAAGAAGAAGCAGCCGCCTTTTCCTTTCTTTCCCAACCCATCTTTTCTCACTTCTCCTCTCCCCGAGCGGCGGGCGCTTTTTGGGGCCGTTTACCTGACAGCGGGGAGGTTGAGGGAGGGCGGGCGGCGGACGCCGGCTGAGCGCGCCCAGGCTCGGCAGCAAACGGCGCCAAGCAACTGCCATGGCTCGAGCCAGCCCCGACTGCGCGTGCGCGGGGGGAGGAGGCGGCGGGGTCACGTCGCGCTGCGTGCCTCACGTCGCACAATTTGCGCTGCGTGCCTCACGTCGGGGAGGCGGCACCAATGCTCCGCGCCTGCGCGGTTCAAGCCTGGCTTTTCTTCCCGCCCCCCTCGATCATGTCGTTCGCCCACTTCCCGCCCAACCCAATCGCCGTCGCCTGAAGCGCGCTGAGCTGAGGCGAGCCCATGGAGGCTCCTGCCTTATCCTTTCACGCCACCCACACACACCAGATAGATTTTTGCATTTACCCGCCTCAGGAGGACGTCCCAAAGCGCTTTATAGAATCGTAGAATGGTTCCCGCACAGAAAGAGGCCATTAGGCCAGTCGAGCCCCTGAAAGAGCACTTTGGCTAGTTCCACTCCCCACGCCCTTTCCCTGCAGCCCTGCAAAAAAATTTTCCTTCAGGTGCTTATCCAATTCCCTTTTGAAAGCCCGCAATTGAGTCTACCTCCACCGCCCTCTCAGGCAGCTCATTCCAGATCATAACCACTCGCTGTGTAAAAAACATCTTTCCTCGCGTTCGCCTTTGGTTCTTCTGCCAATCGCCTTAAAGCTGGGTTCTCGACCCTTCCGCCAACGGGAACAGTTTCTCTCCGTCTACTCTGCATGATTTTGAACACCTCTAATCAAATCTCCCTTGCAAAACGACCCCAGCTTCTCCAGTCCTCTCCCCGTAACCGAAGTCCCTCATCCCCTGGAACCATTCTCGTAAATCTTTTCTGCGCCCTCTCTCTAAAGCCTTCACAACCTTCCTAAAGTGCGGTGCCCAGAATTGGACATTAGCCAAAGAAGTACTTTTTGAAGGATGGTCACTGTTGTAACGTAGGAAACGCGGCAGCCCATTTGCGCACAGCAAGCTCCCACAAACAGCAATGTGATAATGACCAGAGCATCTGTTTTAGCGATGTTTTATTGAAGGATAAATATTGGCTCAGGACACCAGGGATAACGCCTCTGCTCTTCCAAAAGCAGCCGTGGAATCTTTTACGTCCACCTGAGGGGGCAGACGGGGTTTAGCGTCCCATCCAAAAGGACCACCTCCGACAGTGGAAAGAACAAAAGGGAATGTCTGTGATAGGGTGGAAGGCAGGCGAGATTAAATGACAAAAGGGATGATGGTGCAAGGCAAAAGGAGATGGTAATGGGACAAGTAAAGAAATAGCCTTTTGGACTCGACATCGAGTTCAACAATTTCAGATCATAACCTCTGCCCCTATTTTTTCTGCCATTCCTATTTACACCTCTTCTAGATTCATCTTTTCTTTCTTTACTTGTCCCATTACCATCTCCTTTTCCCTCACACCATCATCCCTTTTGTCATTTAATCACTCCTGCCTTCCACCCTATCACAGAACTTCCCCTTTGTTCTTTCCTCCCCTCCCCACTTTCCCTGCACCTGTACTTGCTTAAAACCTGTTATATCTCCAACTTCTTCCAGTTCTGATGAAAGGTCATGACCTGAAACATTAACTCTGTTGTTCTCTCTCCACAGATGCTCCTTGACCTGCTGAGTATTGCCAGCATTGTCTGTTTATATATCAGTAAGACCAACTTTAGTGATCCCTGGTTTTATCCAGTAATTCTGGTGGACAGTCATGAGTGGACAGGATCAGGATGGAGTGTATTCCACAGTGGACGGTCAGAAGTAAGGAAATTAGGCTAAACTTTTATAAATCACTAGTTAGGCCTCAGCTGGAGTATTGTGTCCAATTCTGGGCACCACACTTTAGGAAGGATGTCAAGGCCTTAGAGAGGGTGCAGAGGAGATTTACTAGAATGGTACCAGGAACGAGAAACTTCAGTTATGTGGCGACGAGAGAAGCTACAATTGTTCACCTTAAAGCAGAGAAGGTTAGGGAGATTTAATAGAGGTGTTCAAAATTATGAAGTGTTTTGATAGAGTAGCACACAGATTTAAAATAATTGGCAAAAAAGCCAGGGGGGAGATGGTAAGACATTTTGTTACTCGGCGAGTTATACACTGCCTGAAATAGTAATTTTCAAAGGATATTGAATCTCTACTTAAAAAGGAAATATTTGCAGGGCTATGGGGAAAGAGCAGGGCAGTGGGACTAACTGGTAGCTCTTTCAGAGAGCCGGCACAATGGGCCGAATCGCCTCCTTCTGTGCTGTATGAATCAGTGCTCGCCCTCTTATCTCATAAGTTGCAAAGCAGAATAAGAGGAAAAAGTAGTGGTCGTACTCAGAGGCAGATGCAGTACAACCAGCAATTGGTTAGTGTGGTACCCTCCTTTGGGAAGAGGGAACCAACTCTTAAACTTCTGACAAAGTGTAACATAAATAAACATCCCCCTCAGGTCTCTGTGTATTATAAACAGGCAAGCCTATAGGAGCAGCAGAGAAAAATGCTCGCGTCACAGTCCCGAGGCTGATGGTTTACTCCATCGTGGACTCTGCCCAATGATTTCATTTCCTGAAGAATGATTCTAGAAAGTCTCTCCTTGTCCCTTAACCAGACCAAATTACCTATTTCAGAATGGAACAGAAGACATTCGACCATCAGGCCTCTTCTTCCACAGAGGTCATGTACAAATTTACCCTCTCAGGGACTCTTATTTACTCTCCAAGTATCAGCTTGGCTCAGTGGTAGCATCCTTCACTGTAGGACCCCCATAGAAAACTACTGTCGTAAGAATGAGCCTTATGCGTGGTGAACTTAAAGTAAGCTTTAATCAACTAAAAAGGTGCTACATACAAAAGAGGTCTTACTCTATGCCTCTCCAGGATCCAACTGATCAGTCCAGTATTTATCCTGGACTAATCACAGGAAGTGATGCAATAAAGTTCGAGTCACAGGAAGCTGTATTGTGTTACCACATTCTCCCCCCCCCAAAAGATTAGGAGGCCGGGATGCTCCCTCCATTTCGTAGCCGCTGGACGAGGGCGAGCCGCACCCGTTTGGGTTCTCGTAGCGGTAGAGGGCCCCTAGCCCGTTTACCCGCCGCGGGCCGTGGACCAGAGTCCGAGTGATCCAGCCCGCTCTGTGAGGGGTCAGGACGATCCTGACTGTGTACTGGTGCCCGAACGGGTGTCGGGCAGGGCTGTGGCAGATCCGTTTCCGAGCGTACGGTACGGGGTGGATCGTGGCTGCGCGTGCGAGCCCCGACGGGCTCATAGTCAGTCTGCCCCAGGTCGGCACGCTGGAGTGAGGTACCAGCCGGCGTCAGATCCAGATCGTGATGAGAGGCACCTGGCGAGCCCAGAGATGTGCCTGGTACAATATCATCCCCTGGTGTCCCTCTATGTTTCGGCGGGCAGGGAGCCAGATCCCGCAATGACACGGTAGATTCCCGACCGTCAGGATACCGAATATAGGCGTAGGTATGGTTGACGTCAGTGAGCTCAACCTCATCTACCAGGGGGTCATTCTTAGACGCCCGGACATATCTTCGGAGTAGCACTGGTCCCGGTGCAGTCAGCCACGACGGGAGAGATATCCCATAGGATGAGCGACGCTGAAATCGGAAGAACCGTTCATGAGGCGTCGTATTTGTGGCGGTCGAAAGGAGGGACCGTGTGGAGTGTAATGCGTCTGGAAGTACTGCTTCCCATTGCTGGTTGGGTAGGCCCCGAGATCTCAAAGCCAGACGTACCGCATTCCAGATGATAGCGTTATAACGCTCGACTTGCCCATTCCCGACCGGATGATAAGGCGTCGTTTTGCTGGCAGCAATACCCCGTTCCGAGAGATAGGCCTTGAGTTCTCCTGACATAAAAGAAGGGCCCCGATCCGAAATGAACATAGGATGCCATGCCACAGAAAGCAAATACCTGCTCAAGGCAGCTGATAACCGTGGTCGTCAGCATATTGGGGCAGGGAAAGGCAAACGGAAAACGGGAATACTCATCGACCATGGTCAATAGATAAGTGTTGCGAGTTGAAGAGGGCAGCGGCCCCTTAAAATCGATGCTAAGCCGTTGCATTGGCTGGGTCGCATGTATGAGTATACCACCCGAGGGGCGGAAAAACTGAGGTTTCAATTCCGCACAGACTCTGCAGTCCGAGCACATCTTCTTTACATCCCCGGTAGAGAATGGGAGATTTCGGGACCGCACGAAGTGTAGCATGCGAGTAACGCCCGGATGATACAACCCATCATGGATGTCTACGAGCGTAGAGGGTGCCATGGCGGAGCAGAATGCTCGTGTGAGGGTATCCGGAGCCACATTCTCCTTGCCAGGTCGATAGTGGATGGTGTAACCAAAAGAGGCCAATTCCAGCCGCCAAAGCTGGATTTTATTATTTTTAATTTTGGTCCGTTTTCGATTATCGAGCATGAAGGCGACCGATCGCTGGTCCGTGATTAAGGTAAAGTGCTGGTGAGCTAGGAGATGACTCCACTTCCGTACTGCCTCTATGATGGCTGTAGCTTCTTTCTCGACTGGAGGATAATGTAGCTCAGCCCCTTGAAAAGTCCTGGACAAAAATGCCACCGGACGACCTTCCTGATTCAGAGTGGCCGAGATCGCCACCTCCGAGGCATCACACTCAACAACAAAAGGAAGACTCTCATCGATGGAGTGAAGAGCCGCTTTCTCCAACTGTTTTTTCAGGAGGTTAAAGGCTGCAACAGCCGCTGTGTCTAGTGGGAATGTGCTGGCCTTCAGTAGAGGTTGGATTCGGTCCGAGAAGTTAGGAATCCATTTAGCATAGTATGCAAACAGGCCGAGGGCCCGGCGCAAGGAGGCCAGATTCTTAGGTGGCGGGAGTTCTTGGAGTGGGCGAAGCCTTTCAGGGTCAGGTTTAATGATGCCATTGCCCACACAATAGCCAAGGATGTTGATGGTTGGTTGTGACTCAATGGATTTAGCCGCATTTAATGTCAAATTACGGTGCTGGAGTGCATCCCAAAATCGTTGGAGATTGGCGTCATGTTCCCGCTGATTGCGACCTGCGACAGTAATATTGTCCAGATAAGGAAACGTATCCTTCAAGTCTTCCTGTTTGACCAGGTCATCCATTGCTCGCTGGAAGACAGCCACTCCATTAGTGACCCCAAAGGGGAGGCGACAAAATTGATACAGCCGTCCATTGGCTTCAAAGGCCGTATACTGCTTGTCTGAGACCTTCAAGGGTACCTGATGATAGGCACTTTTCAGATCATATGTTGAGAACACCGTGTACTCAGCCAGTTTATTAACCATATCATCGATGCGCGGCAATGGGTATGCGTCCAAGTCCGTATATTGATTGATGGTCTGTGAATAGTCAATGCACAGCCGTTTCTTGTGAGGTTGTAGAGGGTTCTTAACAATAACGACCTGGGCGCGCCATGGCGACGAACAAGGCTCGATGATATCCTCTGCTAAAAGCCGAGAAATCTCAGCCGCAATAAAAGACTGGTCTTCCTGACTGAAACGTCGTGACTTTGTTATAATCGGTTTGCATCGAGGAGGGATACTGGTAAACAGTGAGGGTTCATCCAGTGAAGCTGCTGACAATGCACAGAACGGTAATCGAGGTAGTATATTAGAAATAGTGAGTTCAGGTTTGGATCCGCCGAACTCAATGGTGAGCTTCTTATGCTGCTTTTGAAAATCCAGCCCTAAGATAAGATCACTACATAAGTCCTTGAGCACCGAAAGCCGGGTGGAGGGATACCTGTGACCATTAAGTGTTATTTCAACCATACAAAAGCCAGAAATTCTGGTATTAAGTGATGACTGAGCCATCGCAATTGCCTGGTCCGATGGGAAAACATGTAGCTTTAACTCTGCAACAATCTGTTCCCTAATGAAACTATCAGTGCTACCTGAGTCAGTCAATTAAGGCATCTAAAGTATGTCCATTAATTGATGCTTTTGTAGCTGCATGGAATAGGTTCTGAGGACAAGCAGCTGTAATTGGTGTCGTTGCACAAAGAGTGGCTGAAACTCTAGGTGTGTTTCTTCGAGAGGAAACCCGAGAGGAAGCACGATAGATTTTAGCCGGAACATCTTGATAGGCCCTTACCGGGGCAGTTCGGTAGGACTTAGCTTGATAAGCCCTCGTAGAGGCTCTTGATAGGCAAACCTTTGCAAAATGACCCTTTTTGTTGCAATGACTGCAAAACGCATTGCGAGCAGGGCAGAATTTCCGAGGGTGAAACTCATCACCACAAAAGAAGCATTTCTTAGATTGCCAAGAGGCTGCCACAGTGGGGTCATCATCCTCTTCATCAGTGAAGTCATCAGATTGATCGTCAGGGATAAAGACCTCCCTAATAGAGTTCACCTGTGGCCTCTTAAATTGCCTGACTGTAGTTAAGGCAGTAGACCGAGGTCTGGGCACTGTATAAAGGTCTGCATTTCTTTTTGCCAGATCTAGAGAGCAAGCCATGTCATAACCTCTCTGAAGCTCAAGTGTCTTACTTTCCAGTAGACGCTGGCGTATAAATGGGGAGGCAAGCCCGCAGATGAAAGCATCACGGATCATTTCTTCACGGTACAGCTCAGCTGAGGCCGCCTGAAAGTTACAGTCCATACTAAGTCTGCGAAGCTCTTGGAGGAATTTATCAATGGATTCCTCCGGCCCTTGTTGGGCTGTAGCTAGTAGATGTCTGGCATAGACCTCATTCGGTGTCTTAGTATATAGTCTCTTAAGCGTCCGAATTGCCTCCTCGTAACTGCCCCATTCCTCCACATACTGAAATACATTCGGGGTGACACAGTTGATGAGTATCCGCAACTTTGAGTCATCATCAGCCTTGCAATATTCAAGAAAATTGTCAAACGTGCGATACCAGTGTTTCCACACCTTACCGGCTGCTGGGGTGTTTGGGTCCAAGTCAAGACGCGATGGTTTAAGGATGTTTTCCATGATGGGTGATTCCCTGGATCCTTAGTTCCGAGTTCGTCCAAAAAGTTTGAGTGCGAAGTTTTTCAAAGTTGATTAAATTGTCGTAAGAATGAGCCTTACGCGTGGTGAACTTAAAGTAAGCTTTAATCAACTAAAAAGGTGCTACATACAAAAGAGGTCTTACTCTATGCCTCTCCAGGATCCAACTGATCAGTCCAGTATTTATCCTGGACTAATCACAGGAAGTGATGCAATAAAGTTTGAGTCACAGGAAGCTGTATTGTGTTACCACAACTACACTGCCATCATGGTCAACACTCATCACATGAATAGCCATTTCAGCAAGGTCCCACACACTGATTGGCACCTGCGGGTCTAGAGGATGAGTGGCACCCATGGGACTATACCCGAGAGTGTGACTGGCACCCATGGGACCACACTGCCGAGGGTAAGTGGCACCCACGGGCTTGTAAACCAGAGGGTGACTGGCACCTGTGGATCCGTGGTTCAGAGGGTAACTGACACCCATGGGATCATACCCCACTGGCACCATGGAACTGCACCCCAGCAAGTCATCAACACATTCAGGAAAGAAGCTCTGGTTGATTTCAAATGAACATTAAATAAAGCACAGAACACAGTGAATATTTACAGTGCAGCAACTTTACAATTTCATATAATTAGTAACAAAAAATGTTGACGTGCATTCAAACCAATGAGAAACTTTCCGATGATTTTGAAAAGGCAGAAAATGCATTGCTTTCATTTAAACACTTCTGGATGCAGACAAAATAAAGAGAAGAAATGCGACTGCTGAGAAAAGGCTAGAAATGCACAACAAGGCAGCCAGGAAAAAGAAAAATGGGTTTACCATCAACTGACCTGCTTGCTCCCGGTATGTTTTGGATTTGGATTTCTGGTTCGTTATCAACAAAGACATCGCTGTCAATTATTGGTCTCTCAAAACATAGACTCCTTGCTGGGGTGCAACCCCAGCCATCCCTTGCCCTAGTGCCCATTCTTCACGTGAGCTTCAACCTCATCAGTGTCAGGAGGCCATTTGAGCCCATGGCCCATTACCGCCAATCCCAATCTTATCGTCACTCCTAATGTCTTCGACTCCATTCCCTTACTTAGTAGATTATTCCAAACATTTATCACCCATTAACATAAATTCACTAACAAATTCTTGTCCCAGTGGCCAGGACTTGCCCTGAACTGATAGTGGGTCTAACTCTAAAGGGGAGGTTGTGGAATTCACTTGCATGGTTAGTGGTTGAAGAAGATACTATGTCAACATTAAGATTAGTTTGGATAGGTGGATGAAGAAAAAGGGAATGAAGGGATATGGGAACAGACCTAAATGTGATCAGGACTATTTGCTCGTGTAGAGCAAAAATGCCAACATGGACCAGTTGGGCCGAAGGGCCTGTTTCTGTGTTGTAACCTCTATGTATACGAATTAATGCTTTAAATACATCAATCAGATATCCCATTCACAACTCCTCAGATAATGAAGCAGTCCATGCCCGCATGCAACATGACCTGGACGACCTTCAGGCTTGGGCTGATAAGTGGCAGGTAACATTTGCGCCAGACAAGTGCCAGGTAACATTTGCGCCACACAAGTGCCAGGCAATGACTATCTCCAACAAGGGAGAGTCTAACCACTGCCCCTTGACATTCAACGGCATTACCATCGCCGAATCCCCCACCATCAACATCCTGGGGGTCACCATTGACCAGAAACTTAACTGGACCAGCCACATTAATACTGTGGCTACAAGAGCAGGTCAGAGGCTGGGTATTCTGCGGCGAGTGTCTCACCTCCTGACTCCCCAACGCCTTTCCACCATCTACAAGGCACAAGTAAGGAGTGTGATGGAATACTCTCCACTTGCCTGGATGAGTGCAGCTCCAACAACACTCAAGAAGCTCGAACACCATCCAGGACAAAGCAGCCCGCTTGATTGGCACCCCATCCACCACCTTAAACATTCACTCCCTCCACCACCGGCATACCGTGGCTGCAGTGTGTATCATCTACAAGATGCACTGCAGCAATTCGCCAAGTCTTCTTCGGCAGCACCTCCCAAACCCGCAACCTCTTCCAACTAGAAGGACAAGGGCAGCAGGCGCATGGGAACACCACCACCTGCAAGTTCCCCTCCAAGTCACACACCATCCTGACTTAGAAGTATATCGCCGATCCTTCATCGTCACTGGGTCAAAATCCTGGAACTCCCTCCCTAACAGCACTGTGGGAGTACCTTCACCACACGGACTGCAGCGGTTCAAGACGGCAGCTCACCACCACCTTCTCAAGGGTAATTAGGGATGGGCAATAAATGCTGACCTTGCCAGCGACACCCACATCCCATAAACAATTTTTTTTTTTTTTTTTTTAAATCCCCACCTCCCGCAACCATCTTCTCTCTAGACAGTAGAACATAAGCTTCTACAATGTTTCCTTGTGACTCATCCCCTTTACACTTGGGATCAGTCTGGTTGCTCTTCTCAGCACCTTTTCCACTGCATGCATGTTCCTTTTGAAAGGCTACCAGAACCCATGGAATTGTACCCTAGCAAGCACCTTCTGGGGAGGAGGAGGAGGAGGAATGAAAACCCCTTACAAGCAAAGCTAAAACTCATCACAATAAACAACCCCCTTGGAGTTGGAAAGGTAGAAGCAGGTTTGGTATCGATCTGGCTCATAGGGACCCAGTGCTTGGGTAATTATACAATTGGCACAATACTAAAAAGGCAGAAGGACGCATCACTCAGAGGAAAAGGATGCACTAAGGGGTTTTGGGCAAAGTCCTACATTAAAGGATGGATTGTGCAGCACCTGGGGGAACAAAAACAATCTCCAGATAATGCAATTTATATCTGGGGCGTCCAAACTACAGCCCAGGGGTCCCAAGCAACCCCTCTTCCCCAAAGTCCTGGCAATCTGTCTCACGGAGCACAGTCAACTCAGCCCTATTTGCCCTTTTATTCCTTACTCATTGGCTTGTCCTGTGTGAATTTCCTGGGCCTTGGAGGTTCGGCCTTAGCATTGTTGCCTTATCGTGTATAAATCAGAACACCAGGATCTGTTAGTACCAGCAACTGGAGATTAATGGGGACACGAATTTAAATGTGGCGCATGAGGCCGAGCGCTACGCACCTACAAAGACAAAAAGCTTGGAAGTTCCTGATTTAGATCATGATTCTGGTCATTAGAGTCATGCCTGACCCACCAAGACCATCAGGGAGCTCACAGTAACGGGTATGGCAGCATAGTGGTTATGTTACTGGACTAGTAATCCAGAGGCCTGGACTAATGATCCAGAGACACGAGTTCAAATGTGGAATTTAAATTCAGTTAATTAAATAAATCTGGAATAAAAAGCTTGTATCAGTAATGGTGACCGTGAAACTACCGAAAAAACCCATCTTGTCCCTTCAGAGAAGGAAATCTGCCGCCCTTACCCGGTCTGGCCTACATGTGACTCTTAACTGCCCTTCTGAAATGGCCTATCAAGCCACTCACTTGACTGCTACGAAAAACTGCAGCGGTTCACCACCACCTTCTCAAGGGCAATTAGGAATGGGCAGTAAATCCCGTGAATTAATTTTTAAAAAGTCTAAAAAGCATACGTTCCTGGCAGCTGTGGTATATCAGAGGACATCATAAGCAGGGTTCAGATAAAGAACGCCCTTTGGCTAATTTGATTTCACTTTTCCACGACTCACATCAGTTTGGTTATCTGCTGCCAGGTCACTGGTTTGCACCGTAGGAAACGAACGGGCTAATTTTGTCTAAATTGCTCCGAGGTCCAACTTCAGGCTCTTCATCTACAAACGGCGGATCCAACATCTGACATCTACATGGCCTGAAATCACCTGCAACTTGTCACCGTCAATACCAAAGCCATACGCCAGCTGTGAATGTCACTTGTCGTCTTGCTCGAGTAAAGGGTTTTAAACTGATCCAGTGAGCTCCCCCTGTGGCTTAGTCACCGGGTGCGGTACCGAGCCATACAAACCACAAGGTCCCAAGTTCAATTCTTGGTCTGTGCCGAGTTAAGCCGACCTCACTCAGGGCAGCAAAACTGGCAGTGCAACTGCCTTGAGCATCATCATGTTGAGAGAGTGGGAGGTGGGGGAATCTTCACTGAGGTTCCTGCTCTTGGATCACTATCCACTGATTCCTGTTGAAAAGTATGCATGTGGGCACCAGGTGCGGTCAAGAATGTCCACCAGCATACTGCTTAGGCTCGAACATCGAGAATGGCCACTTGGGCGAGATGCTGAAGGATCTGCCGTATCCCAGGGATTGTGGGGGGGGCCGGGGGGGGAAGACATCGGTGGATTCACGGGGAGTGGTGGGGAGAAAACAAAGATCGAACCGCAGCGCAGGCGCTCTCCTTGCTCCGTCAGTACATATACGGGAAGATGCGGTATGGGACCCGCTTGCAGTATTCGTTCCACGCCGAGCCGTACTTCCTCCGACACTGGTGCTCGTCTCTCGCTTCGCGGTGGATCAGCAAGACAGTGAAATAAATGACGTAGAAATACGGGAGGACATGCGCCAAACCTGAGGGAGAAAAAGAAAAAGGAAAAACCACGGGTCAGGGATGGGACATCGGCTTAGGGAGTTACGGCATCTCCTGAATTATGCCAAAATACGGAAGAATCCCAATATTGATTAGTAGTGGGAACGTTGGCTGATTTTCACCCTCCTTAGCCCGGGAATACTGAAGTACTATTCTAGCTGAAGTTAGCCAACAATGCATGCCAGGGATTGGACCTTTCTGGTCTGTATCGCTCATTACCACGCCAACTGGTGCATTTACCCAGAGGTGCAACCATGTATAATGAGCTGGAGGGGAGGGAGGGAGGGGTAACATGAGGGAAGTTTGGACCAAGAGAACAATGAAAGATGGGGCATAGCCCACTCCTCTCAACTCTCCTCTCTCCCCCCCCCCCCCCCCCCCCACACACACACACACACTGCTTCCTCACGCATCCATCCTAAGCCATCAGGAAAACTCCAAACGTCTCTCTGTGTACACCTCTGCTGCCAAACACAACTCCCCATGGAAAAGGGCAGATGACTGACTCCAAGGTTACTGCCACCTCCAGTCTGTAACCAGCTGTATGAGTGGAGGCTGCCTACTGCCACTCCCTGGCCACCTGCTCAGTATGTGAACATCTATACCTTATACCCCAGTTTTCCTGATCAGGTTGGCATTACTGGGGGGTGAGGGGCTGGCGTGACTGATTGCACCATCAACAGGATGGGCATGTTAGACTTTTATCACCTTTCTTTACACCTGTTCATATGTCTCCCTCCAATTTCTTCACAACTCTCTGGATGGTCCAAGGTTTGGCAGATCAATTCTAATCGATCGAGAACTCAACCTATCCTTCCAACACACCCCTTCACCCAGGACTCACCACAGGGCAGCGACCATGCCAGAGCCATGATCAGATCTCCCAGATAGTTTGGATGTCGCACCAGGCCCCACCAGCCTGAAACCAACAGCTGCCTCCCTGTTGCTGTGGGAATCGTCTCCAGCTCTGAAACATATTGCAGTGGGAAAAATTAAATGACAGCTCATCAACTGACAGCAGCCCATCACACACCATCGCAGTTGAGCTGTTCATCTCACCACCCTCCCACCCCCCTGAACCCCGCTTCCCCTCCCCAAGGTTAGACCATCATAAAGCACTGAATGAGAACAGGCCATGTGGACCATTAAGTTCCTTCTATAGCCCACGTATATATCCTCCCATAAACTCTACCCATCCATTTAATCTCCTCCCACAGCCCATGTACACTCTCCCCTATCATGGACTCCACCCACCCATTTAATCTCCTCCCACAGCCCATGTACACTCTCCCCCATCACGGACTTCACCCACCCATTGAATCTCCTCCCACAGCCCATGTACACTCTCCCCTATCACGGACTTCACCCACCCATTGAATCTCCTCCCACAGCCCATGTACACTCTCCCCTATCATGGACTCCACCCACCCATTTAATCTCCTTCCAAACCCCCATATATTATCTACCTCATCATAGACTCTATCCCACCCATTTAATCTTCCACAGGAAAATTCTGCAGTAATATTCTCTGATTACCGTGAATTATCAAGCAAGCCACCAGGATATTCTTCCTTCCTCACATCTCCCTATTGGATCCAACCTGCTGCCCTCTTAAATATAACCCAAACCCCACCCAACAAAGCGTGACCCATCCTGTCCTGTGATGCATTTAATTTTCAGTCTTCCCTTATCCCTATAACTGGGGGGGGGGCGGGGGCCATTTAACAAAATCAAATTCTGCCTCTATTACATGGGAGTACAAGAGTTTCGCCAGTGCTTTGGGGATCATATTCTGCCGTTCTGTCCATCTTTGCATGAAAACCACAAAAATCGGTGGCCTTGCCCCTTCTCAACTTGTTACTTATTCTTCGAAGAAGCTAATCCGAAGTTTATACTCAAGAATCTACTCCACTATTGGGAGGGGAGGGGGGGGGGGGGGGAGTGAAAGGGTTTGGGGAGCCTAAATCAAATAGCCTGCCAACATTCTCCAAGATCTCTGCCATTCAGCATTTCAAACACTAGGGCCAATCTATCCTCTGGTGAGAGGCTGCAGATTCAAGTCGCTCCCGGCAGAGCGGTCAGTCCAGATTACTTGGTGCACACCACCCTCCTTCTACATGCCCTGTTGGCCAAGGGCAGAAGGTCTTTGGGGCATACAGTTAGACTGCACATTACGTACCTGCCACTTTAGGATCGCCGGGGTTCCTGCGGAAAGTGTTTTTCTGCGAGTTTGCGCTGCGGAATATGAAGTACCCGAGACCTGCAACAGAAATGACACAAACGGTATTACAGACACCAGAGAATCAGAGCGATGGAGAAAAAAAAAAAATCACTCCCAGGGGCATCAATTTTCGTCCCTCCGTTCCTGGCGGCACGATTCTTGCCGGGGCACAACCCCACGGGCATTGGAGGCCTCCGGTACCTCACCCAAGCATCCCAGATGATCAGTGCTGGCAGATTGTTCAACCGGAGACCCTAAGGTCTGGAATTCCCTCCCTAAACCTCTCTCTACTCCGTTCAGACACTCCTTAAAAGCTAGCTCTTTGGCCAAGCTTTCAGTCACCATTCCTAATATCTCCTCCTTTGGCTCGGTGTCAATTTTTGGCTTTATGTTAAGCGCCTTGGAACAGCTTTATGATGTTACACGGTGCTATGTAAATGCAAGCCGTTGTTGTTCCCAGCCAAGCCCAGTTCTGCCTCCACATATGCAATTTTCCAGCAGGGGGCGCTGGAGACTGATCAGGAGCAGGATCCTGACAGAACCATGAAATGAGAGCTAAACCAGAACTGGGACCTGCCCATCCCTAGGGGAGGGAATGGGCAAAGCTGGGTGATGCACTGTCCATTTATCGCGCGCGCGACCCTGCAATGCAAAACGGACCCATCATTCCGCACAAGAAAACACGAGATGGAAGTGTTGCAGCGGCGCACTCGGGATGCTTTGAATTCAGTGCAGGCTGACGAGGTGAAAGCCCACTCTTATCTGCTGACCCAATCGGGAGTCCCACATGAAATGGGTTTTGACCCAGCTTCTACTGAGCGTGACCCATCATTCCGCACAAGACAACACGAGATGGAAGTGTTGCAGCAGCGCACTAGGGATGCTTTCCTTTTGTGGTTCAGGCCCTTTACTGGGGCAGAGTGAAGGGGGCTTTACTCTGCCCCTACCGGTGTTATGCCTCAGGGCCATCCAAACTACAGACCTCGAGCTTTGCCCAACCAACCCATGAAGCCAAGAAAACTCAGCACCATTTTCCCTTCTGTATTTTTTTTATTAGTTCGCGGGATGTGAGCTACTGGGCAACGGCCAGCATTTATTGCCCATCCCTAATTGCCCTCGAGAAGGTGGTGGTGAGCCGCCTTCTTGAACCGCTGCAGTCCGTGTGGTGAAGGTGCTCCCACAGCGCTGTTAGGGAGGGAGTTCCAGGATTTTGACCCAGCGACGATGAAGGAACGGCCGATATATTTCTAAGTCAGGATGGTGTGTGACTGGGAGGGGAACTTGGAGGTGGTGGTGTTCCCATGCGCCTGCTGCCCTTGTCCTTGTCGGTGGTGGAGGTCGTGGGTTTGGGAGGTGCTACCGAAGAAGCCTTGGCGAGTTGCTGCAGTGCATCTTGTAGATGGTCCACACTACAGCCACGGTGTGCCGGTGGTGGAGGGAGTGAATGTTTGAGGTGGTGGATGGGGTGCCAATCAAGTGGGCTGCTTCATCCTGGATGGTGTCGAGCTTCTTGAGTGTTGTAGGAGCTGCACTCATCCAGGCAAGTGGAGAGTATTCCATCAGTATTTCATCATTTCTTACTCAGTGCTTTGTCCTAGTTAAGCTTCCTAGGCCTGGAGGTTTGGAAAGGGCCAGTCTTAGAGCTGGTGCCTCTCGCATGAATAAATCTTATACCAGAACACTAAGATGTTAGCATCAGCAATTTGAGATACAAGAAAGAACAAGCTTGCATTTATATAGCACCTTTCACATTCCAAAGCACTTTGCAGTCAATTACTTATTTTAAAATGTGGTCACCGTTGTTTTGTAGACAAATGCGGCAGCCAATTTGCGCACAGCCAGCTCCCACAAACAGTTACTGAGATAAATGACCAGATGATCTATCTTTGGAGTTGGTTGAGAAATAACCCATTCGATCATGGTTGATCTGCACATCAACTCCCATTTTCCCACCTTTGCTCCAAATCCCTTGATAACCTGAGCCAACAAAAATCTATCGGACTCAACATTGGCCAGGACACTGGGACAACTCTGCTTCGAATTGTGCCTTTTATGTTCACCCGAGATTGAAGACGGGGCCTCGGTTTAACGCCTCATCCAAAGGCGGTACCTCCGACAGTGTAGCACTCCAGCACTATCTACAAATTATTAGGAACATGAATTTAAACGTTACACGTGGCCCCGAGGCTCCATGGTACGCAACTGTATGGCCCACGAAGATAAGAAGCTAGGTCATTCTTGTACCTCACTGATGCTGAGACAGAGGGGGCGATTTTGCCAGCCCTGGGGAGGCGGGTATGGAGGCGGGACTGCCGGGAAAATGGCTGAATTTGGGGGCGGGTGCCCAACCTGCCCCCAAGCCATCTTCCCAGGAGGTGGGTAGCCATCCCGTGCCGGGTCCCGTCTCCTTGGAGGCAGGAAGGGATTAAAGCCTATTAACTGCCTGTTAACAGGTAGTTAACAGGCAGAAAATAGGATTATCCCCTTTTTGCCCTCACAAGTGCGGGCTTCCCGAAGGCTCCGAAACCCACAGCTCAGCGAGGCGAGTACTGGGTCTGCGGGGGTCGAGGGGGTGCAAACGTGTGGTGTGAAGGTAAGTGATGGGTGCAAGAGTGGAGAGGTGAGTATCTGAGGTAAGTGCAAAGTGTTTTTAAAAGTGTACTTACCTTTGTTTCTTCCTGCGGGCTTCAGTCGGTTTGTATGCGGAGAGTCTCGGACCTCCGCGTTGGGATTGACAGGTGGCCGTTGCATTCTCAGATGCAACAACCATCTCATTTCTGTTAAAGAAAGAAGTTTGATGGGGTCTAGTATTGAAAACCTCATCAAACTGCAGAGAATGTCAGTGTTTGACAGCTTCACAGAGCTGTCAAACGATGACAATTCATCTGTCAAAGATTTTTGACAGATGAAACGTCATACGTTGACGTGCTCTGCAACCGGCTTCCCCTTGATTGGCCTGCTAAGCCCACTGGGCGGGCTTAACAAGGTCAATCAAGGGAAAATAGCGTGGGTTGGCCACAAATCGATGGAGGCGGGTCATCGACCCGACAAGCAGCAGTCCCGCCTCCAACGCGCCCCCAGTCACAAAATCGCCCCCAGAGTGTCCAAATGGGCCACATGTTCCATTCCCCACCCGTGACATCCTTACCTTTTTCAGTACAGACTTGAGCAACAAAATAAAAAATATCAGAATTAATTAGTGAAAATACCAGTTAGAGGCCATGAAGAAAGTGAGGCTGCTGGACACGGGAGGGGAATTACCACATACAGACCAGGAAGGTTGCAGGTTCAATCCCCCCCCCCCCCCGCCCGCCCCCAGCTGTGCTGAGTTACTGAAATCCCAGGTGGACCATGACAACTACAATTGGCCTCAGAACCTTTGGGTGGGCGGGGAAAAAGGGGCAGAGGAAATCAGCCTCAGGAAATCACAGGAAATGCTCCCGACTGCTATCCAGTGATCCTTGCCAAAAGGTGCATCTGCGTTGGACGTTGGGCGAGGATTGGATGGGAACATAGGAACTGCTACACGAGAAAAAGTCCATCTAGTTCGCCTTCTACCATCCTGGTAAAAGAAAGAAAAGTAAAGACTTGCATTTCTACAGCGTCTTTCGTGATCACCGGACGTCCCAAAGCGCTTTACAGCCAATGAAGTACTTTTTGAAGTGGAGTCGCTGTTGTAACGTAGGAAACGCGGCAGCCAATTTGCGCACAGCAAGCTCCCACAAACAGCAATGTCTGTTTTTGTTATGTTGATTGAGGGATAAATATTGGCCCCAGGACACCGGGGAGAACTGCCCTGCTCTTCTTCGAAATAATGCATGGGATTTTTTACGTCCACCTGAGAGAGCAGACGGGGCCTCGGTTTAACGTCCCATCCGAAAGACGGCACCTCCGACAGTGCAGCACTCCCTCAGCACTGCACTGGAGTGTCAGCCTAGATTTTTTGGGCTCGAGTCTCTGGAGTGGGACGTGAACCCACAACATTCTGACCCAGAGGCAAGGGTGCTACCCACTGAGCCACTGGTAGACGCATGATACAATGATAATGGAGTTGCTGACTAATAATACCAATCAATCTCTACCAATTAGTCTACAACAGACCCAGACAAGACACAAGGAAAACCCCAGTGGTGAAGAGCTTTGGGAACCATAGGTCCAAAGTCACCTTTTTCCTCCCAAGCCTGCTACACTCACCACATCATGTCTCAAATTACTCATATAATGTATCCCAAACTGTTATTTGGGCTCGACTGTCATGGCCCACAGTCAAAAAGCTTGTCAACGTGGTACTCTCATGCTCACAGAACTGTAGCTCAACACAACACCACCGCCCGCAGGAGTGGAGAGAAGGAAATTAGAGCAGGGAAGGGGTAGAAGGGGGTTGGAGACAATAACCAGCGGCCGCACTTACCATTGAGGAGGACGATGGCCATCGCCGTGGTTGCAGCGAGCTCCTGGGGGTGGCTGACCAAGAAGTGCGCCTGCAGACTGTACGTGAAAGGAACCCAGGTCAGGTCTCCAAACGCCAACATGAAGCCGAAGCCGTCGTTCACAATGTCCATCGTGGTCAGGACCGCTTCCTGCAGGAAACCCCCAAGAAACCAAAAAGGTGTCATTGGGGAAATTAAACAAGGTACTCACGCCCCTCACATCGGGAGGTCCAGGCCAGTGGCACTTCAACCCGGATAACCTATTTTGGTTTTAGGTTTGTCTCTTGACCTTGAGTTTCAACCTGATTTAAGCCTCGTCTTGATCTAGGCTTTTCCTCCCAAAACTGAGTGAAATTTTCATTTCAGTCTTTGGACAATGGGCCAAAAATTCGGCCCTTGCCGGGTGAGTACGCACTGTGTACTCACCCGTAAGGCCTCCTGAAGTGCCGGTTTCCTGCATGCACTGCGCATGCGTGGGAAACCGGAACTTCCGGTCTGGTGAAGGGAGGGGTTCAGAGGTGAACCGCATGCGCGGTAGAGGCTGCGCGCACGCAGCGAACTTAGGTTTTTTTTCAGGTTTCTCCGGGAAGGTAAGTATGGAAGAAACTACGCTTTTAAAAAGGAGGCGCAGGACCCGTTTTTAACAAAGTGGTTAATTAATAGCAATTTAAAAAAATTTTCAACAGGTTTATCTTTTTTAGATACTTTAAAGAAAGGTAAGTTTATTTTTAGCACTGTTAAAAAGTATTTTAATTTTTTCAAAAATTGAAATTTTTGTTTAAAGTAGTTAATTTATTTAACTTATAGTTATTTTAAAAATGTGATGTTTTTTTTTTAAATTTATTTGAAGTTTAGGTGTTGTTTTGGGGCCGATTTCAATTCATAGATTTGACAGGTCTTCCTGTCAAATCTATGAATGAAAGATGGTCTGCTGCCATTGGCTCTCCATGGCCCACGTGATCCCAGGGGACGCATCGCACTAACTACGCCCCTGGGACACGCAAGCACTGCGCGCCGGCAGCTGCAGGAGGCCCAGGAGCTGAAGTCCCCGCGGGCCCAGAGGTCAACGGCAGGTGCGGTAGGTAGGTGCGTGCGCGATCCTTGCACCCACGGGAAGCCAGGGAGCCGAATTTCTGGGCCATTCTCTTTTAGGAACAGGAGGAGGCCATTCAGCCCCTCCAGCCTGTTCCGCCATTCAATTAGACCATGGCTGATCTGTACCTTAACTCCATCTACTCGCCTGTGTTTCATATCCATTACTAACCTTACCTAACAAAAATCCAGATAGCTCAGTTTTGAAATTGTCAATTGACCCCCAGCCTCCGCAGCTTTTTCCAAGGGAGAGTGTTCTAGATTTCCACAACAGTTTTGTTTCCCCCCCCCCGCCCCCCCTTTGCTCATTTTCGTTTTTAAGAGGATTTATTCATCAAAAATGTGTGTCCCTGGTTGTTTGTCACCCCATAAGTTGCGCGAGAAGTAAAAGGGGCGAACGGCCCAAACCCGCTGGTTTCCCACCCAGCGGGTTAGGGTTCAAATTACCCCCTTCTTGTTTGTATCTACGAAGTCCCTGGCCTCGCCCCGCCCTTCCCTATCTCTGTAACCTCCTCCAGCCCTACAACCCTCCGAGATCTCTGCGCTCCTCCAATTCTGGCCTCTCGTGCATCCGCCCCCACTCCCTTCGCCCCACCATTGGCGGCCGCGCCTTCATCTGTCTGGGCCCCAAGCTCTGGAATTCCCTCCCCAAACCCCTCCGGCTCCTTTAAGAATCTGCTTAAAACCTACCTCTTTGACCGAGCGGTTGGTCACCTGTCCTAATATCTCCTTTGGCTCAGTGTCGATGCTTGGTCTGAGAACGCTCCTGCGAAACGCCTTGGGACGCTTTACTACGTTAAAGGCGCTATATAAATGCAAGCTGTTGTGACAATGGTAATCTTTGCCATTTTGAGACGCAAAACGGCTGAAAAAAAAACTAGTCCTTGAAATCCGTTATGAAGCCAACTTTTCCAGTGTGAGTCCCACTTTAAAATTGAGGCTACCTGGCAACCCAGCAGGTAAATAATAGCGATTCAATTTAATTTTTTCTGAGAATAATAAAGTACAGGCTGACATGAATCTTGTCATTCATGTGGAAATTACTTATGAAGTAATACTGGGCGGCCTGCTGGTGGTGCTGTCCAGGGAGAGTATAAATACTCGGGCATGGGCCCAGCTTGCTCAGGACATTCCTCAACAGGAACTAGTGAAGGACACAACTAGATCTCCATGTTGAAAAACAGTTGATTAAAGCCTTGTTTAACGCTCAGACCAAGTGCCTAGTAGTTTTCTTACATCACAGGCCAGATAGATAGACAGAGCGTGCTAGATGGAATAAAAGCAAACCTAAAGTAATAACAATGCTACCCAACGAAGAACTAACCAGTCACGAATCGCAGTGCATAGCAGAGGATGCCATTCTTCTCACCTCGTACCAGAGAGCATCAAGGACGTACAGGAGCTGGAAGGAGTTTACAAGGATCATCGCAAGGGACGGGCTTCCTCGCAATTCCGATTCCTTCATCAGCATTGCCAGGTTGATAACCAGCTGGAGGGAAAGGTTAAAGGTCAGCAAGTTTACCGTTGAGCGCATCGAGGTACCTGTGCAAGTTTCTCTTCCGTTTCCCCTCAAAACACCACATAAGAATTAGGAGCAGGAGTCGGCCATTCGGCCACTTTCCTGCCCGATCCCCATATCCCTTAATTCCCCTAGAGTCCAAAAATCGATCGATCTCAGCCTTGAATATACTCAACGACTGAGCCTCCACAGCCCTCTGGGGTAGAGAATTCCAAAGATTCACCACCCTCCGAGTGAAGAAATTCCTCCTCATCTCAGTCCTAAATGGCCGACCCCTTATCCTGAGACTGTGACCCCTGGTTCTAGACTCTCCAGCCAGTTCCCTTTCTAAATCTCTTTCATGCCAACCGGCGAAGGCAAATCAGTCCAGGGCTTCAGTCAACAAGAAAGCGGATATCGCAGTTTTTTTTGTTGCCTATTTTTACTCCTGATAATTCTCGGTGTTTCAGAAGGCTCTTGCAGGTACAGGAGCAAGGATGAGTACAGGAGCAAGGGTGTCTTACTACAGTTATACAGGGCCTTGGTGAGACCACACCTGGAGTACTGTGTGCAGTTTTGGTCTCCTTACCTAAGAAAGGATATACTTGCCATAGAGGGAGTGCAGCGAAGGTTCGCCAGACTGATTCCTGGGATGGCAGGATTGTCGTGTGAGGAGAGATCGGGTCGACTAGGCCTGTATTCACTAGAGTTTAGAAGAATGAGAGGGGATCTCATTGAAACGTATAAAATTCTGACAGGGCTAGATGGGAGGATGTTTCCCCTGGCTGGGGGGTCTAGAACGAGGGGTCACAGTCTCAGGATACGGGGTAGGACATTAGGACTGAGATGAGGAGAAATTTCTTCACTCAGAGGGTGGTGAACCTGTGAAATTCTCTACCACAGAAGGCTGTGGAGGCCAAGTCACTGAATATAGTTAAGAAGGAGATAGATCGATTTCTAGACACAAAAGGCATCAAGGGGTATGGGGAGAGCGCGGGAATATGGTATTGAGATAGAGGATCAGCCATGATCATATTGAATGGCGGAGCAGGCTCGAAGGGCCGAATGGCCGACTCCTGCTCCTATTTTTCCATGTTCTATGTTTCTATACAAACCCTCGCGTTCCCCACCCCCACCACCCCCCATGTTCTGAAGGCTGCTTCCATTGAGGTTAAATATCACAGGATAACAAAGAGAGAACCTTTCTTTAGATTAATACTGCTTCTACCCCACGCCTCCCCACAGAATCCTCCTGGTCTTGAAAAAGCAGCAGAGTAACCCTACAGTCAATCTTAATTTTAAAAAAAAGGTTTTAAAATACTAAACAGGTTTATTAAATAGTAAATGAAAAGTGAACAATAGCAGAAACAATATACAGTCCCCACCACTTGGACCGTCTACGGTTAACAATCGAGCGAATAGCGCAAACCATTTGCCATTTCCGCAATTGCCCATTGCAAAGTCACCGCTAACAGAGTGTTAAGCGCGGCAGCTATTCCGGGGAGAAACAGGTGTTCAGCGAGTAGCTTATGCCTCGCTAAGGTGCAATTACCCATTGTAGTTGACTACCTTGAAGAGAGTCAGGATACAGCTTGCACTGACTGTAGTAACTGCAATCGCTTTGTATACTTAATCCCCTCTAAGGGGGAAAAGGGATTTATTGAAGCACTGAAGCTTGCCCTTGAAATATGACACAGTGGAATCATGTTGCATTCAACAGAATTTATAAAGCGCTTTAACGTAGTAAAACGTCCCAAGGCGCTTCACAGGATGAAAGCTGTCCACCTCAACTAACTCTCTTCAGCAAAAAGACTCCAGATAAAACTCACTGATTTGAAAAAGGCAGGTTAATAAATACCCCGGAAATCAAGTAACTGGGACTTAAGCAGCTGTTTGAATGAATTTCAAAAAGCTGCCAGATTCATATCTGAACAAATCGCACAACATGTTTGTATCTGAATTGAGTGGCTTTTCATAACAAATTATAGGAAAACCAAAGTTACTATTTACTGCATTCCCTTCTTCAAGTTGATCAATAACCTGCTCACTGATGCCCAGTTTGGGTTCCGCCAGGACCACTCGGCTCCCGACCTCATTATAGCCTTGGTCCAAACATGGACAAAGGAGCTGAATTCCAGAGGTGAGGTGAGAGTGACTGCCCTTGACATCAAGGCAGCATTTGACCGAGTGTGGCATCAAGGAACTGAAGTCAATGGGAATCAGGGGGAAAACTCTCCACTGGCCGGAGTCATACCTAGCACAAAGGAGGATGGTTGTGGTGGTTGAAGGTCAATCATCACAGCCCCAGGACATCGCTGCAGGAGTTCTCAGGGCAGTGTCCTAGGCCCAACCATCTTCAGCTGCTTCATCAATGACCTTCCCTCCAACATAAGGTCAGAAATGGGGATGTTCGCTGATGACTGCGCAGTGTTCAGTGCCATTCACAACTCCTCAGATAATGAAGCAGTCTATTCATGCATGCAATAAGACCTGGACGACGTTCAGGCTTGGGCTGATAAGTGGCAGGTAACATTCGTGCCACACAAGTGCCAGGCAATGACTATCTCCAACAAGCGAGAGTCTAACCACCTCCCCTTGACATTCAACGGCATTACCATCGCTGAATCCCCCACCATCAACATCCTGGGGGATCACCATTAATCAGAAACTTAACCGGACCAGCCACATAAATACCGTGGCAACAAGAGCAGGTCAGAGGCTAGGGTATTCTGCGGCGAGTGTCTCACCTCCTGACTCCCCAAAGTCTTTCCACCATCTACAAGGCACAAGTAAGGAGTGTGATGGAATACTCTCCACTTGCCTGGATGAGTGCAGCTCCAACAACACTCAAGAAGCTCAACACCATCCAGGACAAAGCTGCCCACTTGATCGGCACCTCATCCACCACCTTAAACATTCACTCCCTCCACCACCGGCGTACCGTGGCTGCAGTGTGTACCGTCGACAAGATGCACCTGCAGCAACTTGCCAAGGCTTCTTCGACAGCACCTCCCAAATCCGCAACCTCTTCCACCTAGAAGGACAAGGGCAGCAGGCGCATGGGAACACCACCATCTCCAAGTTCCCCTCCAAGTCACACACCATCCAGACTTAGAAGTATATCGGCCGTTCCTTCATCGTCACTGGGTCAAAATCCTGAAACTCCCTCCCTAACAGCACTGTGGGAGCACCTTCACCACACGGACTGCAGCAGTTCAAGGCGGCGGCTCACCACCACCTTCTCAAGGGCAACTAGGGATGGGCAATAAATGCTGGGCCTTGCCAGCGACGCCCACATCCCATAAACGAATTTAAAAAAAATCATCTCCTGGTCCTGGTTGAGAGTGTTAAAAATTTGGAATGGCGGAGGTGCCGTCAGGGTTCTTTACTACGGGACGTGATCATCAACAGCTCTTTTAAGAGCCACCCATAGCCTCTGTGAAAGAGCTGCACTGACACCAAGAATCATCTGACCCATCACTTCAATACCAAACACGTTTCAGAGACCTTTTAATTCCAGCCCCATATATTAATGACAGCCATCGACATCCAACGGCAGCGAGGATCTGGAACCAAATGTACAGTGATCCGAATCGCACTGCATAAATCAAAGAAAGCGAGAGAGTGAGAAAGAGAGGACTTTAATGACGGGTAGTCACACTGCGAGCAGCTACTTGAACTGCCCGAATTAGCCGGTGTGCTAAATACGGTTTAAGCTGTGCCCTGGTCACTGCCACCTATGGTGATGGCAAACGGTTTAGCACCATTTAGCTTGATATAGGCGACTAATAAACAGGGACGGTGAGAGTACTGGGAACTGTACCAGCTTTTTACTTCCCGATTTTTTAAAACTAAATTCAAATTCTCAAACAGCCAGGATGGGATTTGAACTCATGTTCACAGAACATAAGAACATAAGAATTAGAAGCAGGAGTAGGCCGTACGGCCCCTCGAGCCTGCTCAGCCATTCAGTAAGATCATGGCTCATCTTCGACCTCAACTCCACTTTCCCACCCGACCCCCATATCCCTCGATTCCCTAAGTTCCCAAAAATCTATCGATCTCTGTCTTGAATATACTCAACGACTGAGCATCCACAGCCCTCTGGGCTAGAGAATTCCAAAGATTCACCACCCTCTGAGTGAAGAAATTTCTCCTCATCTCAGTCCTAAATGGCCGCTCCCTTATCCTGAGACTATGCCCCCTGGTTCTAGACTCTCCAGCCAGGGGGAAACAACCTCTCAGCATCTACCCTGTCAATCCCCCTCAGAATTCTATATGTTTCAATGTTATTAGTCCAGTAACATATAAAATGCTACCGTTGTGTAGTGGTTAAGGAGCTATTTTATTTAATTACTCTTCCGCTAAGGACCCTGCGGGGGGGGGGGAAATAGCTCGTCACACTCATCTTCTCACACTCTCCGATCGTGCACACGAGCTTACCCAGCCGATCAGTCCCGGTCGCAACTCACAGAAATACTTGAGGTCAAAGCTCCCGATCCGAGGGTTCAGCTCGTGGCCGATAAAGAAGTCGTAAATCGGGTTGCCTGAGACGAGAAAGATTAAGAAAAGGTGTTTACTTTCCTGCTCACTCCGTGCTGGGTCCAAGTTCCAGCCCGCCAGCACCTGACGCCCAAGTGCTCAATCTTCACGGGCGCGACCCTAGACTGCAGCGCTGGCCAGCTATTCAACCAGAAGAGAGGAGGGGGTGGGGGGCATCACATCCGAGCCTGATCCCGTCCGTGCCCATCATCCGCGCACGGGCGCGCTCTCCAGCGGGGCACTGGCCAGCGACCGGGAGCAGCAGCAGCAACCCGGGCCCTTGCAGGAGGCCACCGCGGCCGAGATCAGCTATCCCGGCACAGACCAGGCATCGAGCCCCAGGACCTGGCAGCGCGTTTACATGCCAAGACCACCGGGGGCACTGCCAAAGGGTTCTGCAAGCACGCAAGCTTCGTTTATAGCATGCTCTCCGGGTAAGAAATCGTCAATTGGAAGAAATAACTTGAGACAAAAAAAGTCTCTTCAGACTGGTGTTAGAATAACTGGACAGACGCTTAGATTTTGCTTCTGCTCTTGGTTCCCTGCGGATGTTATAACATTCTGCACCTTGTTTACAGACTCGCTGTCGGCTGTGTGTGTGCTAGAAAGGTTATTGTCACAGAATCCCCACAGTGCAGATAGAGGCCATTTCGGCCCATCGAGCCTGCACCGACACATATCCCACCCTATCCCCGTAACCCCACGTATTTAATCCCCCCTAACACTAAGGGTCAATTTATCATAGCCAAATCAACCTAACCCGCACATCTTTGGACTGTGGGAGGAAACCAGAGCACCCGGAGGAAACCCACGCAGACACGGGGAGAATATGCAAACTCCACACAGACAGTCACCCGAGGCCGGATTCGAACCTGGGTCCCTGGCACTGTGAGGCAACAGTGCTAACCACTATGCCACCGTATTGACTGTGGACATAAAAGATCCCACGGCCACTATTTCGAAGAAGAGCGGGGGAGGGGGAGTTCTCCCTGGTGTCCTGGGGCCAATATTTATCCCTCAATCAACATCACTAAAACAGATGATCTGGGTCATTATCACACTGCTGTTTGTGGGAGCTTGCTGTGCGCAAATTGGCTGCCTGTGTTTCCTACATTACAACAGTGACCACACTTCAAAAAGTACTTCATTGGCTGTAAAGCGCTTTGAGACGTCCAGTGGTCGTGAAAGGCGCTATAGAAATGGGAGTCTGTCTTTCTTTTTCTTTGATAATCTACCCTAGACCCACCCCTAAAACGAGAGTAGAAGAGAGATCTAAAGAGCTGTTAGCACAGAGGGTGAAGGGAAGAGAAGAGCTGTTCGCGCTCGCCAGCCGTCTGTCCGATCGGGACCGATACCAGCTGCTTGTCAGGGTCGTATGTCTACTACGTCTCTCTTGATTGCGTGTTGTGCTTAACTTAAACTGCCGCTCCTTAATAAATATGCCTGACAACTCCGAAGACCCTCTGGGTAATCTGTGTGTGACCTGTGATCCAAAATCTTACAGAGAGCTCGTCCTGAGCCCTTCACAGAAAAGGCGGACTCCAAACAGAGAGAGAGAGAAAGAAAAAACACAGGCTGAATGAAGCGACGACAGAGCTGGGGAACGAGCAGTAATCTGGTGTCGGAGGAGGGAGCGCACAGGGACGTACAGAGGGAGTCAAACACGAGGGTCTTATGACGGATCTGTGGAGGACCAGAAGCCACCAGCACTTGCCAAGGATGGGAGGGCGGGGACTCTCGTTACAGGCTGCTGAGCGCTCCGGGTACACTGGAGCCTGGAGCGAGGAGAGCGGCAGAAGCCAAGCCTCAGGCCTGATCAGGGTCTCCGCAGCAGGGTGGGGGTGGGGGGGGGGCGGCGGGTGTTAGGCGAGAGGTGGAAGGAAGTGCAGCTCTGGGACAAGTAAAACACCAACACTTCGCATCAGCGAGCTAAGCCTGTTCCAAAAAATCATCTTCCCTCAGTTTCTACAATATTATGGTCACCAGTGTCAGTTATGAGGGAAGACTGGAAAAACGTTGGTTATTCAACCTGCAAAGGAGGTGTCTGAGAGGCGATCTCATAGAGGTAGAAGGGATAGTGAACAGTACAGAGATGGTGAATTCAGAATATTACTGTAAATTACATTGCAAGTGCAGGTCTAGTAAAAGGCAAATTTAGGACTCACGTGGAAAGGGAGTAGTGGGGGTGATCAGTTAACAAGCGATTGGACGCGGCAATGTGCCGGGGGGCGGGGGGGGTGGAACGCGTAGGGTCTCTCTGGATGGTTGCACCAAGATGGGCCGAATGGCCATCCTCGTCCAGGGTCAGCTTGCTGACAGACTGTGAATCGGGAAAGATCAGCGCAGAGAATATCTCGCACCCTTGCGTTAAACGAACCCGCCACCAAAAGCGGTAAACCTTAAAAACGTGCCGGCGGCAAGAAACCCGCCCGCCGAAGCCGCGAGTTGAACCGACCTGAGTTTCCGCCGGGAGCCAGCGCCGACCCCGGCACCCGCAGCGAGTGGGCGTACAGGAGGGCGCTCAGCACGAAAGAGGCGACCGTGGCCGAAACCGCCAGCTGCACGCACCGGTCGTGGACGGAACTCAACCGCAGCCCGCCGAAGACGCCGACACCGACCAGGAGGGAGGTGATCGCCAACGCGTGCAATCCTGGAAGGCAAAGGTGGCCCGGGGTTACACAGCAACAACTTGCATTTATATCCGGCGCCTTTAACGTAGTAAAACGTCCCAGGGCGCTTCCCAGCAGCGTTTATCAAAACAAAATTTGACACCGAGCCACATAAGGAGATATTAGGACAGGCGACCAAAAGCTTGGCCAAGGAGGGAGGTTTTAAGTTGGAGGAAATTTCTGCTCATCCAGTACTGGATGTCGGACGAGCAGTCTGGCAATTTAGAGACAGTGGAGGGGTCGATAGAGGTGAGGTAGAGTTGGGTATGGTCAGCGTACATGTGGAAACTGACGCTGTGTTTTCGGATGGTGTCACCGAGGGGCAACATGTAGATGAGACATAGGAGGGGGGCCAAGGATAGATCCTTGGGGGGACACCAGAGGCAACGGTGCGGGAGCGGGAAGAGAAGCCATTGCAGGTGATTCTCTGGCTACGACTAGATAAGAATGGAACCAGGCGAGTGCAGTCCCACCCAATTTATCCAATTCCCTTTTGAAGGCTTAGTATTGGTTTCTCAATTTAAAACTAAACCCAGGTTTCTCAATTTGAAAAGTAATTCTGCACACCCTGTAACCTGGAGCAGGCGGCAGCAAGGGACGCGATCGCAGAGTGGCGGAAAACTCGTGGAGTGCTGTCCATTGGTTATGGTCTAAAGTTAATTGCACTCTGTGGAGGTTACCAGGGGGGGGGGGGGACCGGTAGACTAAAGACTCCGTGGGACACGATCGTTTCTGCGCTAGTGTCACATCCTGCCGAAACCCACTGCCCAGACTCGCGCCTGAAGACTGGCCACCTCGGTGAAGTACTGAAGGGCAGCCAGTCGCGGAGGAGCTGAGCAAGAGTTGGTGCTTTCAGGAGCGAGACACGGCCACTGAGACGGACATTAATCAGATCCAAGAGAGATGGCTTGAAGAGGTAAGGTGAGCTGATCTTGTCCAAAGAAGATGCTGTTGGACCCAAGGGTCCTTCCCTGCTCCTGTAAGGTGTTGTCTTTTTAAACTGACCTCCCACAGCATTGCTCACAGGATCTTAGCTGTGATCTTCAGTTGCTAAGGGTTCATCCCCTTAAGGTCAGTGCTCGATTACGGTCTGCAGAAATCAGGTTAAATGCAATTGCTTGCGAATTGCTCAATTCGGTCAAGAGGTCATTAAATTGCGCGCAAGGTTCAGGCTGCAGGTCACTGCCCAGCTTTCTATCTCGAGACTGTTACCGATGCACAGTAAAGCATGCTGTCTGGCAGGTGACAAGACAGGTGCAGGAGATATCGTACAACGTCCAGAGCGCACGGGTAAAATCCGAAACATACCGTTAATGCGGTACGACAGTCTGGTGCCGTCCCGGAGGGGCATGCCTTGTGTAACCTGCAGAGACAAAATAGGAAACTCGAGAGGGTGAGATGAAGTAGGGGTGGGAGGAGGCTGGTGTGGAGCATAAACAACGGCATGGGCCAGCAAGGCCGAAGGGCCTGTGTTTCTGTGCTGTAAATACGATGCAAGGCTAACACATCCCCCAATGGGACCAAATGTTGAACAATGGGCGAGGGGGTCGCCAAATGGAAGGGGACCAATTACACACTGAAGCATATAGGATTCTGACAGGGTCTTGACAGGGTAGATGCTGAGAGGTTGTTTCCCCCTGGCTGGGGAGTCTAGAACCAGGGGTCACAGTCTCAGGATAAGGGGTCGGCCATTTAGGACTGAGATGAGGAGGAATGTCCTCACTCAGAGGGTGGTGAATCTTTGGAATTCTCTACCCCAGAGGGCTGTGGAGGCTCAGTCGTTGAGCATATTCAAGGTTAAGATCGATAGATTTTTGGACTGTAGGGGAATCAAGGATATGGAGATCGGGCGGGAAAGTGGAGTTGAGGTCGAAGATCAGCCATGATCTTATTGAATGGCGGAGCAGGCTCGAGGGGCCTTATGGCCGACTCCTGCTCCTAATTCTTATGTTCTTAACACGATTGATGTCTACTATCCTTGTCCTTTGGGGTTGGTCCACACACCTCCTCGAACGGTTAATCATTTCATCCCCAACATCCTGCAGTACCCCAAGGTCACGGCAGTGAACATTTAGCTCTGGTATCACAAGGACTGCACGATTCTTGTCTTCTTCCAAAAACGTTGATTTTCCCTTCTCCCCATCCCTTCTCTCGTCATGGCCCCAATCCCCGGGTAGGTACAGCTGGCCCACTCCCCTACCTCACCCAAGTGGCCACGACTCATGCGAGAGTCGCGGCAGGCTATCCGGCCTGGAGAATAGCCAAGACTGAGCTTATTCTCAACCCGCCGTGTATATACACTCCCCCCTCCAGCAAGAGGCAGCAGATATCATCAGGAGCTGGACCACTGGCCCATTTCCCAACTCTGACCAGCACCTCCGCACCCCCCCACAATCACTCCTGGAGTTACTGACTCTTGCTGGGGTGCGTTTCCAAGGGCCGCAGTTTCCCTCCCGTATCTCACCCAAGATCTCATTTCAAGATATTAAGGGGAACTGATAGGGGTAGAGAGAGAGAAACTATTCCCGCTGGTTGGGGAGTCCAGGACTAGGTGGCATAGCCTAAAAATTAGAGCCAGACCTTTCAGGAGTGAAGTTAGGAAACACTTCTACACACAAAGGGTGGTAGAAGTTTGGAACTCTCTTCCGCAAACGGCAATTGATGCTCGATCAATTGTTAATTTTAAATCTGAGATTGATAGATTTCAGTTAACCAAAGGTATTAAGGGACATGGGGCAAAGGCGGGTAGATGGAGTTAGGACACAGTTCAGCCATGATCTCATTGAATGATGGAACAGGCTCGAGGGGCTGAATGGCCTCCTCCTCTTCCTATGTTGCTAATAGGCTCGAGGGGCTGAATGGTCTCCTCCTGTCCCTATGTTGCTAACAGGCTCGAAGGGCTGAATGGCCTCCTCCTGTCCCTATGTTGCTAACAGGCTCGAAGGGCTGAATGGCCTCCTCCTGTCCCTATGTTGCCAACAGGCTCGAAGGGCTGAATGGCCTCCTCCTGTCCCTATGTTGCTAACAGGCTCGAAGGGCTGAATGGCCTCCTCCTGTCCCTATGTTGCCAACAGGCTCGAAGGGCTGAATGGCCTCCTCCTGTCCCTATGTTGCCAACAGGCTCGAAGGGCTGAATGGCCTCCTCCTGTTCCTACGGTGCTATGTCAGCGGCCATTTTATATGCGTGTGTCTAGAAAGCGAGGGTCAGCTGTTCAACCATGTGACAGCACAGCCGACACCCACACATGTGCAGGACAGTGATCAGGAGCTGGAACCCCGGCTGATTTAACCCCCTTTCCCTACCCCCGGTGACACGGAGGATAATTACGTCAAGTTAGTGCTGCTTAAACCGAGGATTGTACCGGGGACCTTGCTGGTCTGTCGCGACCCGTACCACATTTACCAGGGTCAACAACAGCTAAACGCTTTCTGGTGAACCCCGGCTATTGACCTACCTTACCGAGAGGAAGCATGTACAGGGCCGCCTGCAAGCTCAGCCAGCCGAGAACGAGGAGGAAGGCGTCGAGATCCCAGAGCTCGCTCGGCGTTGGCAGAGGAGGGGGGCCGCTCAAGACACTGGCGTCCTTGGTGCGACACGTGAGCAGCAGGTAGAGGACGGTGCAGGGCAGCAGGGCTGGGAGGAACAGCGCACCTGTCCAGAGAGAACAAAAGCAGGAGGCCACTTTACTCAGCCGGAACCTCAGACGAGTCACTCCCACCCCCCACCCCACCATCCCCATTGACCCCAAGTCGATCTACCCTTCCCTCCTCAGCACCCATCACGAACTGTAACAATTAGGGACGTCCAAACAGTAGGATGAACGTGCCAATCAAGATCCTAATCTACTGCTCCACCCACCCTTCCTCCTCCCCACATCCTCACTGGCTCGAAGTCAGGAGTCAATTCCTCCATCCCTTACCCCACCTCATTCTTTCCCATTGATGAAAGCAGTGGGATGTCCCACCTCCTGGGAAACCCAAGCTTGGCGTCAATGAACCACAACTTCTTGCCTACTCGAGTAAGCTCGTACCACTAATGGGAACCATGATTGTCGTAAAAACCCATCTGGTTCACTAATGTCCTTTAGGGAAGGAAATCTGCCGCCCTTACCCGGTCTGGCCGGTATGTGACTCCAGACCCACAGCAATGTGGTTGACTCTTAACTGCTTTCTGAAATGGCCTAGCGAGCCTCTCGGTTGTTGGGGATGGCCAATAAATACTGGCCTTGCCAGCGACGCCCACATCCCGTGAATGAATAAAAAACTCTTTTCAGCAATCTTTGCCCTTTCGCTCAAGATTCCCCAATAATAATCCTACTTGGCATTTCCAGTTGGGTTATTTTTTTTTTTGAGTCTGATTTACATCCGCAAAGCCGTTCTTTACCTAGAGGGCCCCCAAATTCCAGTACCGTGGTCCTGGGCATTTTGGCCTTGTCATCCATCTTTAGTTCCTTTTCTGACCGTCTGGGGCTGTACCAAATCCTGGTTTGTCTCAGTACATGTGGATCAATGACGCTCCGGATGTGAACACTTCACCACGCCCAGCAGCAGCATGGATCAGCCTGGCCTTGCACCCTCGCTCCCCAGCTTCCTACAGAGGCCGCTTGTGGCGAGAGTAGGGAAGGGATCACCTGCAGAAAGCACGAAACAATTTTACCGCATCACAACGCCCGAGACCCAAAGCACTTCAAATACATTGAATCACAGAATCGTACAGCACAGAAGGAGGCCATTCGGCCCATCGAGTCTGCGCCGGCTCTTTCGAAGAGCGATCCAGTTAGTCCCACTCTCCCCTGCTCTTTCCCCACAGCCCTGCAAATTTTTATTTTTCAAATATTTACCCAATTCCCTTTTGAAAGTTTCGATTGAATCTGCTTCCACCGCCCTTTCAGGCAGCGCGTTCCAGATCACCACAACTCGCTGCGTAAAAATATTCTCCTCATCTCCCCTCTGGTTCTTTTGCCGATTATCTTCAATCTGTGTCTCTCTGGTTACCGACCCTCCTGCCACTGGAAACAGTTTCTCCTTATTTACTCGATCAAAACCCTTCATGATTTTGAACGCCTCCATTAAATCTCCCCTTAACCTTTTGTGCTCGGACGAATTATATTTGACATGCAGTTATTACTACTACGTAGGAGAACGCAGCAAATATTTGGCACACAGCAAGGTCCCACAAATAGCAATGAGATGAAGAACCGGTTAAGCTGTGGGGTTTTTTTTTCCGGTCGGTGGCGGAACGTTGGCCAAGGACCAACGTTTCCCCGAAGGTACGCAGCCAGGCTTCAATCATGCAGGCCGCTCACCAGCTGTTGACGCTGGAGAAGATACCGCGCAGCAAATTTAAAGGGACCGCGCACGAAAACATATTCATGACAACATTGCCCAGGACACCAGGTTTTCTTCCAATGGTGTCATGGGATCTTCAACGTTCACCTGAACAGGCAAGCCTGATTTAATGTCTCATCTGTAGGACACCATCTTCGAGAATGCGGCACTCCCTCAATACTGAATTGAAGCGTCAGCCTGGATCCCGCACTCAAGTCCTGGAGCGGGGCTTGAACCCAAACACTTCGGGCTCGGGGGCCAGAGTGCTGCCAACCTGAGACCTTGAAGCAGAAATCAGGCCATTTGATTCTCCCAGGACCACAGACACCTGTTCGGTTAAGTTCAGGATCCAAGTTTACTCTCAGCTGTTCTGATCGGCAATATCTGGGATGCAATCACGTCAATTCTCTGATTGGCTGGAAGACAGGCCTTTAAATTGGATGTTCAGCCAATAAATAAACAGTTTTTTAAAACTTTGGCCCCGCCTCCAAAATGTGGACAATAGAAATCAGAAAAGACAGAAAGACTTGCATTTCTACAACACTTTTCATGACCTCAGGGCGTCCCAAAGCGCTTTACAGCCAATGAAGTACTTTTTGAAGTGTGGTCACTGTTGTAATGTAGGAAACGCGGCAGCCAATTTGCGCACAGCAAGCTCCCACAAACAGCAATGTGATAATGACCAGATCATCTGTTTTAATGATGTTGGTTGAGGGATAAATATTGGACCAGGACACCGGGGAGAACTCCCCCTGCTCTTCTTCTAAATAGTGGCCGTGGGATCTCTTACGTCCTCCTGAGAGGGCAGACGGAGCCTCGGTTTAACGTCTCATCTGTAAGACGGCACCTACGACAGTGCGGCGCTCCCTCAGTACCGCCCCTCCGACAGTGCGGTGCTCCCTCAGTACCGCCCCTCCGACAGTGCCGCGCTCCCTCAGTACCGCCCCTCCGACAGTGCCGCGCTCCCTCAGTACCGCTCCTCCGACAGTGCCGCGCTCCCTCAGTACCGCTCCTCCGACAGTGCAGCGCTCCCTCAGTATTGCCCGACAGTGCGGCGCTCCCTCAGTACTGCCCCTCCGACAGTGCAGCACTCCCTCAGTACCGCCCCTCCGACAGTGCGGCGCTCCCTCAGTACTGCCCCACCGACAGTGCAGCACTCCCTCAGTACTGCCCCTCCGACAGTGCGGCGCTCCCTCAGTACTGCCCCTCCGACAGTGCGGCGCTCCCTCAGTACTGCCCCTCCGACAGTGCGGCTCTCCCTCAGTACTGCCCCTCCGACAGTGCTGCGCTCCCTCAGTACTGGCACTGGGAGTGTCAGTCTGGATTATGTACTCAAGTCTCAGGAGTGGAACCCACAACCTTCTGATTCAGTGGCGAGAGAGAATGCTCCCAACACTAAAGATTAAATAAAAGATAATTAAAATGCTGTAATGGGAGCGAGAGAGATGGAAAAGAGCAGAGGTTAGATTTGATGGAAAAATAAAATGGAAATAGTGAAAAAAGAGGAGTGCAAAGGAGACAGAATTCTGCATTTAAATGATCTGACTGTTTTGCTTGCATGATAAAAGATTTGCAAAATGATCCAGAGGGAGGAGACAGGAGATCTGCTGGGTAAGAGGTGCAATGAAGCAGGGCAAGCCTGTGCTCAGTTTCCAGCCTGGCTTTGAACCAGAACATTACCCGACCTCTCGGAAGCTGCTTACCCGGTCTGGGTCCCCCCTGGTTGCCGGTCTCTCCGCTGTCCAGGTCCGGCTCCCAGTTTGTTGTCCCCGGGCTGCAGCTGCGCACAGCCGCCGCAGTGTAACCATCCCCGCCCGCCAATCAGCGACAAGGCGACAGGCCAGCAGCCAATCGGCAGGGCGCACAAATGTATCATGTCATCCAATCAGAGCGGGAGCAGCAGCCAATCAGTGTCTGGAAACCAGGACACTGCCCCCCGGCCCCTCCCCCCCCAAATATATCACCCACCCCCCCACCCAAATATATCACCCAGTGCCCCCCCAAATATATCACCCACTGCCCCCCAAATATATCACCCACTGCCCCCCAAATATATCACCCACTGCCCCCCAAATATATCACCCACTCCCCCTCCCAAATATATCACCCACTCCCCCCCCAAATATATCACCCACTCCCCCCCCAAATATATCACCCACTCCCCCCCAAATATATCACCCACTCCCCCCCCCAAATATATCACCAAGTGCCCCCCCAAATATATCACCCACTCCCCCCCAAATATATCACCCACTCCCCCCCCCAAATATATCACCCACTCCCCCCCAAATATATCACCCACTCCCCCCCCAAATATATCACCCACTCCCCCCCCCAATATATCACCCACTCCCCCCCCAAATATATCACCCACTACCCCCCAAATATATCACCCACTCCCCCCCCAAATATATCACCCACTCCCCCCCCAAATATATCACCCACTGCCCCCCAAATATATCACCCACTGCCCCCCAAATATATCACCCACTCCCCCCCAAATACATCACCCACTGCCCCCCAAATATATCACCCACTCCCCCTCCCAAATATATCACCCACTCCCCCTCCCAAATATATCACCCACTCCCCCTCCAAATATATCACCCACTCCCCCCCAAATATATCACCCACTCCCCTCCCAAATATATCACCCACTCCCCCCCCAAATATATCACCCACTCCCCCCCAAATATATCACCCACTCCCCCCCAAATATATCACCCACTATCCCCCCCAAATATATCACCCACTGCCCCCCAAATATATCACCCACTGCCCCCCCAAATATATCACCCACTGCCCCCCCAAATATATCACCCACTCCCCCCAAATATATCACCCACTCCCCCCCAAATATATCACCCACTCCCCCCTCAAATATATCACCCACTGCCCCCCCAAATATATCACCCACTCCCCCCTCAAATATATCACCCACTCCCCCCCAAATATATCACCCACTTCCCCCCCAAATATATCACCCACTGCCCCCCAAATATATCACCCACTGCCCCCCCAAATATATCACCCACTCTCCCCCCAAATATATCACCCACTGACCCCCAAATATATCACCCACTGCCCCCCCAAATATATCACCCACTCCCCCTCAAATATATCACCCACTGCCCCCCCAAATATATCACCCACTCCCCCCTCAAATATATCACCCACTGCCCCCCCAAATATATCACCCACTCCCTCCCAAATATATCACCCAGTGCCCCCCCAAATATATCACCCACTCCCCCCCAAATATATCACCCATTTCCCCCCCCCAAATATATCACCCACTGCCCCCCAAATATATCACCCACTCCCCCCAAATATATCACCCACTTCCCCCCCCAAATATATCACCCACTGCCCCCCCAAATATATCACCCACTCCCCCCCAAATATATCACCCACTCCCCCCCAAATATACCACCCACTGCCCCCCCAAATATATCACCCACTGTCCCCCCAAATATATCACCCACTGCCCCCCCAAATATATCACCCACTCCCCCCCAAATATATCACCCACTTCCCCCCCCAAATATATCACCCACTCCCCCCCAAATATATCACCCACTCCCCCCCCAAATATATCACCCACTGCCCCACCAAATAATCACCCACTGCCCCCCAAATATATCACCCACTGACCCCCAAATATATCACCCACTGCCTCCCAAATATATCACCCACTCCCCCCCCCAAATATATCACCCACTCCCCCCCCAAATATATCACCCACTGCCCCCCAAATATATCACCCACTCCCCCCCAAATATATCACCCACTGCCCCCCAAATATATCACCCACTGCCTCCCAAATATATCACCCACTCCCCCCCCAAATATATCACCCACTGACCCCCAAATATATCACCCACTCCCCCCCCCAAATATATCACCCACTGCCCCCAAATATATCACCCACTGACCCCCAAATATATCACCCACTGCCCCCCAAATATATCACCCACTGCCCCCAAATATATCACCCACTGCCCCCCAAATATATCACCCACTCCCCCTCCCAAATATATCACCCACTCCCCCCCCAAATATATCACCCACTGCCCCCCAAATATATCACCCACTGCCCCCCAAATATATCACCCACTGACCCCAAATGTATCACCCACTCCCCCTCCCAAATATATCACCCACTCCCCCCCAAATATATCACCCACTCCCCCCCCAAATATATCACCCACTCCCCCCCAAATATATCACCCACTGCCCCCAAATATATCACCAACTCCCCCCCAAATAATCACCCACTCCCCCCCAAATATATCACCCACTCCCCCCCAAATATATCACCCACTCCCCCCCCAAATATATCACCCACTGCCCCCCAAATATATCACCCACTCCCCCCCCAATATATCACCCACTCCCCCCCAAATATATCACCCACTCCCCCCCAAATATATCACCCACTGCCCCCCAAATATATCACCCACTCCCCTCCCAAATATATCACCCACTGCCTCCCCAAATAATCACCCACACCCCCCCCAAATATATCACCCACTCCCCCCCAAATATATCACCCACTCCCCCCCAAATATATCACCCACTGCCTCCCCAAATAATCACCCACTCCCCCCCAAATATATCACCCACTCCCCCCTCAAATATATCACCCACTGCCCCCCAAATATATCACCCACTGCCCCCCCAAATATATCACCCACTGCCCCCCCAAATATATCACCCACTCCCCCCAAATATATCACCCACTCCCCCCCAAATATATCACCCACTCCCCCTTCAAATATATCACCCACTCTCCCCTCAAATATATCACCCACTACCCCCCCAAATATATCACCCACTGCCCCCCAAATATATCACCCACTCCCCCCCAAATATATCACCCACTCCCCCCTCAAATATATCACCCACTCCCCCCAAATATATCACCCACTGCCCCCCAAATATATCACCCACTCCCTCCCAAATATATCACCCACTCCCCCCCAAATATATCACCCACTGCCCCCCAAATATATCACCCACTCCCTCCCAAATATATCACCCACTCCCCCCCAAACATATCACCCACTGCCCCCCAAATATATCACCCACTCCCTCCCAAATATATCACCCACTCCCCCCCCAAATAATCACCCACTCCCCCCCAAATATATCACCCACTCCCCCCCAAATATATCACCCACTCCCCCCCAAATATATCACCCACTGACCCCCAAATATATCACCCACTGCCCCCCAAATATATCACCCACTCCCCCCTCAAATATATCACCCACTGCCCCCCCAAATATATCACCCACTGCCCCCCCAAATATATCACCCACTCCCTCCCAAATATATCACCCACTCCCCCCCAAATATATCACCCATTTCCCCCCCCAAATATATCACCCACTGCCCCCCAAATATATCACCCACTCCCCCCAAATATATCACCCACTTCCCCCCCCAAATATATCACCCACTGCCCCCCAAATATATCACCCACTCCCCCCCAAATATATCACCCACTTCCCCCCCCAAATATATCACCCACTCCCCCCCAAATATATCACCCACTCCCCCCCAAATATATCACCCACTGCCCTCCCAAATAAATCACCCACTCCCCCCCAAATATATCACCCACTGCCCCACCAAATAATCACCCACTGCCCCCAAATATATCACCCACTCCCCCCAAATATATCACCCACTCCCCCCCCAAATATATCACCCACTGACCCCCAAATATATCACCCACTGCCCCCCCCAAATAATCACCCACTGACCCCCAAATATATCACCCACTGCCCCCCAAATATATCACCCACTGCCCCCCCAAATATATCACCCACTGCCCCCCCAAATAATCACCCACTGCCCCCCAAATATATCACCCACTCCCCCTCCCAAATATATCACCCACTCCCCCCCAAATATATCACCCACTCCCCCCCAAATATATCACCCACTTCCCCCCCAAATATATCACCCACTCCCCCCCAAATATATCACCCACTGCCCCCAAATATATCACCAACTGCCCCCCCAAATATATCACCCACTCCCCCCCCAAATATATCACCCACTGCCCCCCCAATATACAGAAAAGCAGTGGGTTCTCATTCTGGAAAGTGCTTCAGAATGTCAGGACTGCTATTCAAATAACCTACGTGGGTTGTGATTTGATGTTCTGTGAATTCCCACAGCAAAGATGCCTACATTTGCCAGGGTATAGCAACTCACAATGGAGATAACATCCCAGAGGATGGATAAAATGCTGGTTTCTGAGCAGGTGTGTGATTAACAAGTCACTTACTGCCACAAACCCTACGACAATAATGCCCTAAAGTGCGACACTCCACAACCCAAGAAGGTTGACCATTTATTTATTGATGTTTTTTTCCCCCCTTCTACCACCTGATGTGAACAATACAGACAGCGACAGCGACAGTGAACAAGGCTCGGGTAGGCATAGAAAACAGCTCAGCACCGTGACAGCTGCAGCCGCCAGCAAAACGCCTGGGCGGGGCTATGGTCCCGTCGATTCGAATGTTTGAGGCTCCTGTCGCCTGGCACCATCGTCATGGAGACACCAGTGAATCATAGAAATTTACGGCACAGAAGAGGCCATTCGGCCCATCGTGTCTAGAAGTTCCTATTTCTGTGCAGGAGCGTGTGATTTTATGATCGGTCCTGAGGCAAACTCGGTACCAATGGGATTGGACGCCCTGTAATTCAGTTCCACGTTGGGTAGCTCCTCTTTGGCAGTGACCTCACAGCCTCGTGTCCCAGGTCGACACATCGTGGTATAGAGATAGCAATGATTTGACAACTGATACTAATTTATTAAACAACCCTTCTCTCTAATTTCTTCCTTTCTAATTTTACTCTCCCGCTCTCCCCTCTGAGTTGGTCACTAGCTTCTCCCCAAACTCTTATCCCATGCAGCTGTCGATCCAGACCATGTGCCCCCCACCCTCGTTGCTCTATGTGCTGCTGGGCCTCCACCCTTAGCCTGGGAAGTGGAGCCGTGGCTCAGTGGGTTTCACCCTTTCCTCGGAGTCAGAAGGCTGTGGGTTCAAATCCCACTCCAGAGTCTTGGTCACAAAAATCCAGGCTGACACTCCAGTGCCAGTACTGAGGGAGCTTTCCGCTGCACCGTCGGAGGGGCAGTACTGAGGGAGCGCCGCACTGTCGGAGGGGCAGTACTGAGGGAGCGCAGCACTGTCGGAGGAGCGGTTCTGAGGGAGCACCGCACTTTTTGAGGGGCAGTACTGAGAGAGCGCTGCACCGTCGGAGGGGCAGTACTGAGGGAGCGCAGCACTGTTGGAGGGGCTAGTACTGAGGGAGCGCAGCACTGTCGGAGGGGCAGTACTGAGGGAGCGCAGCACTGTTGGAGGGGCTAGTACTGAGGGAGCGCTGCACTGTCGGAGGGTTAGTACTGAGGGAGCGCAGCACTGTTGGAGGGGCTAGTACTGAGGGAGCGCAGCACTGTCGGAGGGGCAGTACTGAGGGAGCTTTCCGCTGCACTGTCGGAGGGGCGGTACTGAGGGAGCGCCGCACTGTCGGAGGGGCGGTACTGAGGGAGCGCAGCACTGTCGGAAGGGCTAGTACTGAGGGAGCACCGCACTGTCGGAGGGGCAGTACTGAGGGAGCCCCGCACTGTCAGAGGGGCGGTACTGAGGGAGCGCCGCACTGTCGGAGGGGCGGTACTGAGGGAGAGCCGCACTGTCGGAGGGGCAGTACTGAGGGAGCACCGCACTGTCGGAGGGGCAGTACTGAGGGAGAGCCGCACTGTCGGAGGGGCAGTACTGAGGGAGCACCGCACTGTCGGAGGGGCAGTACTGAGGGAGCACCGCACTGTCGGAGAGGTGGTACTGAGGGAGTGCTGCGTTGTCGGAGGGGCAGTACTGAGGGAGCGCTGCACTGAGGGAGTGCTGCGTTGTCGAAGGGGCAGTATTACATCTTTCGGATGGATGTAAAAGATCCTATGGGCAGTTTTTGGAAGAGCAGGGGAAGTTGTCCTGGGCCAATACTTATCCTTCAATCAACATCACTAAAAAACAGATGATCTGGCCATTATCACATTGCTGTTTGTGGGAGCTTGCTGTGCGCAAATTGGCTGCTGCATTTCCTACATTACAGACTGCACTGTGAAGTGCTTTGGGACATCCGGTGGTTGTGAAAGGCGCTATATAAATGCAAGTCTTTCTTTTTTATTTCTTTTCACTTGAACCTCAAAAGTGACCCGATTTACCCCCACCCCACCCCCAAAGGCGGTTAGATCGCGGATCTTCGCTCAGGCCATCAAAATAAAAATTCACAATAAACACAGTTTGGAAGGGGTAGGTTTTATTTCGAATGACTCAGTGAACTGTGACTTAATGCTGCTTTCTTTTCCGATATATATATATATATATAAATTTAACATGCACAATGCGAAATTATATTTACAAGTGCTGGAGTCACAATATGTTACAGCAGAGCCCTCAGCACCCGTTCAAATTGTGCACACAAAAGCTCCCGAGACCACAGAAGGCGAAGCCGAAGACGGGACAGTTTGCCACTAGGAACTAGATGCACAAGAGACGAGACGGACAAGGCGAGGAGGCTGATTTCTGGCTTGGGAAGGAAAGCAAGGTACCAGCTGATAGAAATATCGGTTCTCAAGGCTCCCCCCTTACAGGCACAAACCGTTGATTCCTGGGATGAGAGGGCTGTCCTATGAGGAGAGATTGAGTAGAATGGGCCGATACTCTCTGGAGTTTAGAAGAATGAGAGGTGATCTCATTGAAACCTATACAATTCTTATAGAGCTTGACAGGGTAGATGCAGGGAGGCTGTTTCCCCTTGGCTGGAGAGTCTAGAACCAGGGGTCACAGTCTCAGGATAAGGGGTCGGCCATTTAGGACTGAGATGAGGAGGAATTTCTTCACTCAGAGGGTGGTGAATCTTTGGAATTCTCTACCCCAGAGGGCTGTGGATGCTCAGTCGTGGAGTATATTCAGGGATGAGATCGATAGATTTTTGACTCTAGGGGAATTAAGGGATATGGGGATCGGGCAGGGAAGTGGAGATGAGGTCGAAGATCAGCCATGATCTTATTGAATGGCGGAGCAGGCTCGAGGGGCCATATGGCCGACTCCTGCTCCTAATTCTTATCTGCTGAGGGGGTGCGGGGGGAGTAAAGTGGTTGAATGGACCAAAGCCGTGCCCAAATTTTGATGCAGCCCTCAACGCCCTCACCTCTGCCCCAAACATACCGCTTCACACTAATACCTGCAGTGACTGACTCAAGCACGTCAAGCACTCCACGTGCCAGGAATGTGCGACTCCCCACCTCCCCCCCTGCTCCCTCTGGTTAACCTCTCTCACAGATGACCTCGATGACGCTCTGCTCCATGGTGACGGGGTCCAGGCAGCGGTGGGCGGTGCTGCCGACGATCTCGTCCAGCAGGAAGTGGACCAGGTTCTCGTCGGAGACGAAGCGCCAGAGGTAGAGCTGCAGGTACTGGCAGTCGACCTGGATCTGCTGCAGCCCGTAGCGGCCGAACGACCGGAGCCGCACGCACTCCAGGAACGTCTTCAGGCTGATCTTAATGATTCCCGTCAGGACCGAGACCTGCGGAAAGAGAGAAACTGCCATCAATTAGGATCCACCGCTGGGTTTGTACCAAAAACAACTCCCATTTATCCAGCACCTTTAATGTAGTAAAACATCCCAGGGTGCTTCACAGGAGCGATTATTAAACAGAATTTGACACCGATCCACATAAGGAGATATTAGGACAGGTGACCAAAAGCTTGGTCAAAGAGGGAGGTTTTAAGGAGCATCTTAAAGGAGGAGAGAGAGGCGGAGAGGTTTAGGCAGGGAATTCCAGAGCTCAGGGCCCAGGCAGCTGAAGGCACGGCCGCCAATGGTGGAGCGATTATAATCAGGGATGCTCAAGAGGCCAGAATTGGAGGAGTGCAGAGATCTCGGAGGGTTGCGGGGCCGGAGGAGGTTACAGAGATAGGGAGGGGGCCGAGGGCCGTGGAGGGATTTGAAAATAAGGATGAGAAGTGTGAGAGAGGGACTAGAGGAGCCTCTCCAGAGAATGGGCGGACTTGGGATTTACAAAGTTAGATGTTGTGAAGGAAAAAGGGAAGAGAGGAGACAGTACAAATGCCGGGGAGAGGTCTGGGAGATCTCAGTAGTGGCTGTGGAGGGGCTTGAAGACCGAGACCAACACACTGCGGAGTACAGGATGTCAGTTGAGGCCGCTGGGGTGATGGGAAGGTTGGGGGGGGCTTTGTGTGGGCTGGGATACGGGCTGAAGCGCTCTGGACGAGTTGGAGTTGACAGGGGTGGGGTTGGAGGGAGCAGAGCACTGCAGAAACCCAGCCTCGAGGCGTCGAAGGCCGTGCTGAGGGTTTCAGCGGCAGCTGAGAGCGAGCAAGGGGCAGCGTGCCAGAGACGGGAGGAGCTCGATGGAGGTGGATGCGGAGCTCGGCTCAGGGTCGCCAAGGCTCGGACTGAGCGAGCGACCGGGGTGTTCCGCGTTCCGACTTCGGGACATCGCTGTGCCGAGCGGCGAAAGAGAGAAGGGGCAGATGAAGGGATCACAACATGCACACAAAGGTGGTATGTTTGAACGAAGGGGCGCTGCCGCACTGATGGCCGCGGGGCCTGCTCACCTTATTGAACTCCACGGGGCTGAAGATGTCTATCCTCTCGGAGAACAGCTTCTGAATGTTACTCAGGAGGTTGGTGTCCATGGGAGCACTGCAGCGACAAAGGGTGAATACAAACTAAATGGTTCGCGACGAGCCAGCAACAGAAGACAAAATACAAAGCGGGGAATGAATTTACTAAATTGGGACCGCTCTTTCAAAGAGCCGGCACAGGCACGACGGGCTGAATGGCCTCCTTCAGTGCTCTGAGTTTCTATGAAACGGGGAAGATCACAAGTCATTACCGTCACCTCTCTGTGCAGGGTGGGGATGGCCAGTATCACAGGTTCCGTGTTGAAAGAAAGAAAGACTTGCATTTCTATCGCGCCTTTCACGACCACCGGACGCCTCAAGGCGCTTCACAGCCAATGAAGTACTTTTGGAGTGTAGTAATGTTGTGCTAGTAGAGTGGAACCGCCAGTATCAGTCATAACACAGGGATCCCCCCGCCCCCCACAACTGGTACAGGAGGAGGCCGTTCAGCCCCTCGAGCCTGTTCGGCCGTTCAATCAGCTCATGGCTGATCTGTACCTCAACGCCATTTACAACTGGGGCAACTGACGGCCTTCAAGTTTTGGCAGGGGATCATATTGACACAGACAATACAAATAACAGAGGCGTTGTGCACCTGGCACAGCCCGTGCCCCGTTATAGTCCGCCTGTCACACACACCCCATCGCCTGCTCCAGTCGGCCTGTCACACACCCCATCGCCTGCTCCAGTCCGCCTGTCACACACACCCCATCGCCTGCTCCAGTCCGCCTGTCACACACCCCATCGCCTGCTCCAGTCCGCCTGTCACACACACCCCATCGCCTGCTCCAGTCCGCCTGTCACACACCCCATCGCCTGCTCCAGTCCGCCTGTCACACACACCCCATCGCCTGCTCCAGTCCGCCTGTCACACACCCCATCGCCTGCTCCAGTCCGCCTGTCACACACACCCCATCGCCTGCTCCAGTCCGCCTGTCACACACACCCCATCGCCTGCTCCAGTCCGCCTGTCACACACCCCATCGCCTGCTCCAGTCCGCCTGTCACACACACCCCATCGCCTGCTCCAGTCCGCCTGTCACACACACCCATCGCCTGCTCCAGTCCGCCTGTCACACACACCCCATCGCCTGCTCCAGTCCGCCTGTCACACACCCCATCGCCTGCTCCAGTCCGCCTGTCACACACACCCCATCGCCTGCTCCAGTCCGCCTGTCACACACACCCCATCGCCTGCTCCAGTCCGCCTGTCACACACACCCCATCGCCTGCTCCAGTCCGCCTGTCACACACCCCATCGCCTGCTCCAGTCCGCCTGTCACACACCCCATCGCCTGCTCCAGTCCGCCTGTCACACACACCCCATCGCCTGCTCCAGTCCGCCTGTCACACACCCCATCGCCTGCTCCAGTCCGCCTGTCACACACCCCATCGCCTGCTCCAGTCCGCCTGTCACACACCCCATCGCCTGCTCCAGTCCGCCTGTCACACACACCCCATCGCCTGCTCCAGTCCGCCTGTACACACACCCCATCGCCTGCTCCAGTCCGCCTGAACACACACCCCATCGCCTGCTCCAGTCCGCCTGTCACACACACCCCATCGCCTGCTCCAGTCCGCCTGTCACACACACCCCATCGCCTGCTCCAGTCCGCCTGTCACACACACCCATCGCCTGCTCCAGTCCGCCTGTCACACACACCCCATCGCCTGCTCCAGTCCGCCTGTCACACACACCCCATCGCCTGCTCCAGTCCGCCTGTCACACACCCCATCGCCTGCTCCAGTCCGCCTGTCACACACCCCATCGCCTGCTCCAGTCCGCCTGTCACACACCCCATCGCCTGCTCCAGTCCGCCTGACACACACCCCATCGCTGCTCCAGTCCGCCTGTCACACACCCCATCGCCTGCTCCAGTCCGCCTGTCACACACACACCCCATCGCCTGCTCCAGTCCGCCTGTCACACACCCCATCGCCTGCTCCAGTCCGCCTGTCACACACCCCATCGCCTGCTCCAGTCCGCCTAGAACACACACCCCATCGCCTGCTCCAGTCCGCCTGTCACACACCCCATCGCCTGCTCCAGTCCGCCTAGAACACACACCCCATCGCCTGCTCAGTCCGCCTAGAACACACACCCCATCGCCTGCTCCAGTCCGCCTAGAACACACACCCCATCGCCTGCTCCAGTCCGCCTGTCACACACACCCCATCGCCTGCTCCAGTCGGCCTGTCACACACCCCATCGCCTGCTCCAGTCCGCCTGTCACACACACACCCCATCGCCTGCTCCAGTCCGCCTGTCACACACCCCATCGCCTGCTCCAGTCCGCCTGTCACACACACCCCATCGCCTGCTCCAGTCCGCCTGTCACACACACCCCATCGCCTGCTCCAGTCCGCCTGGAACACACACCCCATCGCCTGCTCCAGTCCGCCTGAACACACACCCCATCGCCTGCTCCAGTCCGCCTGTCACACACCCCATCGCCTGCTCCAGTCCGCCTGTCACACACCCCATCGCCTGCTCCAGTCCGCCTGTCACACACACCCCATCGCCTGCTCCAGTCCGCCTGTCACACACACCCCATCGCCTGCTCCAGTCCGCCTGTCACACACCCCATCGCCTGCTCCAGTCCGCCTGTCACACACACCCCATCGCCTGCTCCAGTCCGCCTGGAACACACACCCCATCGCCTGCTCCAGTCCGCCTGAACACACACCCCATCGCCTGCTCCAGTCCGCCTGTCACACACCCCATCGCCTGCTCCAGTCCGCCTGTCACACACCCCATCGCCTGCTCCAGTCCGCCTGTCACACACACCCCATCGCCTGCTCCAGTCCGCCTGTCACACACACCCCATCGCCTGCTCCAGTCCGCCTGGAACACCCCATCCCCCATTAAAATGAATGGGCGCACAATCAGGCGGGCTGCGGGATGGATGCGCGATCGCCTGCCCTCCCCGGCGTGCAGTTTACCCGATCGTGGGCTGGAGCGCTATTCAGCTCGCAAAGGAGACAAAATACGAGCAAGGAGCGAAGCCGCGGGATGGGGTGAAGTCTCGGACAAGGGTTTGACCCGAGTAAATTCAGGGGGAGGGCGACAGGAGGCAGCTGATGGGAGTTTGTTTCCACGATGATATCTGTAACCTCTCTCTCCCCCCCAGCTCCTGTTCCTCCCCCCACACCACTGACAGCCCCTCACAGTTACCTGGGGGTGTAGCTTGGGGCGTAGCGTGCCTGCTGGCGCGAGCTGCTGTACACAGAGAAGGTCCTCTTACTCGAGTCGCTGCTGTGCGCCTTCCTCACACCTTCTTCGTACAGCAGGCCAACCTACGCAGAGCAGAGGCAAAGGAGCATCAACAGAGGCTGTGCTTTGGGCCAGTCACGTCATTTCCTCCCTCCTCGAACCTATAAACATCCAGGACCGTCCATACGGCCCCTTACCTGGAGAGGTTGTTCAAACCCCTCTTGTGACCTATTTGCCGTTCCTTCCCTGTAGTTGCCTTTCCCTCTCCCCGAAGGCACAGCCTCCTGGTACCTCAATTAAATACCCACAATTCACACACAATCCCTGACAATCGAGTGCTTTCAGGCACATCCAACATGGCGATCAGGAGCATCACAGCTGAGCTCATTTCTTTCCTGACCTGAAGTCTGCATGTCTTCAACTGGCGGCCACTGGACAGTGATCAGGAGCAGGAACCCTGGCTGATTCTCCCCTCTCCCTAACCCAGGGGGTCACTGGGCAGTGATCAGGAGCAGGAACCCTGGCTGATTCTCCCCTCTCCCTAACCCAGGGGTCACTGGGCAGTGATGAGGAGCAGGAACCCTGGCTGATTCTCCCCTCTCCCTAACCCAGGGGGTCACTGGGCAGTGATCAGGAGCAGGAACCCTGGCTGATTCTCCCCTCTCCCTAACCCAGGGGGTCACTGGGCAGTGATCAGGAGCAGGAACCCTGGCTGATTCTCCCCTCTCTCTAACCCAGGGGGTCACTGGGCAGTGATCAGGAGCAGGAACCCTGGCTGATTCTCCCCTCTCCCTAACCCAGGGGGTCACTGGACAGTGATCAGGAGCAGGAACCCTGGCTGATTCTCCCCTCGCTCTAACCCAAGGGGTCACTGGACAGTGATCAGGAGCAGGAACCCTGGCTGATTCTCCCCTCTCTCTAACCCTGGGGGTCACTGGACAGTGATCAGGAACCCTGGCTGATGGCAAAAACACTGAATGAATATTTTGTATCAGTCTTTACAGTAGAGGACACTAAGAATATCCCAACACTGGACAAACAGGGGGCTATAGGGGGAGAGGAGCTAAACACGATCAAAATCACTAAGGAAGTGGTACTCGGTAAAATAATGGGACTCAAGGCGGATAAATCACCTGGACCTGATGGCTTACATCCTAGAGTCTTGAAGGAAGTGGCGGTAGGGATTGTAGATGCATTGGTAATAATTTTTCAAAACTTCCTGGATTCCGCTAAGGTCCCGGCAGACTGGAAAACTGCTAATGTAACACCCTTATTTAAAAAGGGCAGTAGACAGAAGGCTGGTAACTATAGACCGGTTAGCCTAACATCTGTGGTAGGTAAAATTTTGGAGTCCATTATTAAGGAAACAGTAACAGGACATTTGGATAATCATAATTTAATAGGACAAAGTCAGCATGGTTTTACGAAGGGGAAGTCATGTTTGACAAATTTGCTGGAGTTCTTTGAGGAAGTAACATATAGAGTGGATAAAGGGGAACCAGTGGACGTAGTGTATTTAGACTTCCAAAAGGCATTTGACAAGGTGCCACACAAAAGATTATTGCTTAAGGTAAAAAATCACGGGATTGGGGGTAATATTCTGGCATGGATAGAGGATTGGCTATCTAACAGAAAGCAAAGAGTTGGGATAAATGGTTCATTCTCAGACTGGCAATCAGTAACTAGTGGTGTTCCACAGGGGTCAGTGCTGGGTCCCCAACTCTTCACAATCTATATTAACGATTTGGAGGAAGGGACCAAGTGTAACATATCAAAATTTGCAGATGATACAAAGATGGGAGGGAAAGTAGTGAGTGAGGAGGACATAAAAAACCTGCAAGGGGACATAGACAGGCTAAGTAAGTGGGCAGAGATTTGGCAGATGGAATACAACACTGGAAAGTGTGAGGTGATGCACTTTGGCAGGAAAAATCCTAGAGCAATTTATTATCTTAATGGCAAGAAACTGGAGAGTACTGAAGTGCAAAGGGATCTGGGGGTCCTGGTGCACGAAACTCAAAAGGTTAGTATGCAGGTGCAGCAAGTGATTAAGAAGGCAAATGGAATGTTGGCTTTCATTGCTAGGGGGATAGAATATAAAAATAGGGAGGTATTGCTTCAGTTGTACAAGGTATTGGTGAGACCGCACCTGGAATACTGCATACAGTTTTGGTGTCCTTACTTAAGGAAAGACATCCTTGCTCTCGAGGCAGTGCAAAAAAGGTTCACTCGGTTAATCCCGGGGATGAGGGGGTGGTCATATGAGGAGAGGTTGGGTAGATTGGGACTCTACTCATTGGAGTTCAGAAGAATGAGAGGCGATCTTATTGAAACATATAAGATTGTGAAGGGGATGGATCGGGTGGATGCGGGGAGGATGTTCCCGATGACGGGTGAGACGAGAACTAGGGGACATAGTCTTAGAATAAGGGGCTGCTCTTTCAAAACTGAGATGAGGAGGAACTACTTCACTCAGAGGGTGGTAGGTCCATGGAATATGCTGCCACAAAAAGCTGTAGAAGCTACAACATTAATTAAATTTAAAACAGAAATAGACAGTTTCCTAGAAGTAAAGGGCATTAAGGGTTACGGGGAGCGGGCAGGAATTTGGACATGAGTCTAGGTTCGGATCGGTCATGGCCCTGTGGGTAGTGGAGCGGGCCCAGGGACTGTGTAGCCTGATTCTGCTCCTATTTCGTGTGTGCAATTCTGTTAGATGCAGGAGATGGTTCTGTGATAGATAGTAGATTGGCGGTTAGGATCAGATCAGCCATGATCTTATTGAATGGCGGAGCAGGCTCGAGGGGCCGATTGGCCTACTCCTGCTCCTATTTCTTATGTTCTTATGTTCTTATGATTCTCCCCTCCCTGACTGGGGGAATAGGGATCAAATGCATCATCCCTACCACTGCCCCAGCTCAAACGAGCTAATTCAGCACTGATAGGGGATCAAAACTGGGACCTATGCATTTAAGGGGAAGCTAGATAAACACATGAGGGGGGAAAGGAATAGAAGGATATGCTGATGGGGTGAGATGAAGAGGGGTGGGAGGAGGCTCGTGTGGAGCAGAAACACCGGCACGGACCAGTTGGGCCGACTGGCCTGTTTCTGCGCTGTACATGCTGTGTGACTCTATGTCCTGGCCCTTAAAGCTCAGCCAAGCCATTGGGAAAGCCTTGCATCCAAACTCTTCCGAAGAAATTGTTGCCAGTATTCTTCCTCCCTCTCCTGAAGACTTGCTGGGGTGCAGTTCCACAGGGGCCAGTCACTTTCTGATGGCCGATGCGCCTCTGTCAGCCCAGACAGAGAGGGTTGGCCGGGCTATTTGGCCGCGAGAGTCTGAGCCCAATCGTACCTTCACCGGTTATCTGCGCGTGGACACCTTCCAGCCGCAGCCACCGACAGCCAATTAGGAGCACAGAAACTCTGCACAGGAACAGGAGGAGGCCATTCAGCCCCTCCAGCCTGTTCCCCCATTCAGTGAGATCATGGCTGATCTGCGATCTAACTCCATCCACCCGCCTTTGGCCCATATCCCTTAATACCTTTGGTTAACAAAAATCTATCAATCTCAGATTTAACATTAACAATTGACCCAGCATCAATTGCTGTTTGCGGAAGAGAGTTCCAAACTTCTCCCACCCTTTGTGTGTAGAAGTGTTTCCTAATTTCACTCCTGAAAGGTCTGGCTCTAATTTTTAGACTCTGCCCCCTAGTCCTAGACTCCCCAACCAGCGGAAATAGTTTCTCTCTCTCCGCCCTATCAGTTCCCCTTAATATCCTGAAAACTTCGATCAAATCAAACCTCAATCTAAATTCCATGGTATACAACCCTAGTTGGTGCAATCTCTCCTCAGAATGTAACCTTTGGAGTCCAGGTATCATTCTAATTGTCGTTAAGTAAAAAAGGAGCTAATGTCAATCAGAGTTCAATTGCTTGCATAATACTTGTAATTTCAAGGCTCCAGGTCAGAAACACCTAGCATTCAGTGACGGGTTTTCTTTCTGCAAGGACCTGTGAGGGACAAGACACCCGATCTAGAAACTTACTTTACAATAGTTTACATTTACTTCCCCACTAACCCCTGGCGTCAGCTCCTTCTCCCTCAGTTCATCGATCATCCTCGAAGTTGTTGTGATGTACGCTTCCCTACCTGCACGTCAATGGAGGTTATGTCCTCCACCACCCTCTTCATCACAGCGCGCACGTTGCGCGGTTCAATGGTATTGATCCAGTCCCGTGTCTCCACGCTCTTCCGCAGCATCTGAGACACATTGAGGCCCTGCACCTTCACGTAATGATTCAGCAGCTTCTGGGCAGCCTCCCGGGCATCAGCGCACAGCACGGTTACCAACGTCACTGGGGAATGGTCCTGGGGAACGCATAAAACAACGGACTGTAATCAGCATTGTACAGACTATACCACACAATGTCCAGGCACTTGGTGTATTCTATGGGTCTTCATTATGAACTTGGTGATCATCAAGGTGAGGGATGGAATGCACCCAGTGTCAGCGTCAAACACTCCCAGGGCAGGTACAGCACGGGTTAGATACAGAGTAAAGCTCCCTCTACACTGTCCCGTCAAACACTCCCAGGGCAGGTACAGCACGGGTTAGATACAGAGTAAAGCTCCCTCTACACTGTCCCATCAAACACTCCCAGGGCAGGTACAGCACGGATTATATACAGAGTAAAACTCCCTCTACACTGTCCCATCAAACACTCCCAGGGCAGGTACAGCACGGCGTTAGATAGAGTAAAGCTCCCTCTACACTGTCCCGTCAAACACTCCCAGGGCAGAGACAGCACGGGTTAGATACAGAGTAAAGCTCCCTCTACACTGTCCCATCAAACACTCCCAGGACAGGTACAGCACGGGTTAGATACAGAGTAAAGCTCCCTCTACACTGTCCCATCAAACACTCCCAGGGCAGGTACAGCACGGCGTTAGATAGAGTAAAGTTCCCTCTACATTGTCCCCATCAAACACTCTCAGGGCAGGTACAGCACGGGTTAGATACAGAGTAAAGCTCCCTCTACACTGTCCCATCAAACACTCCCAGGGCAGGTACAGCACGGCGTTAGATAGAGTAAAGCTCCCTCTACATTGTCCCCATCAAACACTCTCAGGGCAGGTCCAGCACGGGTTAGATACAGAGTAAAGCTCCCTCTACACTGTCCCAACAATGTCCTGAAGCACCACTGATATTTTTCCATTACCTATAAAAGTGCTGCATCACTGTGAAATACACTGCACTGTATTGCATTCAATGTTACGACCTCTCCAGGTTTCAATTTGTATTCTGTTCGGACGAAGGGTCATCGACCTGAAACGTTAACTCTGTTTCTCTCCCCACGGATGCTGCCTGACCTGCTGAGTATTCCCAGCATTTTCTGTTGGTATTTCAATTTGTAATCATCGGCTTCTTGAAATAAACATTTTATAGCAAACTACATTCATTAAAACAAATGCATACAATAGAGGCTCGTTTATTTCCACATGTAAAGGGTGAAATGTCAATTGTCTCATTGAGAAAAGGCAGCTGATTTAACCGATCACCCCTCTGCCACTGGACTCGGGCTGGAGTACGGTGATCCGGGGCACCAATGTTCCCTCTTATTTTTGTTTTTCGATGCGCGGGCCCTTCAACTGGCTGGTCTTCCAAGCGCAACCCTTGAACGACACAAGGTTTCGCCTCTTTCCCCGTTACCCACAGCCCGTTCCACTCTGTATGAAGGAGGGACTCCTGCTGTCGGCGCCAAACTGGCCTTTTTATTAGGATATGTCCCATTGTGCTAAAATGTCACTCTGGATTAACTAGAGCAGGGGAGTTCTCCCCGGTGTCCTGGGCCAACATGTATCCCTCATCACTGGTCGTTATCACATTGCTGTTTGTGGGAGCTTGCTGTGCGCAAATTGGCTGCCACGTTTCCTACATTACAACATTGACTACACTTCAAAAAGTACTTCATTGGCTGTAAAGCGCTTTGGGACGTCCTGAGGTGGTGAAAGGCACGATATAAATGCAAGTCTTAGCTTTCTTTCTTTTCTTTTAACCCACGTCGATGGTCCACTTGCCCATTCAGCTGATTAGGGAGCCCCTTGGCTACAACACTTCAATCTTCCATATCTACACCCAACACTGACATAAAGGCCCCCACGCGCACATTGAAAGCCGCGCGTCAGACGCACTTGGACTGCCGTGCACGGTTTGCAGTTGACCCTGTTGTTGGGGGCTGAAGGGTCACTCACCTGCCCCAGGAACTGCTCGTCCGTCAGGGTCAGAATGTAGCTGATAGTGGACGTCTCGTAGTCCAGGCAGAGCCGGGACAGCAGCAGGAGCAGCCCCGGGGGCGTGGCGCCTTTCTCGCCCGCCGTCTCACAGAACTGGCGTGCCGTGTGGCAGATGTACTTGATGAAGTTGACGATCAGCCCCTCGCGGACACCCTGGCTGCAGAACTCCCCCTGTAGAGGGACACAGAGCAGGGCCGTCAACAGAAACTAACGCAACGCCCGCTCCTACCCGAAAAGGTGCCGCCGCTTGCTGGAGGGCGGCTCCACGGGTTCCCGCTCCCTCGTCAAAGCGCCTGTCCTCCGTGCGACAGCCAATCGGCTATTCGACCAGGGTGGCGGGCGATCCGTCTTCACCCGCCATCCACGCGCACAGAGTTCAGGTGTCAGCCGTGGCTCAGTGGGCAGCACTCTCGCCTCCGAGTCAGAAGGTCGTGGGTTCAAGTCCCACTCCAGAAACTTGAGCCCCTAGACCTGGCCGACACTCCCAGTGCCAGTACTGAGGGAGCACCGCACTGTCGGAGGGGCAGTACTGAGGGAGCGCCGCACTGTCGGAGGGGCAGTACTGAGGGATCGCCGCACTGTCGGAGGGGCAGTACTGAGGGATCGCCGCACTGTTGGAGGGGCGGTACTGAGGGAGTGCTGCACTGTCGGAGGGGCTGTACTGAGGGAGCGCCGCACTGTCGGAGGGGCGGTACTGAGGGAGCGCCGCACTGTCGGAGGGGCGGTACTGAGGGAGCGCCGCACTGTCGGAGGGGCGGTACTGAGGGAGCGCCGCACTGTCGGAGGGGCAGTACTGAGGGAGCGCCGCACTGTCGGAGGGGCGGTACTGAGAGTGCGCCGCACTGTCGGAGGGGCGGTACTGAGGGTGCGCCGCACTGTCGGAGGGGCGGTACTGAGGCAAGTGCTGCACTGTCGGAGGGGCGGTACTGAGGGTGCGCCGCACTGTCGGAGGGGCGGTACTGAGGAAGTGCTGCACTGTCGGAGGGGCGGTACTGAGGGAGCGCCGCACTGTCGGAGGGGCGGTACTGAGGGAGCGCCGCACTGTCGGAGGGGCGGTACTGAGGGAGCGCCGCACTGTCGGAGGGGCGGTACTGAGGGAGCGCCGCACTGTCGGAGGGGCGGTACTGAGGGAGCGCCGCACTGTCGGAGGGACAGTAATGAGGGAGCGGCGCACTGTCGGAGGTGCCGCCTTGCGGATGAGACGTTAAACCGAGGCCCCGTCTGCCCTCTCAGGTGGATGTAAAAGATCCCACGGCCACTATTGGAAGAAGAGCAGGGGAGTTCTCCCCGGTGTCCTGGGCCAACATTTATTCCTCAACCAACATCACTAAAACAGATGATCTGGTCATTATCACATTGCTGTTTGTGGGAGCTTGCTGTGCGCAAATTGGCTGCCGCGTTTCCTACATTACAACAGCGACCACACTTTAAAAATACTTCATTGGCTGTAAAGCGCTTTGGGACGTCCTGAGGTTGTGAAAGGCACTGGAGAAATGCGAGTCTTTCTTTTTCAGCAGGAGTCACTGGACAACCATCGGGAACCCTGGCCGACGTGCTCCTCCCGAACCCAGAGGTGCCGAGTTATCGACAGCACCTCCACACCGCCGTCCCGGCTGAGTTCGGTGGCGTAGTGGTTATGTTACTGGACCCGGGGGTCTGCACCAATAATCTGGAGAAGCTGAGCTCAAATCCCAATGTGAGAATTTGAATTCAGTAAAAAAAAAATCTGGAAATAAATAGCTGGTCTTAGTAAAAAGTGACCCTGAAGCTGTCGGATTGTTGTAAAAACCCAACTGGTTCACTAATGTCCTTTAGGGAAGGAAATCTGCCGCCCTTACCCGGTTTGGCCGGTATGTGACTCGAGTCCCGACACCGAAGTGGTTGACTATTAAATGCCCTCTGAAGCAGCCTAACAAGTCACTCAGTTGTGCAGCCACCAATGTTACCCCAGAATTTTTTTTTGGAGTGGGGGGAGGGGCTGCGTGGGCCAATCACAGCTCCGCACGTGTGCCAACTTTAACATTGCAAAAGTAGGCTGCCCGGCCGCGCAGTTTATAGGCATCGTTGGCGGCCTCATTCGCAGCGCCGGCGGGGATGGGCAATAAATGCCGGCCTTGCCATGAAAAGGGATGGAGAATAAAACCGATTGGCCAATTCAGCACCGGTCCGGGAATCATAAGAACAGAAGAAATAGGAGCAGGAGTAGGCCAATTGGCCCCTCGAGCCTGCTCCGTCATTCAATAAGATCATGGCTGATCTGATCCTAACCGCCAATCTACTATCACAGAACCATCTCCTGAACCTAACAGAATTGGACACACGAAATAGGAGCAGGATCAGGTCCCTACGGTTCAGTACCAGATGTGGCGAGAGTGCTAGGTCACCTTGAAGTAGGGCTTGTTGGAGAAGGTGATGTCCTTGGCGGTGAACAGGTGGACGTAGGCCAGGACCGACTTGATCTGGTTGAGGATGGAGGCGGAGATGGTGCCCAGCAGCTCGGCCAGGTTGGCGCTGTCCTTGCCCAGCAGCCGGGGGGCAGCCAGCGACTGGCGCACGTCGGTCAGGCAGTCGGTGTAGAAGCTCTGCAGGGCCTGCAGGTACTGGCGGATCCGCTCCTCGGCGGCCCGCACCACGATCTCAGTGCCCTCAGCGGCGATGTTGGAGGAGGGGAGGAGCTTGACGACGGCCTGCAGCCGCCGGTGGAAGCGGTCCAGCCCGCGCACCAGCAACGAGTTGTCACCGACGCCCCTCTCCGCGCGGATGCGCCGCTCCACCAGGGCGAAGTAGCGCCCCATCAGCCGGTCGACGAAGGACACCAGCTTGGCGCTGGCCATCTGCGCCACGTCCTTGCTGCCCAGCCCGTCGGCCGCAGGGCGGTTGATGAACAGGTCCTGGTACGACGCGATCACCAGGCACGTGTTGCCGATGAAGCCGTTGCAGCCCTTGTCGGTGAACTCCAGGATGTCGGAGAGAGGGGCGGGGGCTCCCTGCTCCGGCCCAGCCCCCGGCTGGCCCAGCTCACACTCCAGCGCCGTCAGGTCTTCCACCAGCCTGGACTGGGCGTGCGCCAGGAATTCGTCGCACAGCTCCTCCGCCGGCTCTTCCAAGTGCAGCAAGAGCTCCACGCATTCGGCCAGCTCCTTGGCGCTCGAATTAGCGTCCCTGCACCAAACAGCCCAAAGCGTAAGTCACTCTTGTGTTTTCAGCTTGCGATAAATTCCCTCCCGCCTCCCTCCTGCTCTAATCCCGGGGGGGGCGGGGGAACGGTTTGGCTCCGTGGGCAAGGGAAAGGGAGAGGGATGCGGCAGGGGGCACAGGCAGCTGAACGGATGGTCTCAACCGTAGTGACAAAGAGGCCCGTGAGCTCCTCACACTTGGGAGGATGGGCCGAGTGGCCTCCTTCTGTGCTGCAATGTTCTACGGTAAGCTTGAGGGGATGGCTATCAATATGGGTATGAGATGCCTCAGAGGGTGGTGAATCTTTGGAATTCTCTGTCCCAAAGAGCTGTGGAGGCTCAGTCGTTGAGTATATTCAGGGCTGAGATCGATCGATTTTTGGATATTAAGGGAATCAAGGGATATGGGGATCGGGCGGGAAAGTGGAGTTGAGGTCAAAGATCAGCCATGATCTTATTGAATGGCGGAGCAGGCTCGAGGGGCCGACTCCTGCTCCTAATTCTTATGTTCTTATGAGAATTTATGTGGCGGGAGAGGCTAAAGGAGGACAGGAGGGCAGTGAACGCAGAGGGCAAGCGTGGCTGAGATGGAGAATGAAATCACCGAGGATGGGAAGTCGCTCAGTGCAAAGGCTGAGTGACGAAAGGAGGGAGGATATCTTCGGGAGAAACTTTGGGGCACTAGACCACAAGGACTTTCAAGGAGAGGCGAGAGGGGTGGAACAAGGTGAGGCGCTGGAAGGAGAAGAAGCTACCAGGAGTTGGGAGGAACAGATTTTGGTGGGATTTGGCGACACGGGTCACACCATCACCATGGCGGTTTGGGCAGGGCAGGTGGTTGAAAGTATAGCCTGGTGGGGAGACTTCAGTAAGGGGCAAGGTGTTACCATCCGTGAGCCAAGTTTCAGTCAAAGCCAGGATACCAGTGCAATCGTCCACAAGGTCATGGATGTCTTGTTCGTAAGTGAACGGACAGTCTGGAGGGAAATCCAGAGAGCGTCGGTAACTGTTGGTCCGCTGGCAAAGTGCAAGGGGGGCAGTGGTGGGTGGGGCGGGAAGGAGGTTGGCAAGATTAGCGCCCAGCTGGGCAGAAAGGTTAGCGAGAGAAGAGGCTGGGGCAGTTGTGGCTGCTGCTCGCAAAGAGGGAGCGACGGATGCCTCGATGGGCCCTATGGAGAATGCCAAGGGAGGCACGCAGGGTAGCTGCGGGCTTATCCAAGGCAGGGTTTGAAGCCAGGGACGGCAGCAAAGGGAGAGGACAGCAAGGCGGGGGAGTAGTGGCTCAAAACTGGGGGAGGGCAAAGAACCCGAGGATTGAAAGGTGGGATGACTGGGCGACATGAAGGGGAGCAGAGACCGGCCCGGGAGATTAGAATGGGCTCGGGTGTGGAGTGGCAGCCAAATGGCGCACGTGGATGGACACGGAGGGAGATTGGGTTACAAAGGGATGGCAGGGATTAGAAGGGACACATCCAGGTGGGAGATGACGCGAGTCCGACACTGAAGTATGAGGCCCTGTGGTGAGGGCGGTGATACCTGAACTTCTCCCGGAGTTTCTGTGCGAGGTCAGACATGATTTTCTGGCAGTCGTCCTGAATGCCCTGGAAGGAGGGCATGTGCTGGTACTGATGCAGCACTGAGCGCGCTTTGCTGTAATACCGCACTGCCTGCCCGTACGCCTCCAGCTCGATGCACTTATTCAGCCGCGCGGGAAGCTCAAACAGGAACTGGAGCTTTCTCAGCAACGTATGCACACCTGAAACAGCAAAGTACAGTCGATGAGAACGCAGGAGTGGTGCTAATAATTAATAAAGCACATGAGATCCTGGGCTTTATAAATCGAGGCATAGAGTACAAAAGCCAGGACGTTATGCTGAACCTGTATAAAACACTGGTTCAGCTCCAGCTGGAGTCTTGTGTCCAATTCTGGGTCCCACACTTTAGGAAGGACGTGAAGGATTTGGAGAGGGTGCAGAAGAGATTTACTAGAATGGTTCCAGGGATGAGGGATTGCAGTTACGTGGAGAGACTGGAGAAGCTGGGGTTGTTCTCCTTGGAGCAGAGAAGGCTAAGAGGAGATTTGATAGAGGTGTTTAAAATCATGAAGGGTTTAGACAGAGTAAATAAGGAGAAACTGTTCCCAGTGACTGAAGGGTCGGTAACCAGAGGGCCCAGATTTAAGGTGATTGGCAAAAGAACCAGAGGCGACATGAGGAAAAACGTTCTTACGCAGCGAGTGGTTAGGATTTGGAATGCGCTGCCTGATAGGGCGGTGGACACAGATTCAATAGTAGCCTTCAAAAGGGTATTGGATAAATACTGGAAGGAGAATAAATTGCAGGGATATGGGGAAAGAGCGGGGGAGTGGGACTAACTGGATCGCTCTTCGAAAGAGCCGGAGCAGACTCGATGGGCCGAATGGCCTCCTTCTGTGCTGTATCATTCTCTGATTCTAACTGAGATGCCCAGAGATCCCAGCGGGAGCCTCACTGGAAGGAATTGGTGCGATAGGATGGCAGATATGCACTCCCTTCGAACAGGTCCCCCGACTGGGAGTGCGAGGTCCCTGAACTTAGCCTAGTGTAACCTGCGCATGGATCAGGTTACGGTAGCGTCGTGGTTCTGGTACTGGCCTCGCAACCCAGAGGTTGAGAGTTCAAAACCCACCACGTCAACTGAATTGAATAAAACTCATCCTTCAGGGGGGCTGGCACCAAACAAACACAAAAAAGACCATAAAAACCCAACTGGTTCACTGGCGTCTATGTGGTTAATGCCCTCTGGAGATGCCTGGCTACTAACAAGAACTAATAAATGTAGCCCTGTGAATGCCACGCAGAAGACAAAAAGATTGAAACACACACAGACACAGACAAAATGGAGTGAAGCTTGCACATATACACACACTGTAACAGACACACAGTGCAATTAAAATACACAGTGAAAAGGGGGATGACAGGGCCCAGGGTCAGCATTACGACACGCCAATCGGATGTTACATAAGAAATAGGAGCAGGAGTCGGCCGTTCGGCCCCTCGAGCCTGCTCCGCCATTCAATAAGATCATGGCTGATCTTCGAATTCAACTCCACTTTCCCGCCCGAACCCCATATCCCTTGATTCCCCGAGAGTCCAAAAATCTATCGATCTCAGCCTTGAATATACCCAATGACTGAGCCTCCACAGCCCTCTGGGGTAGAGAATTCCAAAGATTCACCACCCTCTGAGTGAAGAAATTCCTCCTCATCTCAGTCTTAAAAGGCCAACCCCTTATCCTGAGACTGTGACCCCTGGTTCTAGACTCTCCAGCCAGGGGAAACAGCCTCTCAGCATCTACCCTGTCAATCCCCCCGCAGAATCTTATATGTTTCAATGAGATCACCTCTCATTCTTCTAAACTCCAGAGAGTATCGGCCCAATCTACTCAATCTCTCCTCATAGGACAGCCCTCTCATCCCAGGGATCACAGAATCACAGAATCCCCACAGTGCAGATAGAGGCCATTTCGGCCCATCGAGCCTGCACCGACACATATCCCACCCTATCCCCGTAACCCCACGTATTTAATCCCCCCTAACACTAAGGGTCAATTTATCATAGCCAAATCAACCTAACCCGCACATCTTTGGACTGTGGGAGGAAACTGGAGCACCCGGAGGAAACCCACGCAGACACGGGGAGAATGTGCAAACTCCACACAGACAGTCACCCGAGGCCGGATTCGAACCCGGGTCCCTGGCGCTGTGAGGCAACAGTGCTAACCACTATGCCACCGTGTTGCCCGATCGATCAAGTGAACCTTCGCTGCACTGCCTCTAAGGCAAGTATCTCCTTCCTACAATAACCACAGAATCAGGAGTCGTGCTGCGGCCAAGGGCTGGCAGGTTAAATGGCGCCCTCGAATAAACAAGAGCCACTCAGCCGTGACTGCGCACCTGAGAGTTTGGTGATCTGCTGGTGCTGGTCCTGCAGGGTGTTACTGATCCGAGCGCTGAATTCGGTGATGGCCGCCATGTTGGTCGCCAGGCAATCCATTTCATCCTCCATCTTCTTGAAGTCATTCTTCATCTTTCTGATGGTGTCTGAAGAGACAAGATTGAAGAGTGGGTCGCAATCGATGGGGCAACGGGGACACGACAGCTGGACACAGCAACTCCGAGCGAGTGCATGCGCGAACGCCACAGAATGTTACAGCGTAGGAGGAGGCCGTTCCGCCCATCGTCCCGTGCCGGCTCTCAAAGAGCTATTCCCTTAGTCCCTTTCCCCCGTGTGGCCCGTCGCCCTGTGCTAGTGCTTAGAAAGAGCTCGCCCCTTAGTCCCATTCCCCTCCCCTTTCCCCCTTCAGCCCATCACGCCTGTGCTAGCTCTCTGAAAGTCATTCACTTCATCCCATTCTCCTTCCTTCCCCAAACCCTTTTAATTTTTTCTTTTTCAAATATTTATCCACTTCACTTTTAAAAGCTATTCTGCTTCCAACACTGCTTCTGGTTGGCCATTCCATGCCCTACCAGTCCTCTAACCTCTGCTCTTTTGGTAGTAATCTTAAATCGATGTCCTCTAGTTACCGACCGGTGGAAATAGATTCCCCCCCCCCCCAGTTTATGGCATTAAAGCCCCTCATAATGCTGTGAGGTCGGGCTTGGGGTTGTCAGCGATTCACCCCACAGCCAAAGAGGCTGCTGATGCGCACAGTCTACGCTGACAAGTGAAGGAAGGCCACTCAGCCGAGAGCCTGTGACAAACCGCGAGTCAGCTCCGTCAGGAGAGAAGGGGGCTCCCTGATCATTCGTCCCTCGGAGGTTTCCCTACCTGTGGCCGAGATAAACTTGTTGTAGTTTTCATAGACCAGCGTCTGCATGTCACTGTCGAGTGACCGGATGTGCTTCACCATCTCAGACTCGCTGTCCATCAGTTCCGCCAGCGTGCATTCTTTCCTTAACTGTTACACGAGAAAGGGACAGCGAATTCATGAGTTACCCACAATTGTCTCGTCTCCCCTCTCCTCCCGAGAGCAGCGGCTCTTACTGGGGTACAGGGGTCCCACCGCTGCCAGCTGCACCTCAAGTGGCCGTTCTTCATGTATTCGCCCGCACACCACCTCACAACCAGGCCTGATCCGGTCCTTGCCCGACACTTTCCACCAGGAAGCAGATTAACCGAGGTAACCCCTGGTTGATTTACCCCGACACCACCCACCCACCGTTCTAACCCAGGCACCCGCCATGGTTCAATGCTTACCGCCGCTCAGCTAATACCTGGCTTCTCAGCACAGGCTGGCGGCTGAAACTGGTGCCCTCCTGATCTGCGTGGCTCAACGCCACACCGGCCGCGGCACCTAACCACGGGAACGTTAGAACGCGTAGCGGGTTTGTTTAACACCGACCAGCTCAAGATGAAAAGAATTCATCGGGTTTCCTCTCCTTCGGCCTCAAAGGATTTACTGCTCCAACCCCGTGTTGTCCGGAGGTCAGACTGCAGACCAGGCACAAGCTCCACCAAGAGTGCCGTCACTCTGTTCCTCAGATACCCCTCGCTCGCACGCCATGTGTTTTTGCCCCGTTCGCTCTCCGTGTCCCAGCCCTCGCTCTCTCCAGTGTTTCTGACCATTCTCTCGTGTGTTGCCAACCTCTCGCTACAAGTTTTTCCCCCCTTACCTCTCTCCCCAGTGTTTTATCCCTTTCCCACTCTCTCTCTCCGTGTTTTATCCCTTTCCCCCTCTCTCTTCCAGTGTTTTATCCCTTTCCCACTCTCTCTTCCAGTGTTTTATCCCTTTCCCACTCTCTCTCTGTGTTTTATCCCTTTCCCCCTCTCTCTCCCAGTGTTTTATCCCTTTCCCACTCTCTCTCTCCGTGTTTTATCCCTTTCCCCCTCTCTCTCCAGTGTTTTATCCCTTTCCTACTCTCTCTCCCAGTGTTTTATCCCTTTCCCCATCTCTCCCAGTGTTTTATCCCTTTCCTACTCTCTCTCCCAGTGTTTTATCCCTTTCCTACTCTCTCTCCGTGTTTTATCCCTTTCCTACTCTCTCTCCCAGTGTTTTATCCCTTTCCTACTCTCTCTCCCAGTGTTTTATCCCTTTCCCCCCTCTCTCCGTGTTTTATCCCTTTCCCACTCTGTGTTTTATCCCTTTCCCTCTCTCCGTGTTTTATCCCTTTCCCTCTCTCTCCCAGTGTTTTATCCCTTTCCTACTCTGTGTTTTATCCCTTTCCCACTCTGTGTTTTATCCCTTTCCCTCTCTCTCCCAGTGTTTTATCCCTTTCCTACTCTGTGTTTTATCCCTTTCCCTCTCTCTCCCAGTGTTTTATCCCTTTCCTACTCTGTGTTTTATCCCTTTCCCTCTCTCTCCCAGTGTTTTATCCCTTTCCCTCTCTCTCCCATTGTTTTATCCCTTTCCCACTCTCCCAGTGTTTTATCCCTTTCCCACTCTGTGTTTTATCCCTTTCTCTCTGTGCTTTATCCCTTTCCCTCTCTCTCCCAGTGTTTTATCCCTTTCCCACTCTCTCTCCCCGTGTTTTATCCCTTTCCCTCTCTCCCAGTGTTTTATCCCTTTCCCACTCTCTCTCCCAGTGTTTTATCCCTTTCCCACTCTCTGTTTTATCCCTTTCCCTCTCTCCCCCAGTGTTTTATCCCTTTCCCACTCTCTCTCCGTGTTTTATCCCTTTCCCTCTCTCTCCCAGTGTTTTATCCCTTTCCCACTCTGTTTTATCCCTTTCCCACTCTCTCTCTCCGTGTTTTATCCCTTTCCCTCTCTCTCTCCCAGTGTTTTATCCCTTTCCCTCTCTCTCTCCGTGTTTTATCCCTTTCCCTCTCTCTCCCAGTGTTTTATCCCTTTCCCTCTCTCTCTCCCAGTGTTTTATCCCTTTCCCTCTCTCTCTCCGTGTTTTATCCCTTTCCCTCTTCTCTCCCCGTGTTTTATCCCTTTCCCTCTCTCTCCCCCAGTGTTTGATCCCTTTCTCTCTGTTTTATCCCTTTCTCTCTCTCTCCCCCCCGTGTTTGATCCCTTTCTCTCTCTCTCTCTCTCCGTGTTTTATCCCTTTCTCTCTCTCCCCCAGTGTTTTATCCCTTTCTCTCTCTCTCCGTGTTTTATCCCTTTCCCTCTCTCTCTCCGTGTTTTATCCCTTTCTCTCTCTCCCCCCGTGTTTTATCCCTCTCTCTCTCCCCCAGTGTTTTATCCCTGTTTCTCTCTCCCCCCAGTGTTTTATCCCTTTCTCTCTCCCCCCCCGTGTTTTATCCCTTTCTCTCCCCCCCCCCCCCGTGTTTTATCCCTTTCTCTCTCTCCCCCCGTGTTTTATCACTCTCTCTCTCCCCAGTGTTTTATCCCTGTTTCTCTCTCCCCCCAGTGTTTTATCCCTGTCTCTCCCCCCCCCGTGTTTTATCCCTTTCTCTCTCCCCCGTGTTTTATCCCTGTTTCTCTCTCCCCCAGTGTTTTATCCCTTTCCCTCTCTCTCCCCCAGTGTTTTATCCCTTTCTCTCTCCCCCCCCGTGTTTTATCCCTTTCTCTCTCTCCCCCCGTGTTTTATCCCTTTCTCTCTCTCCCCCAGTGTTTTATCCCTGTCTCTCTCTCTTTCTCTCTCTCCCCGTGTTTTATCCCTTTCTCTCTCTCTCCCCCAGTGTTTTATCCCTGTCTTTCTCTCTCCCCCAGTGTTTTATCCCTCTCTCTCTCTCCGTGTTTTATCCCTTTCTCTCTCTCTCCCCCCGTGTTTTATCCCTCTCTCTCTCTCCCCCCGTGTTTTATCCCTCTCTCTCTCCCCCCGTGTTTTATCCCTTTCTCTCTCTCTTTCTCTCTCCCCCAGTGTTTTATCCCTCTCTCTCTCCCCCCGTGTTTTATCCCTTTCTCTCTCTCTCCCCCCCCAGTGTTTTATCCCTTTCTCTCTCTCCCCCAGTGTTTTATCCCTTTCTCTCTCCCCCCCCCGTGTTTTATCCCTTTCTCTCTCTCCCCCAGTGTTTTATCCCTTTCTCTCTCTCCCCCAGTGTTTTATCCCTTTCTCTCTCTCCCTCAGTGTTTTATCCCTCTCTCCCCCCCAGTGTTTTATCCCTTTCTCTCTCTCTCTCTCCCCCTCAGTGTTTTATCCCTTTCTCTCTCTCTCCCAGTGTTTTATCCCTCTCTCTCTCTCTCTGGGTTTTGTTGCTCACGTTGTTGAGGTAAAGCTCCGAGTCGAAGTTGGCGCCGTCGATGTCCGCCGGCTCGCTCAGGCTGGGCCCCCGCCCGCCGCCCTCGTTCAGCCCGTAATAGAGTTTCAGCATCCCGCGGACCCGCCGCCTGCCCCCGGGGCCCGGCTCGGCCTCGGCCGCCATCCCGCACTCTGGAGACAGAGAGAAGGCCCGGCACTGCAGGCTTCCGCTCTGGGCCAGAAAATAGTCTATTGCAGATCTTAATCTGAGCACAACATGAGGTGAAAATAATCCAAAATTTTAAAAAAATCAGTTATTTTCTTATAAAGTTATTTTGAGAGTCATTCTGGGACAATAAAGTTATTTTGAGAGTCATTCTGGGACAATAAAGTTATTTTGAGAGTCATTCTGGGACAATAAAGTTATTTTGAGAGTCATTCTGGAACAATAAAGTTACATTGAAGAGGCCTAGAGTTTTAGGCTTCTTTATTTTCTTTTTTAAAAAAAAGAGCAGACTTTAGATTTTATTCCGAGCACAGCACGAGGTTAATTTATTCCAATTTTTTTTAAAGTATGAACTCAAGGCACCCAAACATTATCGTTTTTTTTGGTGTTATTTGCCCCTGGGCCATTGCCTCACTGGTGGCTATTGTTTTATTTTGAAATAAAGACTTGAATATTCATAGGTTGGCACCTTCTTTTATTTCAGCAACAGCTCAATGAGTTACTTTGAAAGGCGGTCACTGTTGCTGCGTTGGCAACAGGCACCCGCAGCCATTTTGCACACTCAGCAAGATGCACTGTAGCAACTCGCCAAGGCTTCTTCGACAGCACCTCCCAAACCCACGACCTCTTCCACCTAGAAGGACAAGGGCAGCAGGCGCATGGGAACACCACCACCTCCAAGTTCCCCTCCAAGTCTCGAAATGTCCGCCATTGCGTGTGAGTGTGACACAGGAAGTGTGACACCTCCATAGCAGGAATGGCATCAGTAGCAGGGAAAATGCTAGAATCTATTATTAAGGACGTGGTAACAGGGCACTTCGAAAATAATAATGGGATTGGGCAGAGTCAACACGGATTTATGAAAGGGAAATCATGTTTGACAACAACAACAACAGAAAACGCTGGAAAAACTCAGCAGGCCAGGCAACATCCGTGAAGAGAGAAACAGAGTTAACGTTTCAGGTCGAAACCCTTCGTCAGATCTGAGAAAAAAGCAGGAAATGGAACAGATAAAAAAGCCAGGGGGAGGCCGGGGGGAGGAATAAAAGAACAAAAGGGGTGATCTATGGTAAGTAGAGACATTAAGCGATGCTCAAGGCAAGACGAGATGGTAATAGGACAGGTTAAGAAACAAAAGGTGGCTAGAAGTGTGAAGTGTGAAATGCTGGCAGAATGAGAGACAGCTGCCGTGGGGGGAGAGAGAAAAGGGAAAAGGCACAAACCAAAAGGGTGGATAAAATGTATATATATATATATATGGTGGGGTTCATGTTTGACAAATCTGTTTAGAGTTTTTTGAGGTTGTAACTAGCAGAATAGATAAGGGGGAACCGGTGAATGTGGTGTATTTGGATTTTCAGAAGGCATTCGATAAGGTGCCGCACAAGAGGTTATTAAACAAAATTAGGGCTCATGGGATTGGGGGTAATATACTCGCATGGATTGAGGATTGGTTAATGGACAGAAAACAGAGAGTAGGAATAAACGGGTCATTTTCGGGTTGGCAGGCTGTAACTAGTGGGGTACCACAAGGATCAGTGCTTGGGCCTCAGCTATTCACAATCTATATCAATGATTTGGATGAGGGGACCAAATGTAATATATCCAAGTTTGCTGGCGATACAAAGCTAGGTGGGAATGTAAGTTGTGAGGAGGATGCAAAGAGGCTTCAAGGGGATAAAGACAGGCTAAGTGAGTGGACAAGAACATGGCAAATGGAATATAATGTGGAGAAATGTGAAGTTAACCACTTTGGTAGGAAAAATAGAAAAGCAGAGTATTTTTTAAACGGTGAGAGATTGGGAAATGTTGGTGTTCAGAGGGACCTGGGTGTCCTTGTACACGAATCACTGAGAGTTAACATGCTGGTACAGCAAGGAATTAGGAAAGCAAATGGTTTGTTGGCCTTTATTACAAGAGGATTTGAGTATAAGAGCAAAGATGTCTTACTGCAATTATACAGGGCCCTGGTGAGACCACACCTGGAGTATTGTGTACAGTTTTGGTCTCCTTACCTAAGGAAGGATATACTTGCCATAGAGGGAGTGAGTAGACTAGGCCTATATTGAGAATGTGAGGTGATCTCATTGAAACATACAACATTCTTAACAGAGCTTGACAGGGTAGATGCAGGGAGGATGTTTCCCCCTGGCTGGAGAGTCTAGAACCAGGGGGCATAGTCTCAGGATAAGGGGTCGGCCATTTAGGACTGAGATGAGGAGGAATTTCTTCACTCAGAGGGTGGTGAATCTTTGGAATTCTCTACCCCAGAGGGCTGTGGAGGCTCAGTCGTTGAGTATATTCAAGGCTGAGATCGATAGATTTTTGGATATTAAGGGAATCAAGGAATATGGGGATCGGGCGGGAAAGTGGAGTTGAGGTCGAAGATCAGCCACGATCTTATTGAATGGCGGAGCAGGCTCGAGGGGCCGAATGGCCGACTCCTGCTCCTATTTCTTATGCATGTCCAGACAGGGACACATTCCAGCAGGGGGCACGGGAGAAGAGTCAGAATCTTGGCAGATTTCCTCCTCCTTTACCGCCCTTCACCAGACTGGTGAGCGAGGCATTTCGCACATTTCAGTGTTAAATTTCAAGGAGGCCCTTTGACAAAAACCCATCACAAGTCTTAATTTACAACAAGCCGGGAGGGGGGTGGGGGTGGGGTGGGGGGGAGTGAGAGATACTCGTTAGTGTTCACTTCCCCTTTAAGGGATGTAGCTGGCCTAATTTTGTTTTTGGACCTGGTTGTGTCACAATTGCACCTTAAGCAATGGTTCTGTTGTCGTCGCAGCCATTCCGTTGCTAGGGAAACAAGAGGCCGCACGGAGCAAGTCGCTCCAGCTTGGGTTCAACGCTTAAAAAGTTCTGCCCTGCCCATTGGCGCGAGGGATGGACAATGTGGAGAACGGCCACATGGAGAAAGGCTTTGTAAAGAAAGTCCGGGCTCACTCAATTGACACCAGATTGGAGCTACCCAACATTGAAACAGTAAACTGGAAACAGCGATTTTGGCTCCTCCAAATACAAAAGAAGAAAGGGTTCATTATCCTGTCGTTCATATTCTGTTTCTTTCACGTAGGAGTTTTATGCAGTGATGTTGTATCTCACTTATTAACAGAGTCATTCAACACTTCAAGCTACTCGTACACAGTTGCACTGTTGGTAAGTCACCCACCCCCCCCCAAAAAAACACCTCGCCAACCTTTTCTTTTATTCATTCACGGGATGTGGGCGTCGCTGGCAAGGCCCGGCATTTATTGCCCATGAGAAGGTGGTGGTGAGCCGCCTTCTTGAACCGCTGCAGTCCCGTGCGGTGAAGGTCCTAGGTCGATGCCGGGTGGGTCTGTCTGGTTTTATTCTTATTATACTTCTGTCGTAGCGGTTAGTTACAACTGAGTGTCTCGGCTGGGCCATTTCACAGGGCAGTTAAGAGTCAACCACAATACTGTGGGTCTGGAGTCACATACCGGCCAGACCGGGTAAGGGCGGCAGATTTCCTTCCCTAAAGGACATTAGTGAACCAGATGGGTTTTTACGACAATCCGATAGTTTCATGCTGATACTAGCTTTTTAATTCCAGATTTATTTAATTAACTGGATTTAAATTCCCCAGCTGCCGTGGCAGGATTTGAACTCGCGTCTCCGGATCATTAGTCCAGGCCTCCGGATTATCAGTCCAGTAACATAACCACTATGCTACTGTTCCCGTTTACTGGTACCATTTTCATGCAGACCCTCCAGTACCCCACCCATTCTTCATGTATAAGCCAGACAGCGAGTGCCAACAGGCTATTCAACCGTGTGGGGAATCGCAGCCGAGCCCAATTCAGCCACCCCCCCCCCCTCCTCCTCCTCCTCCTCCTCCTCATTATAACCAGGGTTGCTCGTGTTAATCCTCAACGAGATTGGCTGACTAAATGCTGCTCAAAGCATGGGGCTTCCCGGTCGGTAAGGCTCAGCCCATGAGATGCAATTTGCTCGCTGAGTCACAGAGGGCAGGACGGGGGGAAGTGGGGTATGGCTGGTATCGCAGTGATGTGCAACTACTACGCCCTCAATAATCAACGTCACCCTGGACCCAAGTGAAGGAACAAGGCACACAAAGAAAGCGCTGGGCACCACCACTGATCAGTGGAGCGAGAGAGATCTACTGGTGGTGGTTAGGCGACACCACGCCTGGGTTTTGAAAGCCTGTAAAAATGCAGGAGACGGGTGAGCAGTCCCAGTTTCAGATTTGGGGAAAGAATGAGTTCGAGCCACAGATGCTGCGATGAGGTGGGAGGAAGATCACACGGGACAGTGTACTTGAGAGATTAGGATACCTTGCTGCATAAACAGTGACTCTGTACAGTTACACAGTGAGTGACCCTTACCTTGCTGAATAAACAGTGACTCTGTACAGTTACACAGTGAGTGACCCTTACCCTGCTGAATAAACAGTGATTCTGTACAGTTGGTGAGTGACCCTTACCCTGCTGAATAAAGTGACTCATACAGTTAGTGAGTGACCCTTACCCTGCTGAATAAAGTGACTCGTACAGTTAGTGACCCTTACCCTGCTGAATAAACAGTGACTCTGTACAATTACAGTGAGTGACCCTTACCCTGCTGAATAAACAGTGACTCTGTACAGTTAGTGAGTGATCCTTACCCTGCTGAATGTACAGTTACAGTGAGTGATCCTTACCCTGCTGAATAAAGTGACTCTGTACAGTTAGTGAGTGACCCTTACCCTGCTGAATAAACAGTGACTCTGTACAGTTGCAGTGAGTGACCCTTACCCTGCTGAATAAAGTGACTCTGTACAGTTAGTGAGTGACCCTTACCCTGCTGAATAAACAGTGACTCTGTACAGTTACAGTGAGCAACCCTTACCCCATTATGCACAGCAGTTTCAATGAGAGTGAAAGAGAAAGATTCAGGGAGCGATGGAGGGCACAGACAGAAAAAGAGACACGAAGAAGGAGATGGGTTAAGTGCACCTTTACATTTATCACTGGGTCATACAAACCAGAAAGGTCCCAGGTTAAAATCGAGTTGGCTGACCACAGCTAAAGGTGGCAGAAGATGGTATAATTGGCCAGGTTGTCCCTGCAGAGTGCAGACGTTGGCCCAGGGCAGCACAAGGCGAGGCGCCAATGGGCCCGCTTGCGTCAGCATCCCGTTGACACTTGGCTCCCGTGTCCTTGCCACTCCGGGCAAGATACCAGCCCGTGGCAACAGCATGTAACCCCGAGCAACGAGTCAGTGCCTTCACCGGGAGAGAGCGCGAGAGAGAGAGAGGAGACAATCAGAGGGTTAAAAGAAGCTCTTGCTCTTAGTGAAAGACTTGCATTTCTCCAGCGCCTTTCACCACCTCAGGACGTCCCAAAGCGCTTTACAGCCAATGAAGTACTTTTTTGAAGTGTGGTCGCTGTTGTAATGTAGGAAACGCAGCAGCCAATTTGCGCACAGCAAGCTCCCACAAACAGCAATGTGATAATGACCAGATCATGTTTTAGTGATGTTGGTTGAGAGATAAATATTGGCCCAGGTCACCGAGGAGAACTCCCCCTGCTCTTCTTCGAAATAGTGGCTGCGGGATCTTTTACATTCACCTGAGGGGGCAGACGGGGCCTCGGTTTAACGTCTCATCTGAAAGACGGCACCTCAGACAGTGCAGCGGGGGCTTCCTCAGTACTGCCCCTCCGACAGTGCGGTGCTCCCTCAGTACCGCCCCTCCGACAGTGCAGCACTCCCTCAGTACTGCCCCCCCGACAGTGCAGCCCTCCCTCAGTACTGCCCCCCCGACAGTGCGGCACTCCCTCAGTACTGCCCCTCCGACAGTGCGGCGCTCCCTCAGTACTGCCCCTCCGACAGTGCGGCGCTCCCTCAGTACCGCCCCTCCAACAGTGCGGCGCTCCCTCAGTACTGCCCCTCCGACAGTGCGGCGCTCGCTCAGTACTGCCCCTCCGACAGTGCGGCGCTCCCTCAGTACCGCCCCTCCGACAGTGCGGCGCTCCTTCAGTACCGCCCCTCCGATAGTGCGGCGCTCCCTCAGTACTGCTCCTCTGACAGTGCGGCGCTCCCTCAGTACTGCCCCTCCGACAGTGCGGCGCTCCCTCAGTACTGCCCCTCCCACAGTGCGGCGCTCCCTCGGTACTGCCCCTCCCACAGTGCGGCGCTCCCTCGGTACTGCACTGGGAGTGTTGCCCTGGATTTTTGTGCTCAAGTCTCTGGAGTGGGACTTGAATCTACAACCTTCTGCCTCAGAGGCGAGGGTGCTACCAGAGGCGCCAAGATTCATTTGGCTAAAGAGGCGTGAGTCTCCGGGCATGAAACCAATCTACAAATTACAGCACTTGGCTGCAGTCACGAGTCGAACACTGATTTTATTTTGTTAAAACGCAAAGAGGAAAAAGTTTATTAGATTCATAAATATAAAGCAGGAAACACAAAAAGAACTCTGGAAAGGCATGAATTGCAATATATATATATTATATATATATATATATATTCTCTGAATAAACTTTTATTAGATTAACCGAGATTGCTGTTAACCCTTTCAGACTGTCACTGCCCTTCCATTTAATCAGACGCTAAACATGAATGGATTTGATAAACTCTGATTCGGTTTAGTGTTTTCAGCAGGCCCTGGCAGAAAGAAGGTGGGGGTAGGGTGTTTAAGGCCCGAGTACGGCCAAGGGAAGTGCTGCATTGTTTGAGGTGCCTCGCTTCAGGTGAGAGATGAAACAGCACCCACCCTACCCGTCCCCTCCCCAGTGCGAAGGAGGGGGGGGGGGGGCAGCACGTACACACACAAGGTAACGGGACATTTATCTCACGCCCGTTCGCCATGTGACTGCTGCCTTGTCCTACTACACCTCAGAGCTACTTGTTGTACGCGAGGGCCGTGGTGAGGCAATATAACCGCAAGGCCTTCTGTTCTCTCCCCTTGTAGATGTCGCACGTGGTTAGTTTTTACTGGGCATTGTTGGGAGCAGTTTACTCTCTGCAGAGCGAAGTCCAGCACCTCTGCCTCTTTGCTCTATTATCGACCGGTAAGTGCGGGAGGGGCTGCCGGCGTACTGGAGAGGCCGGCGAGGTTCAACGTTGCGGGGTGGGGTCGGGGGGGTCCCGCTCCTTCCTCTGCTGAAGAGGCCTGGCCCGTGGGCAACCCGCTGCCCTCTGGGGCCGCGGCACCGCTCTTCAAGGCAGAGAGGGGCCGAAGGCCGTTCGGCCATGGGGGGGCGGGATGTTGCGGCAATTGACGCACACAGGTCAGGTGGGGGGGGGGCTGTGGGCATCACATCAATCGATTGGAGGATGCTCTGGCCGATATCTCCCCCCCCACCCACCTGTAGCCCAGGGAGGCCGAGCCCAATCGTGCTGGTCTAATGGCTTCTCCGGCTGACTTAGCACAGAGCAAAATGCGAACCTGCTCTGTGTGGCTCAGTGTTCTGGGGGAGGGGAGCAATTATTCACTGGGGGAAATCGAATTAAACCCCCCTTTGCAGCTCAAGCCTGAACAATCAGGGCATTGTCGAGTACAGGACTTTGTACGAGATGAAGTAAAGTCAGTTCCCGGACGACGAACAGTTGCCCGGTTAGAAGGATTCCTGTTTTAGTTTAGCCTCCCTTGGGGAGATGATGGCCCCACACTCCTTTGCAACACGTCCATCCTCGAATGGAGTAAACGATCCCGATTTACAGCAACACTCAATAGGCTTAGAATTAATTTTTTTTTTAAGCAGAGGATTTCGTTAGGACTTGAAACGCCCGCCCAGAATCTGTGGAGGGGGCGGGGGAAGCGGAATCAATGACAGCTTCCAAAAGGGGAAATGGAGTTAGAAAAAGAAAAATCATGAAGAGGTTATGGGGAGGGGGGGGGTAAAGGCAGGAAATGAGTGGATAGCACTTTGAGAGCCAGCACAGGCGTGATGGGCCGAATGGCCTCCGGCGGTGCTGTCAAATTCTGGGAGCGCCCCTCGGGAAAGGACCTCACCCCCCACCCCCAAATTCAAACTGATGAGACCTTCGCCCCGGTTGAAAGTCACTCCCTAACCTCCGCTCTCCCCCCACTTCTTCCTTTTCAGTTCTGAATTTCTGGGTCATTGTAGGACGCACCTGGTTCGAGTTCATAGTCATCCAATTCAGGGAGGAGATCTACTGAGCCAGATCTGGGAGATGAAGCAGGACGCTGGCCCGAGCGACAGGGACTGAAGAGAGACTTCCCCACCCCGCTCCGCCACTACCCCCCCAGAGAGACTCTTCCCCCCTCCCACCCCACCCCCCACCTGCTGAGAGACTTCCCCACCCTCCACTACCCCACCCCTAATACTACCCCCTCCCCCGTCCAGAGACTGCCCCCCCGGAGCAACTTCCCCATCCCCGAGATACTCCCCCCTCACCAAAAGACTTCCCCACCCCCTACTACCCCCCCCCCAAGAGACTCTTCCCCCTCTACCCGCCGAGACTTCCCCGCCCCCATTCAACCCCCCCACCCACCGATATTACACCTCCCCACTCCAGACAGAGACCTCCCCAGAGAGACTGCCCCGCTCCCAGAGACATCTCCCCCCCCCGGAGAAACTTCCCCATCCCCGAGAGACTCCCCCCTCCCCGAAAGACTTCCCCACCCTCATACTACCCCCCCTCGTTCCCCCCCCCCCCCCAGAGAGACTCTTCCCCTCGCCTGCCGAGACACTTCCCCACCCCCCCCATACTATCCCCCCCACTCCCCGGCCCGGCCAGACAGCTGTGCCTTTTGCCATCAGTGTACTATCTGCACTGGTGCGTGTCCTGCGTAGCGATAAGCAACTTGTACAAAAGTGATTCAACCGGCTTAAAGGATTATTAAACTGCAGCGTCAATAAAGTGCTTTGTTTTTTTTGATATCCCCAAGAATGTCTCTCGCTGTCGATATTTTACACAGTCAGTTTACTCCTGTCCTTCCGTCTGTACTGCAGGCGCTCGGGCCGTGCAGGTAGAGGGCAGCTTTGCGCCCATCGTTTGGCCACACGCACCGGGCCCCGGTATCCAAGTGCCACACGCGAGCCTCGGCGAGTGGTGGACTATTCAGCAAGTGGGGGCATCACAGTCTGGCCCTCACTCACCACGTGCGCGCAATTTCCAGGGGAGGGGTGGGGGGAAAAGACGAGACCCTTGAACCTTTCTAGTCATGCGCGGCTCGGCCCACAGATCACCAGCTCAGCCACGTTAGAGGAGGGGGGGGGGGGGGGGGGGGGGCACCTTTCAACAGTGCGTTCAGAGAATACATTCCTACCGCGTATGGGGGGGGGGGGTTAGATTATCATTTATGGAGAAGAAATGAAGGGAGAGTGGGTGGGGAGGGAGAAAGGAAAGCCCGTAAACCAACCGGCAGACGTTATATGTACATTATTTACAGCCGTTAAACCTGGATTTGGAAAGTTCTCTTAAAGGGGCAGGCCCATGAAATCACCCCGCGCGAACATCAGCGGGCGGACGCTCTGGAAGCCTGCTGCCCACCTCCGCAGACAAAGCGGGTTTCGCACAAACCTGCAGAGCGGCCGCCCACTAATCTGCACCCCTCACAATTTCACGGCTTTTTTGGGTGCGTGGCCCCTTTAAATTTCCGTGCGTGCGCGGCTTTACCCGTTGTAAAGCCAGCAAGCGGCCTGGGCGGGGGCCCCGGACCACCGCGCAGCTTAATGCGAACAGATGTTAACGGGAACGTTCCCCCCCCCCACCCCCCCTTTCTCTCGAGTCCGACTCCCTTCTTCCAGTGGATTCCCGGGCAAGCGGATTCCCGGTTCGCTCCCAGTCCTATTCCGCCCCCACTTGGACGTGCGGGTTCTGCATGACGTCCCAGTTGGGGTCGTTCTCCACGGAGGCCCTGCCCAGCTTGGACATGACCACGATCAGGGTCAGGAAGCCCATGATTCCGATGATCAGGATGACCACGAATCGCTGGAACCTCGAGAGCGGCTGCTTCTTCGATCCGGTGGTGTTCCTGTCGAGAGCATCAGAAAAAAAAGGTTCAGGATACAGTCTGTGATTGGGGGTGGGTGGGGGGGGGGAGAGAGAGGGGGGACACATCCCGCTAGTTAAGGGAGGAAAACAGAGCTGAGTGGAGCTCCTGGTTATCTCTCTACTGTGCTATATTACAACAACTTTATCCAGCGCCTTTAACGTAGTAAAACGTCCCAAGGCGCTTCACAGGAGCGATTATCAGACAAAATTTGACACCGAGCCACATAAGGAGATATTAGGGACAGGTGACCAAAAGCTTGTTCAAAGAGGTCGGTTTTAAGGAGCGTCTTAAAGGAGGAGAGAGAGGCGGAGAGGTTTAGGGAGGGAATTCCAGAGCTCAGGGCCCCAGGCAGCTGAAGGCACGGCCGCCAATGGTGGAGCGATGGAAATCGGGGATGCGCAAGAGGCCAGAATTGGAGGAGCGCCGAGATCTCTCGGGGGGTTGTAGGGGCTGGAGGAGGTTACAGAGATAGGGAGGGGGGGCGAGGGCCACGGAGGGATTTGAAAACAAGGATGAGAATTTTAAAATCGAGGTGTTGCCGGACTGGGAGCCAATGTAGGTCAGCGAGCACAGGGGGTGATGGGTGAACGGGACTTGGTGTGAGTTAGGACACGGGCAGCAGAGTTTTGGATGAGCTCGAGTTTACGTAGGGTGGAATGTGGGAGGCCGGCCAGGAGTGCGTTGGAATAGTCAAGTCTAGAGGTAACAAAGGCACGATGAGGCATTCAGCAGCGGATGAGCTGAGGCAAGGGTGGAGTTTGTGCTGGGGATCGGGACACCAAAGTCACTAAACAGAATAGCGATGACCTCCACCCCACCCTCGCACTGTGGTGCTGAGCAATACAAAGCCAGGAAGACCCCACGTTGTGTGTTCGGAGTTATCCTGGGAGCGAGCGAGGATGTTACAGCTGGTGTCAGCACTCCTGGGGACAGGGAAGGCTGAAGAGAGAGAAAGAAAAGTTTTCTGCTCCTGGCTGTCATCCAGCAATGCCCTCCACGGTCAAACAGCCTTCTACCCATTCCACAAACTTGAGAACCTAATCTAGGCTGTCACTTCCGGTGCAGTACTGGGACAGTGTAGAGGGAGCTTTACTCTGTATCTAACCCGTGCTGTACCTGCCCTGGGAGTGTTTGATGGGACAGTGTAGAGGGAGCTTTACTCTGTATCTAACCCCGTGCTGTACCTGCCCTGGGAGTGTTTGACGGGACAGTGTAGAGGGAGCTTTACTCTGTATCTAACCCGTGCTGTACCTGTCCTGGGAGTGTTTGATGGGACAGTGTAGAGGAAGCTTTACTCTGTATCTAACCCGTGCTGTACCTGCCCTGGGAGTGTTTGATGGGACAGTGTAGAGGGAGCTTTACTCTGTATCTAACCCGTGCTGTACCTGCCCTGGGAGTGTTTGATGGGACAGTGTAGAGGGAGCTTTACTCTGTATCTAACCCGTGCTGTACCTGCCCTGGGAGTGTTTGATGGGACAGTGTAGAGGGAGCTTTACTCTGTATCTGACCCGTGCTGTACCTGCCCTGGGAGTGTTTGATGGGACAGTGTAGAGGGAGCTTTACTCTGTATCTAACCCGTGCTGTACCTGCCCTGGGAGTGTTTGATGGGGACAGTGTAGAGGGAGCTTTACTCTGTATCTAACCCGTGCTGTACCTGCCCTGGGAGTGTTTGATGGGGACAGTGTAGAGGGAGCTTTACTCTGTATCTAACCCCGTGCTGTACCTGCCCTGGGAGTGTTTGATGGGACAGTGTAGAGGGAGCTTTACTCTGTATCTAACCCGTGCTGTACCTGCCCTGGGAGTGTTTGATGGGGCAGTGTAGAGGGAGCTTTACTCTGTATCTAACCCGTGCTGTAGCTGCCCTGGGAGTGTTTGATGGGACAGTGTAGAGGGAGCTTTACTCTGTATCTAACCCCGTGCTGTACCTGCCCTGGGAGTGTTTGATGGGACAGTGTAGAGGGAGCTTTACTCTGTATCTAACCCGTGCTGTACCTGCCCTGGGAGTGTTTGATGGGGCAGTGTAGAGGGAGCTTTACTCTGTATCTAACCCGTGCTGTAGCTGCCCTGGGAGTGTTTGATGGGACAGTGTAGAGGGAGCTTTACTCTGTATCTAACCCGTGCATCCCTGCCCTGGGAGTGTTTGACGGGACAGTGTAGAGGGAGCTTTACTCTGTATCTAACCCGTGCTGTACCTGCCCTGGGAGTGTTTGACGGGACAGTGTAGAGGGAGCTTTACTCTGTATCTAACCCGTGCTGTACCTGCCCTGGGAGTGTTTGATGGGGACAGTGTAGAGGGAGCTTTACTCTGTATCTAACCCGTGCTGTACCTGCCCTGGGAGTGTTTGATGGGACAGTGTAGAGGGAGCTTTACTCTGTATCTAACCCGTGCTGTACCTGCCCTGGGAGTGTTTGATGGGACAGTGTAGAGGGAGCTTTACTCTGTATCTAACCCGTGCTGTACCTGCCCTGGGAGTGTTTGATGCGGACAGTGTAGAGGGAGCTTTACTCTGTATCTAACCCGTGCTGTACCTGCCCTGGGAGTGTTTGATGGGACAGTGTAGAGGGAGCTTTACTCTGTATCTGACCCGTGCTTACTTGAACCATCGTGCGAACCAGCTGAGCGCAGGGCGCCGTCGGTACTTGTCGTCGTCGAAGTCGATCTGCGTGGCGGACGGTTTCGCCGCATCGCGCGCGATGGTATCGTAAACCTTTCGGGGCGAGGATGCCAGGGCATTTCCTGAAATAAAGAGATAGTGGGTGGGGGGAGTTGGGGAGAGAAGGTTATTGAAAAGTTGCCGAAAGATTGAGCGCATGGCATGAGCTGCGAGTTTGGGAGGCGGTTATCAGAGTGCGAGCTATATTAACCGAGAGCAGAAGCAACACTGACGGGCAAACACTTTCAGACTCGAATGACGAAACCAGGGAGGATATCCAATATTAAACGGTCGGGGGCGGGAGGAACGCGGAAACCCGCGAGATCCCGAGGACTGGATCAGAAATCAGCGTCAGGCTACGGTTTGGTCAAACCACACATTTGGAATTACTCTTGCACCAGAATCTCGCTCCGCTCCAACGGAGCTCTGCTCTCCCTCACCCAAGTGGCCATCCTTTGCGTCTGGGCCAAGACAGCAAATGTTGGCTTGATATTCAACCATGGGGGCCTCTTGACCAAGACCCCCCCCCCCCTCATCCTGTCCAGACGGACCATGGGTCTGTGCCCAAGAAAGAAACACTTGCATTTCTCCAGCGCCTTTCACAACCACCGGACGTCTCAAAGTGCTTCACAGCCAATGAAGTACTTTTGGAGTGTGGTCACTGTTGTAATGTGGGGAAACGCGGCAGCCAATTTGCGCACAGCAAGCTCCCACAAACAGCAACGTGCTAATGATCAGATCATCTGGTTTTTTTAATGTTGGTTGAGGGATAAATATTGGCCCCAGGACACCGGGGAGAACTCCCCCTGCTCTTCTTCGAAATAGTGGCCATGGGATCTTTTACGTCCACCTGAGAGAGCAGACGGGGCCTCGGTTTAACGTCTCATCCGAAAGACGGCCCCTCCGACAGTGCGGCGCTCCCTCAGTACCGCCCCTCCGACAGTGCGGAGCTCCCTCAGTACTGTCCCTCCGACAGTGCGGCGCTCCCTCAGTACCGCCCCTCCGACAGTGCAGCGCTCCCTCAGTGCTGCACTGGAGTGTCAGCCTAGCTTTATGTGCTCAAGTCCCTAGTGTGGGACTCCAACCCACAACCTTCTGACTCAGAGGCGAGTGTGCTACCCACTGAGCCACGACTGACACTTGCCGACAGCAAGACAGCTTGCCGTTAAAAAAGGGACCTGGCGCAGCGAAGACACTGGTTTCCCAGGGATAGCAGTTTACTTTCTCCGAATGAAACTGTGCTGGGCTTGTGGCCGAGTTGGTTAAGGAGTCAGCAGACATGAAGGGATTGGATATTGGCAGCTGTTCCTTGCTGGACTAACGCCAAAGTGCAGGACAGCAGACAATCGGCGAAGGTGTCATCAGCAGGTATGGGGCTCCTGCAAATGGCCCCTTTACACAGCGACCTCTGCAAGGGTGGCGTCCCCCGAAGCGTCTCAATCCTTGTGGACAGACACCCAGGCGGGGATCTGCTCCGTCCCTCTCCCCTCCGCTGATGGGACTGAGCCGTGTTGTGGGTACGGTAGCGTGGGCACCAGCCACCCTCGTGACCTCACCCAGGGAGAAACTCTTAACGCGCGGCTGTTCGACCGCGTGGAGCGTCGCAGCCCGTTCGACTGGCGCACAACCCGCTGGCACGGACTCACCTGTGCTTAGGGAGATGGACTCATTGCCCGGCGCCATGTTCACCACAGAGTGCCCCTCCTTCACACCTCCGTTGTTCAGGTCCTTCCCGTAATCCTGCAGGGGGGTGAAGCCGGTGCTCGATGGGTAGGTCTGGGTCTGTGTAATGGGACTGTCCGAGCCGTGAACTGTGGGCGGGGGAAAGAGGGGAGGCGGTGAGTGAACAAAGAGCAGGGGTGGGGGGCAAACTCTGATAGGCAGGCACGGTCAGACTCGTATGAGGAGCCCAGGGAAGACATCGGAAAAATACATCAACTCTTAGGAACCAGAGGACAGGATCAGAAATCAGTGTCGGATTCTCAATGTCCTGGTTTGAATGAGCGGGGGGTGGGGGGGGGCGAGGGGGATGGGCGGGACCTCCGCGGGGGGCGGGGGGAGGGTGCAAGGAGAGCTGTTGCGGTTGCGGACCTGTATCACTGGCAGCGTTATTATGAAGAGTGTTCCGTATACAGAACCATGCCTGGAGTTTAAATTCTGACAAGTCTGGACAAACTAGATGCAGGAAGAATGTTCCCGATGGTCGGAGAGTCCAGAGCAAGGGGGTCACAGTCTAAGGATAAGGGGTAAGCCATTTAGGACAGAAATGAGGAGAATTTCTTCACCCAGAGAGTGGTGAACCTGTGGAATTCTCTACCACAGAAGGTAGTTGAGGCCAAGTCATTAAATATATTCAAGAATGAGTTAGATATATTTCTTAAAGCTAAAGGTATCAAGGGATATGGGGAGAAGTCAGGGACAGGGTACTGAGTTTGGATGATCAGCCATGATCGCATCGAATGGCGGAGCAGGCTAGAGGGGCCGAATGGCCTACTCCTGCTCCTATCTTCTATGTTTCTATGAAGCTGAAGACTCCATTATCTGATGTGTGCGTGTTTTTTTTTTGCATTTTGTCAACTTAGCTGGGAATTACGGTTTCCCTCACCCAGTGCAACGAGAAACATCAGGTTTATTTCTTGCAGCGTCACTGACCCTTCAATGGAAACACCTCCAGCTGGCTCTGCCCGAGCTTGGCTTCATCATTTACACCAGCCTTTGCGATCATAAGGGGGCCCGAGTAAAACACATGGAGGGGGACTGAAGGATCCGGGACTGTTCTCATGTTAGAGAGGATTGAGGGGGGTCAGTCAGGGCTGTCTGCATCGACACCAGGCAGCAGAACGAGGCACCAGTGTAAAGCGAGGAGACGGTCCACCCAGGCGGGAAGCGAGGAGAGATCACTGAGGGGGGGGGTTGGAGGCCGAGAGATCAAGGAATAATTGGACAGGAGCTTAGAGAGAGACACATCATCAGCAGGCACATTCACCGGAGGTCGGGCTGAACAACCTAAGCAGCTTACCAGTGAAGCTTGACCAATCCGTGTAGTCTGTGGTATCGAGGGACTCCTGGTCCTGCAAAGGCTCCACTTCTTCAATCTGAAAAGGAGTGCGGCGTGAGGAAGAAACAACACAAAGTGAGGGAAAGGCGGAGGCCGAAGTGAGAGAGGGGAGCTCTGCACATCAAGGTGCCCCTGAACACGACTGTATTCCTCAGCAGCAGAGCCGGCTGCGCTGGGGGGAGGAAGGCTCGAGAAAGCATGGAATTAGTAACCTGGTCACACCTGTACCTGTGTGCGCACGTGGTGTGGGGGCGCGTGCGTGGTGAGGGGGCGTGCGTTTGTGGAAGTGTGAAAGCCTATACTATACACACAGACCCGGTTCCTGAGGGAATTGATCCCACACACACACACAGAGGCAGTGGACCCTTGCACCTTAGAGAGTGCCCTCTACAATGGAGACTCGACACACCCTCCTCCCATGAAAGGTGCCGACTTGTATGGTGTCCCCCTCCCCCCCCAAAGTCTCACCCAAGCGTCCCGCTCTCAACGTGTGATTCCCCGACACAGAGTGTCAATCTGCCTATTCAACTGCGGGGGCATCGCAAGAGCAGGAACTGGGGATAGCAGCCGGCTATTCCACCGTGGCGGTGCGAAGCCAAAGGAAACGGAGTGCAGGCCGCCCGCGGGTAACACCACCCCCACCCACCGCGCGAAGGAAACGCAGACTCCCTACCAGCGGGAGGCCGAGCCCGGCTCGCGCCCAATTCACCGTGGACAGCTTCTCCTTCAGGATGCCGGCCACCGGGCTGGCCATGTTGGCCGGGGGGAAGACCGGCCCCTTGCAGCTCGGACACTGGTAGCCGGCCGGCGCCGTGTTCTTCGGCAGCTGAGCAGCCATCGCGTTCAAACAGGACCAGTGGAAGAGGTCTGTGTGGGAGAAAAAGGAGGAAACCATTAAATCTGGAATTCGAGCAGGGAAAGGGCGAGACACAAGTCTCGACAATGCATCGGCTCAAAGCACGGACAGCCAACAGCACCCCCAAGTTTATCTGGCGTAAAGTACTGTGGCAACAAGAGCAGGTCAGAGGCTGGGTATTCCGCGGCGAGTGTCTCACCTCCTGACTCCCCAAAGCCTTTCCACCATCTACAAGGCACAAGTCAGGAGTGTGATGGAATACTCTCCACTTGCCTGGATGAGTGCTGCTCCAACAACACTCAAGAAGCTCGACACCATCCAGGACAAAGCAGCCCGTTTGATCGGCGCCCCATCCACCACCTTAAACATTCACTCCCTCCACCACCGGCGCACCGTGGCTGCAGTGTGTACCATCCACAAGATGCACTGCAGCAACTCGCCAAGGCTTCTTTGGCAGCACCTCCCAAACCCGCGACCTCTTCCACCTAGAAGGACAAGGGCAGCAGGCGCACGGGAACACCACCACCTCCAAGTTCCCCTCCAAGTCACACACACCATCCTGACTTGGAAATATATCGGTCG